>JAINUG010000088.1:1622500-1850000 GCA_029706075.1 Aldrovandia affinis
TAATCGTTGTTGAGGCACTCGAGGATGACGGTGTTAGAAGCAGGCTGACAAACACATTTGCTGGCTCTCCTTTATCACTTGGTTTAACCCCATAGAAATTCCAAATAGGTGCAGTTGTATTTTTATTTTGAACAAGATTTGCCATCTTTCCGCCATGTAGCCTAGCATAGCTTACAGGCTGAGCATGTGTGCAAGAACTTGCGTGATAGGTGGGAAATAAATAAGGGAATTAGACTGACCTTCAAACATATGAGAAACATGCCATTTTTTTGACTACAACAACCAGAGCAGGTGTGCTGAATCGTAGGGGGAATTTGGCAATTACAAATATTGTTCTATATTGGGGAGAGTGAAAACTATGGCTGTTTACCAATGTCGTGCTGCATGATAATATTTTCATATCGCCAAAGCCTAGTGTGTATGTGTGTGTGAGAGTGTGTGTGCGAGAGAGAGAGACTGTGTGAGTGTGTGCACGCGTGTGTTTGTGTGCGTGTGTGTGTATATGTGTGTGCGAGAGAGAGACTGTGCGTGTGTTTGTATATGTCTGTGCGAGAGAGAGACTGTGTATGACTGTGTGTGCTTGTTTGTGTGTTTGTGTGTGTGTGTGTGTGTTTGTATATGTGGACCGTGCATGTGATGACCTGAGAGACTGTGCAGTACCACCATGAAAAGTATTATTCCTTCAGACCCAGATGAGTCCCAGAGTCTCTGGAGCATGCGTACTGTACTGTAGCAGCATGCGGATAACGCTAACCAGCAGCTAAGCCTGCAGGAGAACAGGGTCCACCCCCGATCCCCGTCGCCCCTGGAGTCGCGGCTGAGCGCCAGGCGTGCTGCTCTCCGTGGGTGTCGGGTTTCGCGGCGCCCCGGAGCAGCGTTGCGCAGACCCTGTTCCCCCTCGCACTCCTCAGGTGCGTAACCCGATCCGGCCATACCCGTGTCAAACGGCCCTGTTATCTCTTTGTCTCAGTCTTTGTAACACACAGACAGGGGGGGAAAAAAACACAAAAAAACGCCCTTTAAACAGACTACGTTGAAACACAAATCCCAGTGCGACCCCTGAACCGCTAATGGGGATCAAGCAGCTCACCTGATTCAACGCAGCCCCCCCCCTTCTATAGAGGGGCTATTATACTGAGGGACAGAGAAGATGCCACGGCGATGTTGAGGAGGCCTAAACCTTAGCACCCATTGTGCAGATTTCCAGTGTGCGTTTGATCAAAGGTGTCATCGCTGCCCTCAATGTCCTTACGTGTCAGCGTGAGCCTGACGACTAGCAATAGCGCTTGTGTGACGAAGTATGCTAATACTAGGTAAAAAAACAAAGTTTATGAGTTTAGTGTCCAAATATATATTACTTTGGCAGCGGGGGGGGCATTGGAAATCTAATCTAAGGATGATATCACTCCCTGACTGACTCTCTATGCACATCTCAGTACGTTAGGTAATGCGATACCCAAGCCCCTGTTAAGAACCTCCAAGATGGGAGCCACCCTCCATCCCAAAAGAAATTGAAGGTCTCCTTTCATGTTCCTCACTGGTTCCCTCCCCCCCATGCTATAATGGCACACAGCACTTGCTCGTCCACGAGCAGGGCCATAAATATGAAATAAATAAACAGGCCGACGCTTCTTCCACCCCCCCCCCCCCACATCTCTCAGCTTCTGAGAACTTCTGAGACATCAGAAGCTTTAACGAGAGCGGGCAGCTCAAGCAGTCAGACCTGACAAAACACACACACACACACACACACACACACACACACACAGTTATGAAGGCACATAAATCTGATTAATGTGCTTTTTCTTGTGGTCGATGCTCAAATATATCCCAGAGAATGTTTACGTAGCAGTTTGTACTTGAATGGGACTGGGGTTTATTTCTTTGGGTCTCCATCCACTACAAAGGCGCTGAAAGGAAAATGTGGCTCTCAGATGAGTATTGTCACTGACAGGCGACTCACTTGCTGCTGTAATCCACCCACAGACTGCTTCTCTGCTTCCTCACACTTTCTCCACCACTCCGCTGGTGGAACACTCATCTCTGATAGTTTGCGCTTTTATTTCGGCTCGAGGTGGGCCAGGTTCGGGTTGGGTCAGGTAGGCCCGGTCCAGTCTGTGGGGTTTCTGTTTGTTCCAGACAGAGCTGGCATGGGCTTGGACACTTAACTGACACTGGAGAGAGGATGGTTTCAAAAAGCCAATGGATCACCAATGGTCTCTCTCCTTCTCCTTCTCCTCTCTCTCCGTGCTCTCTCTCGCTCTCTCTCCTCGTCATGCCTGTTTCTCTCTCACCCACCGTGTCAGTTTCCGTCTCTCCCCCTTTTTCTTAATCTCTCCTTCCTTCTCTCTTGTTCCAATCTTTAAAAGAATGCATTGCTGAGATGACAAGTTAAACGGGTACTGCCCAAAGGTGCATGACACTGGAAAAACATACTCAACATAACATAACACGCATACCATAGCACCAATGTCAACGTTGCTTTTCAAATGAACCCATTGTTGGCTACGTCGCTCTCTCGTGCCATCGTTCTCGCTCGTTGCATTTTTTTGAACATCTCTTTCTCCATGTCAAGACAGCCCTGTTTGTTGGGGGTGCAGTGTCACAACGGGGGATGGCCTCAGTGTATTCTGGGTGACAGGCCTCTGTGGTCAGGAGGGTGCTGACAAGGGTGAGGGATTTGGCAGAGAGTTGTGGGGGGCTCCTGTTTTGTCTCACGGGAGCAGAAGTGTGGAGAGGGAGAATGGGCAGGAGTGGAGAGAGAGAGGGGCTGCAGGGCTGGGTCAACTACGCACTGAGAAGGGCAGAAACATCCTTTCATGGTAAAGCCAATCACTGCTGTCCAAAATGGACTATGGTGAATGATCACCTACCAAGAGCAGTCAGGAGCACTTTACGCACACATCCCATCCTTCTGCCGTCTACCCTCTGTCTTCCAAAGCGGAGCGGCAGAGTTCCCCGCGGTCCCCCGTGCCACACTTCGTGGCAAACACGTACGGCGGTTTGGAGCCGACCTGTGCGATTCCTGAGAGCACAGGAGGCTCAGGCCCTCGTCACCACGGAGATAAGGCACGGTGGGCCTTGAGACCGGAGTGTGTGTAGCTTACGCGTACAGTCTTAACCGCGCCCACAAAAGCCAAAGGGGCGCCCCTGCGCATCCTGGCCTGGTCCCAACCTCCCGAATTACACCCCCCATCCCCTCCAAGGCTAGTGCTGAAGATAAGAGCTCTTGATGTAATGTTTGTGAAGGTCTAATTGCTGCAGCCCACTTCAGTCTGCCCTGCCCAGCCGAGTTTTGGCACTTAACTACTGCTGACTGGACCCTTGTCTTTGCTTCCCTCTCCTCGACCTCCTTTTCGTTTCTCTTTTCCCCTTTTTTGCATCTTAAAAATGCAGAGAAGGGGTTCCTTCCGTTTTTTTATTTTTTTATTCCCTGAAAACTTTCCTCATCCTGGGTCAATGGAACACACGTCAGCCTCGGTCAAACGAAACGGTCAAATGTAGACAGAGAGCAGACGTGCACACAAAATAGCTGCGATGTATCAGAACTGTAACTTCAAAAAGAAAAGGAGGACAGACATCTGTACAGTGAAGTCTCTTAAGGAAGTCGTCCTTGAAGTGAGTGTATGACTCAATGCAACTGTTCCTGTCAGCTGGCGTAGGTGTTTAAACAAAGAGAATGAAGAAAGAAAAAGAAAAAAGAAAAAAAATGAAAAAGAAGACGACGAGAATAAATAAGGATTCTGGTAAAGCTCAACGTCTGGCGCAGATTGGACAGGTCGGCTCCCCTGTGCGTGTTATCTCCCCCGGGGGTGGAGTCTCCAGTTTTAGCGCAACACATTCTCAACACTCCCCCAGCCAATAGGGATCCAAAGCATCACAGCGATAGGAGGAAGACCCTTTCCATTCGGTGACTTTGTGTGATACATTGAAAGCTGCTACCAGGAAAACTGGAGTAAAGCCGAGGGAAGTTGTCCGGAACCTCTGTGTCTTACACTTAGATAGATACCCTTACAGCAGATAGATGCCATCTATCTGATATGATGTGCATCGATATTGCGCCCCCAAACCACAGCCCCCGAACACTCGGGGACCAGTCCTCCATCAGTAACTCCAACACAGTCCTTATCCCCGTCATGTTTTCAGTGTTCAATCACCTAATCGTAGGTGACAGGAAAGACAGAAAAAGCTACCAAAAATATAGAAACAATGCTCATAAATGATCCAAACATGACTCATCAGTACAGTCGGTTCTTCCAAGGTACTACACTTCACCCCTGACCCCTGGCACACTGTCTAATAGGCATCAACTCCTCGTGACCTACCTGTTCTGAGATATGATTTGACTTGGCAGGAAATGTTTTAAATGTATGTATACAGTTACCAAGCCTGTTTCGGATATAAAAGAACAGAGGAAACAAATGCCTCAGTGCATTCTTGCTGCGAGTGTAGAATTACTGTAAAATAGCTGTTAAGCAGAGTGACAGACATTCAAAGCAATTGTCTTGACTTTGGTGGGCCACTTAGGGTCAAAAATTATCTTTGCAAATGGGTTTATATCACCATGAAAATAGTGCCAACAGCAATTGGGGGAACATTTGACTATAAAATGGCATAATCCTCTCTCACAAATCCTGCATGACTGGCAGGGACTAGGACGTTACTGGAATGTGTCATGTGTGGGCGCTGAGTCAGGTAGTGCTTCACATCCAAATGCCAGGTTTCTTTCCCTCTCTCTCTCTCTCCCCCTCTCTTTCGCTCTCTCTTTCTCAGTGAATTATGCTTCTACTTTGCCCTCAATGCCCTGCAACTCTTTTTAAATATGTAAGAGAGCCTTTCAGGGCTTGGCATCTAAGGCAGAACTATTTTCAAGAGAAAAAAGAAGAACAAAATATGCGAGAGGAAAAAATTCTGTGTGTGTAGTGCGGTGAAATGATACTCATTAAAAATGCCCTCTGTATTTTGACTTCTACCATTTGATCTCTCTTCCGAGTCTTGCCATTTGAAGCACTTTTTTGTCAAGGAAATGTATTATTTAAGGAACAAAAAAAAACATATATCAAGCAGAAACAAGTAGATTGAAGATGTGCTTTAGAGAGGCTTGGGTTGTGGTGTAATATTTCCCACTAAGAGTTTTTGATGCACTGAGCTGCCACTAAACCTGCTTTTAGAAAGCTCGGGGTGCACCACTGCCCCTGCTTTAATCCGACAAGGCCACAAAATACAGAAACCTGCTTGGTTCCTTTCACTTTCCTTTTTTCTTAAGTTCTGCTTCCTTGGAAGTCCATCCTTTACAATAGAGGGGAAAAAACTGAAGAAACTGCCCCTCTATACTCAATCTACTACTACTACTACTACTACTACTACTACTACTACTACTACTACTACTACTACTAACCCCTCCAGGTCAGTGATAACTGTGCTAGTACTGTAATTAGCAGAAGAGACACAGGAAATGCGCACGGTCGCATTCTGCCACCGCCAAGTCACAGTTATAAACAGGAATTCACACATGCAATACATTCAACGGTTGGCATGGCGATAAACACAATTACATTTTTCGATCGTCCCCATAAGGGGGGGGGGCTGCAGACACAGTGCCCATAACATTTCTGCAGCGCTGCCAACACAACGTTTTGGAGTGATGCTGTGTCCTCTGGGACTCCTCTGCTCTGGAGGAACTGATCCCAGTTCAGTACTGGGGGGGTAAAGAAACTCTGGAAGGAGAAACGATTTGGCATCCAACACCTCGTATGCATTTATACGCACGCAAGGTAATGCTACTACGCGAACCAGAGCACCAATTAAGAGGGAGTACAATGGAAACAGTCATTAGGAACGTCCCCTGGAGGGAACGCACTGACCTGAATGCAAGTCGCTGTGTCAACATTTTCCACAAAAAAGTACGAAACGTGCTGTACTTTTTTTTAATTATTAAGAAACTTGCTTTGTTTACCTTTCCATTTATACAAAGTGAATATGACAAAAACCAAAAAGGCTAACCAAAGAAACAAGCTGTAAAGAAATCATTATTAGACAGCCAGTCTCCCTGTGGCTTGGTTTTAAAAAGAAAGAAGACAAAGTCAGCCCTTGTGTTGCAGTAAAATACAATAAAACAATGCAGCAGGATTTCACCTCACAGTGAACTGCAGATATTAAAAAACCCCACGCTGCTCTTATCTAGCCCAGGAGAGACAGAGAGAGAGAGAGAGAAGGAGAGAGAGAGGGAGTGATGTTCTCTCCCCTCACTCAAGGCCAACAGCTCCTATAATTCACCTCATAGCCGAGGACAATACACCACTTTCTTCAGTTCTGTAGCCCTTCACCCTTTCACTGTTCTATCCATCTCTTTCCCCCTTTCCCCTTCTCTCACTGCTCTCTGTGTGCGCCCCACCAGCTCCAACCCTCCCTTCTGCTTCACTCTGCATCTCTTTCTCCACACTTCTCTGGCCTGCTTCCCATTCCAGTCTCTTCCTCTCAACCCCACTCTGCCCTTAGCTTCTGCTTCCCCATTCTCTCTCTTTCTCCCTACTCCAGCTTTCTTCCACCACTCTCTTTTTCTTGCTGTCCATGACTTCTATTCTTCTTGTCATCTCTACCCTCTATTGAGATCTCTCCCCCTTTTCATTTTCCCATCTCTTTACCTTACTCTACACCCCCTCCACCCACTACATCTCTCTCCCTCTCCCTCTCCCGTTCTCTCTCTCTCTCCTTCCTGCCTCCCTCTCTCTCTCTCTCTCTCTCAGAATGGTTCTCCTTTACAGGTGTTGCCTCCTGGCCTGTTGAGACGATGTCTGGGGTTAATCCTTGAAGTTAATATCCAGCAACACGCTCTGTGCCTCCAGGCACCTCTGTGTGCTCTAGCCCTGGGGGTTACAGTACCTACCGCATAGTTGTGGAACTTGTGTGCAAAGCTATCACATTAAAAGGAGCGTTTGCTAAAGCAGTGTAATGATTCAGGAGGAATGGTTCTGAGGAGTTTTTGTTACAGCACACTTCAGGCCATTCATGTTGACAGCAGAGCTTACAGACTCAAAAGGTCACCGGCAAACCCTAACAAATGTAATAATCTTCCAAAAAAAGATAAGAAACAGATCTGAAAAAATGCATGCTGCAGAATACCACTTTAGATGGTTCAGGAATGCTGTAAAACTGAAAAGACAAAGAAAACAAAGATAGTCTCTAAGTGGAACTGAACCAAACCAACATATTTTATTTCTGTGCAGTTCAAAGGCAAACAAAACAAACAAAAAAAGCGAGCGATTCTCTGCCCTCCTCCTTCTATGTGTTTATTTTTCTCTCTCCTTTCCTGAAGATCAGAGAGCAGCGGGTTGGTTGTGTGCTGGCCACGTGCAAGTGCAAATGCACATGTGACTCTGTGTGTGTGTGTGTGTGTGTGTGTGTGTGTGTGTGTGTGTGTGTGTGTGTGTGTATGCGTGAGTGTTTGCGTTCATGTGTTTGTGTGTGTTAGTGTGTTGCGTCTGTGTGCATATTTATGTTGTGGCTGCGGGTGCGTGTGTGCTTATGTTGTATGTGTGTGTCTGCTTGAAGCCGGGCTGGGTTTCACAGGCCAGAGATTGCGTCGTAAACACTGTGGGGAAATGGGCTAAATGTGCTTCCCAGTTAGCCAGAAAGAAGAGAGATTGACGGTGGGTGGGCTGCCCAGACCCGCACACTCTGCTGCTCATAAGGCTGAGACCCAGGGGGCACGTTCTTTAAGGTGGTTAAGTGGTGAAGCACTCTGCCCTGGGGTGGAGGGGATGCTGGAGGGCCATGGGAGACCCTCCTCACCTTTCATCCAGCCAGGTGCCTTAACCACCTGCTATAAACCGAACCGCCATCTGGTTTGAACCGGGCACAACGCTCAATATATGGTACTGAGTGGAGGCCATGCCATGCCGGGGTGGAATAAAAGACCTTCGGGGAGCACCGTTCAGCGCCCTGTGGTGCTATACGTTATATGTAGAATGGCCCCTGTGTGCAAACCGCATAGGGGCTCGCGTGATCGGCAGGATCTCAGAGAGAGAATGACCCCTCTGATCTCTCGGCTGCGCTCACAACAGCCGTAATAATAACGTATTAGGAAACAGGAGGGTTGGAGAGAATGAGAGATTGAAGACTTGAAGGAAAGTCGATAGATAAAAGTCAACATTTGTCTTGCTGGAATAATAATGACAACTCCATTACATGAGAATGTGGCGTTTGTCACCTCCCTCCTAGTGGCTATATATATAAGAAAAAGAAATTATACAAAGATTGTAAACAAAGTTTTATCGCAATTGGCCGATACGGACTGGCCCGCGTCCTTGGGTGCCCTTGCATTGGTAACTTGAGTTGCACTTGCTGCACGGTGACTCAGCCAAAAAGGGACCCGATGTTTATTTTTGTAAATGTGCACTCGAGACTTTGACCACGTTGCTTGATCTGTTGTTGCAGGTTTTGTTGGGTGACGACGACGGTGGCGCCATGAAGCACCTCTTCCCTCTGCTACCGCCCCTTCCTCCTCTTCTTCCTCCTCCTCCCCGCCCAGGCGCTGACCAGCAACTGCCCCAGGGACTGCTCCTGCCCCACCCCTGACGCCATCTTCTGTTTCCAGCGCCGCGCCGCGTCCATTCCCCGCGGCGTGCCCGCCTCCACCAAGAACCTCTACCTCTTCCAGAACGGCATCGAGGCCCTGTCGCCGGAAGACTTTGCCGGGCTGGACGGCCTGGAGATGCTGGATCTGAGTCAGAACAAGCTCTCCGAGCTGCCGGGCGGGGCCTTCCGGCCGCTGTCCGAGCTGCGCAACCTGGACCTGTCCAACAACAACGTGGAGCACGTGTCCCGGGACAGCTTCGCCGGGCTGGTCCTCCTGGAGAGGCTCTATCTCTATAGCAACCGCATCCAGAGCATCCACGCAGCCGCCTTCCAGGGGCTGGGCCAGCTGCTGGAGCTCAAGCTGCAGGGGAACCAGCTGGCGGTGCTGCCCGCCCTCCGGATGCCCAAGCTGCTCCTGCTGGACCTTGGCTACAACCGAATCCCGCCGCCGGGACCCAATGACTTCCAGACACCCAACCTGGAGTCCCTAAAGATGGCCGGCCTAGGGCTACGGGACCTGGACCCGGGGCTGATGGGCAGCCTGGGGAACCTCCACGACCTGGACATCTCCCAGAACCAGATGCGGGCCGTGCCACTGGCACTGAGGGAGTTGCGGGGGCTGATCCGACTGGGCCTGTCCGGGAATCCTGTGGGCCAGCTGAAGCTGGAGGACTTCCAGCACCTGGAGGAGCTGCAGGAGCTGGACATCAGCAACCTCAACCTGCAGGGCTTCCCCACAGGGTTCGGCCAGCTCCTGCCCGGGCTCAAGCAGCTGACGGTGGCCGAGAACCCTTTCAACTGTCTGTGCCCGCTGGCCTGGTTCCCCAGCTGGCTGCGGGAGGGCCGGGTCCAGCTAGGCCGGACCGAGGAGACCCGCTGCCACTTCCCGCCCCTCAACGCTGGCAAGGTGCTGGAGAGGCTGGAGCACAGGGACTTTGGCTGCCCCACCACCACCACTGTCACCACCACCACAGTGACCACCAGCACCCCCAAACCCCGCGCATCACCACCCTACCTGGCTGGCTCACGCCCGCTGTGGCCCCAACTCCTCCCAGCAAGAGCCCTTCCTCCGTTGAGGTGGACAGTGACCCTCCCCCTGCGGCCCCGGCCTTGCCCACCAGCAGCACCGGCGACGCTGAACCCGAGTCCAAGGAGCACCTGTGCCCTTCCAACATCTGCCTGCACGGGGGCACTTGCCAGCTGGACCGGCAGGGGCACCTGGAGTGCGTCTGCCCACGAGGAACCTCGGGCACCTACTGCGAGAACCAGGAGGAGCCCCCGCCCCCGCCACCGCCGGCGCCTCTGCCCCCAGAGGTCGACACAGTGACCACCACTGCAGCGCCTGACATCAGCTCCCGCCAGGTGACCAGCACCTCCATCCTGCTCGACCTCCACCGCTACATCCGGACGCGGCCCTACCTCCGGGGCATCCGCCTGACCTACAGGAACCTGTCGGGGCCTGACCGGCGGCCCATGCAGCTGAGCGTCCCCGCCTCGTACCCCGAGTACACCCTGCGGGGGCTGCGGCCCAACTCCACCTACTCGATCTGCGCTGGGCCCCTGGGGGAGCTGGGCCAGGCGGACGTATCGTGCACCGAGGCGCGGACGGCCAGCCAGCAGCAGCCCGAAACTGGGGCCCGGGTGACAGACGGCCAGCTCACCAACACGTTGGTGCCAGCGCTGGCCGTAGCACTGCTGCTGGTGGTGGTGGCAGCCGTGGTGGGCGTTGTCTGCTACCTGCGCAGGAAGCGGGCCAAGGGCCACATGGACCTCGACTGCGACGACCCCTCCACGCTGGAGCTGGAGGGGGTCAAGGCCTGCCTGGACAATGGGGCGCTGCCCCAAAAGCAGCCCACTGAGCTGCAGCTGCCACCCCAGCCCGCCGTCCACAGCGGACTGGAGTACGAGGTGCCCCTCATGCAGGCGCACTGCACCGCCAACAACAATATGGCGACTCTGAAGCCCTCCTACTTCTGACCCCTCCCCCCACCATCTTGTCATCCACACCTCCAGCCACTAGGAGGAGCTCTGCTCACCTACCCGTAGCAGCCCCCCTCCAGGCAGCCCAGAGATACTGACTCTGTGGTGGTAGGGCAAAACAGCTGGCTGAGTTAACAGTTGAGGAAAAAAACTTTTAAAAAACTGAACAAATACTTAACTCGTTCATGTGCAATCAAAATTGCCCCAATGGGATATTTGTTCTAAAGAATGATTTTTTTTCAGGGCAAAAGCTGAAGTGCCTTTGTTCACATTTACACATGTTCTGTTAATGATGCATTTATTTTTTTGTTTGTTTGTTTCTGCAATCGTATTGCTGGACTGGCACACACCGGGGGACGCGTTTGAATTGTGCTTCGTCCCCTCGCTCCTGCTCTCGACAGGGGTCAGAAGGCACCAAGGGCCTGGACAGATGGACAGGTGTATCAGGCAGGAGCTTAGCACCACTCAGGTGACTCGACTGCGCCAATAGGGCACTCCACACACCCTGTTCTGGAGAAACTTGCACTGAAGGCGGGGGCTCTGCTGATTGACCCCACCCCTCATGATGGCTGAAATATTAGCTGCCTCATAGGAGCGTCACTTGCTGTGAACGACGTCAACATTGAACTGAATGAAACTTAACAGTTAGGCAACGAGAACCCCAAGAAAGGACAACTCTTGCAAATCTGTGTTTGGCTCTAGTGCTGTGTGAAGGCTACATTTTGTAAGTGTATATTTTTGTGCTGTTGCAGTTTTTTTAAAAAGATGTGATGGTTACCAGCTCTCCCCTTTCCCCTCCCCCTCCCTCAAACCCAACCACTTTTACGAAAGGCAGACACAACACCAGATTTAAATCTTTGAAGATTAAAAACTTTCTTGTACCAACGAATCAATCAAAGACAAGTGTCAGACTGTCTAAGCAGCAGCAAGACTGTGCACAGCCCCCCAACCCTCATACGCACACACATTCTCAAACTCCTGCCCTCCCCCACTAATGAAAAAAAGCCAGATAACCAAGATTGCGAAAGTAACAAAAGGAGGTGGCCGACTTAAATCCTAATCTTTTTATGTTCTGCTCTGAGCCTAAAAAGGCTGAAACCCTTACCGTCACGCGCTCACAGGGTTGTAAAAGAGAAAAAAGAGAGAACCTCTTCAAATATTTTATTTATTGTTTGTGCCGCTGAGTGGAATGTTGTTAGCCCCCCCCCCTCCAAAAATTCAATTCTGAAAAAAAGAGTCCCAGCTGTGTGAGAGATAGCAGCTGTAGATTTCCCTAAAGCAAAGTAGAGCTCTTCGGCGCGTGTTGCTGTGCGCCATTAACTTCTCCGGTCGGCAAAGCAAAGAAAATTCAGCTCTGCTGGTTTTCAGCCAAACTGAAGTCCAGACGTGACATATAGTCCTCATACCTTCATACTACTTTCTGTTGTTTGAGGCAGAGAAACTCAGATGTGAATTTAAGGAGACAGAAATATTTTTAAAGGCTGTGGTAGGATATCTGAAATAGTGAATAAAACTTTTTTTTTTTTTTTTAAACAACCGAATGTTCAAATGAAAATCCTTTGTAAATATGTTTCAAGATGCATCTTACATGTGCCTACTCGATGTTCTCGTAAAGAAACAGACACTCGTGTGAAGCTCCCTTTGAACAACATCTACAAACGGAACATTTAGGAGAGGGGCAGAGGGGGTCACGGAGTGTGAAAGTCCATTTCAGTTCCTGAGGTACGGCGACTGACTAGATGAGAGGCAGTGTCACGGCAGCTTCACACAAACAGTTGTTATTTTCGGAAGTCAGGTTTGGGGAAGGGGTCACCTCCTGTGGAGACAGGGCAGACAGGGGTGAGAGAGGGGCAAGAGCGGGGGTGGGGGTGGGGGGGGAACTAATAATGTTCGGCCTCTGTGAGGAGACTTATTACTCTTCCAGCACTTGTCCTGAAGTTCAAGACCTTTATTTCTTTGCGCTTACGCTCTCACTCAATTTTCCAACCTTCGTCGGTCCTCCTCATTGAGCCTCTTCATTCTTCAGTTTCAAATGTGCAAACTGACAATAAGGTTAAGGGAAATATCCGACTGTCGACAAGAACCACCGAACAAAAAACTTGCAGAACAATCAAAAATAATTATTAACACTTGAACTGGAATACCGTAGCCTGACAGCATGGGGGATTGAAAATATTTGTAATATTTTCAATATTGTTTTCATTTTTCCCTGTTTATTTTGGGAAACAATATTTTTCTTTGTCTCTTTTGTCCTGTGTCTTTTTAGAGAAATTTTACTTGTTTGTTAAAAAAAAATGTTAAAAAAAAATAAATAAAAAAATGTAAATGATGGCATTAAAAAGAAGCAATTTAATAACAATGAAAAACACAAAAGAATAAAAAACAGACAAAAGAAAAAAGCTGAAGAGTTGTGAGTATTTTTTCCTGGCAGATGTCTTTGTGAAAGGAAGCTTGCCATGTTTAATGTGATCCATCCCATCTTGTAGAAAGTCGTTCCAAAAGCAGCGAGAGCCAGCCCAGAGCCATATGGGAAAGAGTCCGGTAATGAATCCATCAGTCTGTCTCCGGGGAATGATTTCTGAGATTCGGGCTGACTTCTGATGGAACTGATCCACATCCAAGAGAGGATGGTTCTGTACCAGCTCATTTCCGGAAGCATGTTCCATTGCTCAAAACCAGCAAGCGCTGCACAGGAGCTGAGTCTTCAAGAACCAGCCTCCCCCCTTTCTTGCCCCCCCTCCCCAAAGAAAAAAACTAAAACTTTTATTAGTCTTCTTAGTTTTTGGTCAAAGTAGGCTGTCTCTCTGTCTGTTTTCTCTTAATTGCAACAGCTGGAGGTGAACAGAAAGCGTCGAGCCCGCCCCAAAGCCAAACCGCACGAGCGTACTTTCCATCGGGCTGTTGGGTCGCTGACCCAAACGTAACAAGCTTGCATCGTTGTTAACAAACACATAACAGGCACGCACCACCCACGTCTTTTTACAGGTAAGGGCCAAGCCGAGATTTCCGTGGAAATACTATCCTGCCTCGCTCGCTTCAGAATGGCTGGCCTTGGTACAACTGCCCAGCTGTGCGCAGTTATGAACAAGACAAAGCTAAACAACACAAACATGAAAAACATGATCAGTGCGGTCCTGAGGAGGCCATTACAGTTTTTACTGGGTCAAACAATGAGCAAGTTTTATGAGCACACATTCAGAGTGGTTTTCCCCATTTTTCTCTCTCTCTCTCTCTCTCTCTCTCTCTCTCTCTCTCTCTCTCCCTTCCACACTCCCCTTTCCATCTCCGCCCCTGTCTCCTTCTCTCTCTCTAGTTTTCTTCTCTTTTTAAATCGAGGATCACAAAGCGCTTATTAGCCTTGTAAATCACAAGCGATGTGTGTCTCCCCCCTGCACCTGCGTGCTGTGTCAGCTGACCATACGCTCTTTAAAGGTGGGGAGGGCAGCCTTTCGCTGCCAGTAATGCTGTGGGAGATACTTGTGTGGCCAGAGGAATGCAGACACTCGTATGCATATTCAGAGGTAAACCGATGTGGAGAAAGTGAACACGAAAAACACAGAGGTGAGACCTTGGCTGCCCCCTTCGGATACAGGGAGGACTGGAGCCGCACACAGACGCCCGGAGCATAGCTGTGTACGCGCAGGAGACGCACAGGGCCCTCGCTGAGCCATGGCCTATTAGGAGCATCCAAGGATTGAAATATCTGCGTGTCTGAATGCGTGTTAGTGAATGTGTGTGCATTTGTAGCGTGTGTTTGCGCTTGTGTGTGTATGTATACAGTTCATGGGGCTGGGTGTGTGTGTGTGTTTGCGTGTATGTATATGGTGCGTGTGTGTAGACTGTGTGCGAGCACGTGGGCGCGTGTGTGTGTTTTGCGTTTCTTTCTTTCCCTTTGCTTCTAATAAATAAGAGTCTTATATATCCTGGATTTGAGGGAGCTGGCCCTTGGCTCCACTCCAGACTTGCCGCTCAAGCTGTGAGCAGCTCAAAGGGCCTATTGTAGCTCTGAGGGCAGACTTTTTAAATTAACATCCCAAATTCCTCAGAAAATTACTGCTGGGGAAATATTTTTGTTACTCGTTTCTTTTTGGGGGCTGGGGGGGTATTGGAAAGGCTCTGCCAAGGCCAATACGTTAAAAAAGAGACGTGTGGTTCAGAATGAGCCATCAACACCGCACCTCATCCCCAACCCCTCCCAATTCACACCCTGTCCTTGGTTTTCTCTCTCTTTCCCCCTCTGCCCACTCGCTGTTTGTTTTATGACATTTAACCCCACAGACTCCAGTCTTCATAAAAGCCACTCACAGGCACTCTTGTCAACTTATTAATGTCCTTTTTGCACAAATGATAAAAATGTCATGAACAATTAACAGCTCGTTACACTTCAGGAATCGCAAGTACGGTTGTAGTGAAAACCAGCATACACAGTAGACCCCCAGGACTGGGGTTGAGGTTGAAAACACTGGGCTTAGGGAAAAGGGCCTGACAGAGGGTCCAGTGCTTTTCCACCATAAATAAAACCTCCACTCCCTTCCAGGCAGGAAAACCAAGACTCCTATTAGACTCTGAAACCTGCAGACCAGCCTCCAATCAGCTCCAGAGACCAATATTTCTCCTGGAAGACAAGACGCACTTTTGACTTTAGACCCAAAGAAAACCTTGGATTTAACATCTACCTCACACAGGCCTACTGAAGCAATTGGGGCAGTGTACCAATAAGGGAAGATTTGCACATTTGTTTGTCTATGAATAATATTCATACATGACTGATTTGCATGTGCACATATTAGTGAGTTAGGGCATTTTGACCCTTTATTCGTTCTGGAGTGGGGGGTTGTGGGTTGTACTCACAAGGCTTTTGGGACACGAGAATCTCGTTATTTGTACAGTAGGCCTCGGCTCTCTGATGTGGGCTCGCACGAACCATGTCCTGGAAGCTAAACTAGAGATTTGTGGTGAGAGAGAGAGAGAGAGAGAGAAAGAGAAAGAGGCCTTCTTTTTCTGTTTTGGAGCCTGCATCTGTAAATGGAATACGTGGCCCGCTCGCAGTAAAAAAAACATTATTGTTATGAGAGCTGAAGGGCTGGGTGCCAGTGTTTCTTCTCATAGCCGCGTGGCTGGCACCGCAAGGGGGCTGAAGACCACGGCATCGGCACGGGTGAAGGGGAGAGAAGAGAGTGGGGGTGGGGGTGGCGTGCTGCTCAGTTTTTATGCCTTTTTTCCCGTCCCCTCAATAAACGACTACACTGACTTATATCATGAGCAGTTCAAATGCTAATTAAATATAAAATAAACAAAACCAATATATTTCCCCCCCACCCCCGAACTCCTGGGCCTGGTGCCTACTGGAATCCAGGACGGGATGCGGTCATGGCATCTGCTCGAACCGGAGAGGGGTACGAGACACCATCTATCTGAGGTTTTTAGAGAGTAGAGGGGTTTGAGAAAGGAGGAGATTTAAGGGAGAGAGGGAGAGAAGTTTGGATGGGTCCATGCCTGGACACATGCACCCAAATTCCAGAGCTCTTTTTAAGCCAGCCATTTAAGCCATTTAATTTTAAACAAGGGGCAAAGGGGGGGGGTAAGAGGGGGCAAGAGGGCAAGTTAAGTGGGCGACTGGCAGTAACTGGCCTCCAAATAACGAGTCCAGAATGAAAGAGCATCTAAACAGAACTGCCGGTCACCCCAGAGAGAGCTCAAAATGTGCTTCTCATTTGGGAGGAATGGAGGGCGCGGGCCGGGGCCGGGGCAGGCGTTTTGAGGGAGAAAAGAATTTTATTTATTTAGAAAAAAAAAATCTGGCATTAATGAGACAAGGCGATGGTTGGAACAGAGCAGAACGGGGGGGGGATTTCAAATCGGAGACAGATCCGGGAGGGCGATAACGATCGTGATCCCAGCTGCCTGTCCTTACCTCCGACCGCACAGCTGGCCTCAATCACGGCTCTTATTGGCAGGGCGAGATAGGGCTGATACCTTGTTAATCTGTCACTCGTGGCGTTCCCAGCGCGTTTGCCTTTCTCCGTGTTGGTCTGGCTGCTCGTTTGCGGTTGTTGTTGTTGTTGTTTCTGGCCAGAGAAGCCAGCACGCTGCAAAGTGCTGGCTCTTTACCGCACGTCTCTGATAACGGTGGGGTATCTGGGGGCTGGCGGGTATTACCGCTGTCTATTACGTGGGTAAAAAACAGGCCACCAAAGACATAAGTCTTTCGTTGCTGCCAATGGGAGAGGTACAGCCAACCTACCAATTCAGGAATGTTTTCAGCCTTTTTTTGGCCACTTTCCACAGTTTTCCAGATCATCTGGCTCTTACATATTCCAGTACACAAAAAAATCGAGGCGTTATGAGATCACACCTTGTGAGAGGTCGGCGGGAATATTGCACAAACTTGGCACGTTGGGGATGCGTGTGTGTTTGATTTAGAGGACTTTCAGCAAAAAAAACTAAAATGTCCTCTCGGTTTCAGCGCGGATGAGTGGGTTTGGTTGGCCTCGAGGATAAACAGACACTTTAATAGTGTAAAGAGAAACCCATCATAATCCACCTTAAAAAATCACAATGATGTGCAGGGTATGGCGCCCGCTACTCACCCCTGACACTGATGAAACAATGCGCCTTGAATATATTTAAAAATAAAAGTCCCTCGGGCTCCGGCCCCTACCTTGCCTGACTGCACCACCCTCCTGTCTCATCACCAATGGCTAACCACCTGCACTCACCTGGCCAAGGTAGCGGCATTTCAACACCATGGACATTAAACCGCCTTTTACATCTCACGCTGTCACTACTCTGTGCTACCAGAAGCCCTTTGGGCTTCAAAACTTTGTATGAAATAAATAAATATATTAGTTTTATTGAATGTTACATAATGTTCCATACATAAATGTTAAATTTATTAAATGTATTTTTTGCTCAGTACACCTTATATTGAGGATTATTTTGTTTGTTTTTTAATGATGCTGTTTTGATTGTGTTACACTATTTTTGTATCACTAATATTCATTATTCATTCCCATATAAGTTAAGGATGAATGTTGACTGAATTCCAGACCAGTGCTTTTTCACAGGGGCGCTGCTCTCCGACTCTGCCTTGGTGTTTAGCACTGGACTCTGCCTTGGTGTTTCTGGACCCTGCCCCGCCCAGCCCAGCACTGGCCTGTATCTGCCCTGAGCCCCCCACCCAGCAGCCCAACCTCTGATGTCGCCCAGCTGACAACTGCCCCGCCCAGCCCAACCTGAACACCCCAGTCTCATTTAACAATTCTCATTATACTCACTATTTCAGTCACACTGGTAACAAACCAATTCCAAACTCTATTTCAGTCTCAGAATGGTAACAAAGTCACTCTCAAGTCACCTCAATAAGCATGTGGCATAATTAGCACGTTAGGCTAATTGGAGAGTCTAAATTTGCCTGTGGGTATGAGTGTGTGAGTGAATAGTGTATGTGCCCTGCGATGGATTGGCGAACTGTCCAGGGTGTATTCCCGCCTCTCACCCAATGCATGCTGGGATAGGCTCCAGCCCCCCCTCCGCGACTCTGACCAGGAATAATCGGGTTAGATAATGAATTAATAAATAAATTCATAAACATTTTACTTAATATCCATTAAAAACAATACCACAGAGAGAGTGGTATTTCAATTCCATGTTATGTCACTTAGACTGAAATGTTTTGTTTAAACCAGCACTATCTATCGCCTCATGTGCTTGAAGCTGTCAGTGGAAGCTCGGCCGGTCGCAGTTGTTTCTGGGTTTCTATGGACTTAATGTATTGAATGGAATAACGTGATGGGTTTTGGGGAATTTATTTGGACCCTATAGGCCGACCTGGAAGCTGAGCTTCCAAGCCCTACATCTAATCAGATTTTGACATGCCTCCGTCAATCAGGATCTGTCTCCATCCCTGTCCAATAGAAGACAGCTACAATATTTACAGCTTGGGCACAGAAGTTCTTGGACTGTTACAGGTGAGGTTGACAATACTTTGAATTATTATTGCAATTTGGTATTTTAATTGAACTGTTAATCATTTCTATTCTAAATTGATCTCTTGGAGTTTGAAAGTTAGCCACAGTAGCTAGCTAATGTCAGACAATTGCACTGATTTGTCAGTCTGCTAACTTGCTTGAGCTAGCTGATGTTTGCAGTTCAGATCAAACATGAGATTTTAGCTAGCTAGTTAGTTAGCCTGACGTTTTGGAAGAAAGTCTTTGTATATTCAACATGTCAAATAATAATCTTCAGTTTTGTTGTAGCTAAAGTTGGCTACTAGTTAACGTTATATAGCAAAGAATTTGTCTAATCTTGCATGTTTCACTGAACTGGGCTAACGCTAGCTGCCTGACATTGAGGATTGTGACAGAAAAGTTGGACAAAACCCTCGTCTTGTGAGATTGATACTATAGGATACTTTATTAGGAAATAAAAGAGATTAGAATTTGATTACAAGGTAAGGGGACAGCCCATAATATTTATTTTGATATGTTGCAAAATTAATGTGTTAACCTTTACCTTAATTAGGGAAAATATTTCGTTACCATACCCTGTATTGTATCGAGTTGATATTTAAAGGTAAATAATTTTGTTGTGAGGCTAATATTACCAAATGCACCAAAATGTATTTACTGTTATGTTGAATAACATTTGCATTACCTATGTGTCTTTAACCCATATCCGCCGATCTACAGAATTTTTTGTAGAGCGCGCAAATTAAATGTAATTGAAATGCGTGTTGAGGTGCAACGTCCAAATATTATATAATTACATAACAAACACATGGGGGGTGTAGAGGTCGCTGACAAAAAAATTGCCTGTTACAAGAGAATAAAGTGGTGGCATAAAATAATTTGGTACATGCTCGACATCGCTGTCCTAAATACTTGCATTGTTTACAATAAAACTCATCATACAAAGATGAAACTGTGTGACTTCAGAGTCTCCATAAATGAACTTCATAACAGGTAGAAGCTACAGGAAAGCAGTAGGAACTCCAGCTCCAGGCAATGACAGAAGGTTCAGTCAGGATTTGCCCCATACACCAAAGCGAATGGAAACTGCTGGTACTTGTAAGGTGCACGTATGGGAACATCTTGAGGTAAGAATGTTTGCACCATAGGGTGCATCTGGTCACGTAAAATGACTTTGTATTCCTTGCAGAGCAATAATCGGACCCAATGACTACCCATACCATAACGCATCCACCACCATGTTTAACAGTTGGGAACAGGCAATGTGGATTGAAGGTTTCCTTTGGCTTTCTACAAACATAAATCTATCCAGGTGTAGGAAAAAGAGTAAAAGATGACTCATCAGAACATATTACTTTCTTCACCTCCTCAGAACTCCAGGTTTTGTGCTCATCACACCAGCTTATTTGTTGCTGCACATTGGCCCTGGTTACAAGCGGTTTCCAAATGGCAGCCCTAACATAAACATCAGCTTTGTGTCAAAATAAACCAATACAGGGTGGTGTAATGCGGTCCAAAGCGAAGGGGTTAAACACCCTGAAGTGGTTCATTTTCATACAACACACACATACACACACATACACACATACACACCCCTGCCAAAAAAGCACACATGACCAAGAGTCGATGGACAAAGCCACACCTGTTCCACTTTCCCGTCAAATCCTCCTCCAGCCTTCAGGAGTGACCACCTCTTACAGAGGGCGGCCTATACTGTGTGATGGAGTGGACAGGACTAATGATTAAAGACTGTTCTTGTCTTTTACTGGAACTTGTATTACTGTTGGAGGATGGGGAGGGGGGGTGTATTACAACAGCATGTCCGGAGAAATACTCCACAGCTGACGTAGGTGATAAACTCCAGCGCAATAGCAGACGCCCTCGCTACAGAGCAACAGCTTAAAAACAAGAGCGTGATGCATATCACCCGAGGGGGCTGGTGGAGCCAAAGGAGGTTAACGACCAGGACCGCTGATACGCTTTCACAATGACAAACCAGTACCGTACGCACTCATACCGTTTCACAATGAAAAAATGCTTTTCTGCATCACTACCTGCAGGATAAAGCACACTGCCAACCTCATTACATTGATTCATTGTCAATTCATTGTCCAAAGCAACTTACAAGGCCATTAAGACAAACACAAAGTGCTAAAAAGCTGGGTAACTACAAGCACGGGAACAGAGTGGGCAGTAACACAAAAGATGAAGTTGACCGACAGAATAGTTGATGAGATGATCTTACTCCTAATCAATATTGCAATAAAAGAAGCATATATTGATGATACACTTTTCGACACCCCTACTCCTCAAAAAGGGATGGAGTATGAGGGGCTGAACGGGGAGGGGCCCAGGTTTGGGGTTCAGAAGCACACAGGCCCTCTCTTCGGTGAGGGATTTGGGGCTCAGGTCGCAGGGGGCTGCCAGGCCTCGGGTACAGCTGCCCTGGCTTAGAGCGGCCGCCGCGCTCCATTAAGACAACAGAACGACCCCTCCCCTGCCCCCGTGTTTTGACAAGAGAGACGACACGGCCGGTCAAGAAGGGGATTACAGTCAGAGACTTCCTCCGCTTTTATCTCCTCCCCCTGCCCTCCACAACACAGCGGGGAATCATAACAGTAAACATTTATCAGACACGGCTGCGTAAACACACGAGGCTTTCGTAAGCGCTGTGCACTTCCTCCTAATCCTTGGATCTAAACTGTGTGCGGTTGGTCATGCGCTGCTGTGCGTGAACAAGTTCACATGGTACGACTGGGCAGAGCGCAGCAGGAAGAGAGGGCTGTACGGTTTTACTGTTTGTCCTGTTTTCAAGTGAACGACGGGGGGCGGTGACAGGCATGGCTAAGGCCCGACGGCCAACGTCCGTATGTTATGCTGCACACACTTGAGTAAACGAAGGGTCCTGGTGCCTCTGTTATGGCGTGGCGTGCATTTTCCTTGCATGATTTAGGTCCACTCATGTATTGGGCAAAGTAAACGCCAATAAATACAAAGCCATTCTGAGTGATCACCTTTATCCTGTGGTGAAGCATTTCTATCCTGATGGGAGTGGTCTCTTCCAGGATGGCAATGTCCCCATCCACGGGGCACGAGTGGTCACTGGATGGTTTGATGAGCATGAAAACGATGTAAACCATATGCCATGGCCATCTCAGTCACCAGAACTTAGCCCAATTGAACACTTATGGGAGATTCTGGAATGGCGCTTGAGAGAATGTTTTCCACCACCATCAACCAAACACCAAATGATGGAATTTCTTGTGGGAGAATGGCGTTGCATCCCTCCAGTAGAGTTCCAGACACTCACACGCCTCCATGCAAAGTGATGGAAGCACCTTGTTTACCAAAGAAAATGTACCCCTTAAAAGTGCCTGTTTAGTTATTGTGATTGTGCTAAATAGTGCCTGTATGATGCATGTATGAAAAACAGCCCTTGGCAATCTCCAGAATGAATGGATATAGCTGTCCTGTTGACTTTCTGAGAGAGAGAGAGAGAGAGAGAGAACCCCCCCGGTGGTCTCTCTCTTCCCTGTGGTGGTCGCGTGTGCGGTGGTGGGGTTGGAGTTGTGGGCATGGTGGTGCAATGGGAAGATGGATGGGGTGATGAGGGAAAGAGAGAGACTCAGAGGCAGCTGCCTCTTTTCCAGGAGCGGGAACCACCTGGAGAGAGTTCTGATCGGAGCCCCAACCAGAGACTCTCTCCATCTCACACCCGCCCCCAAAATGGACAAAATGCCCAAAACCACGCTCCTCAACCCGTGGCACAAAGCACACTTTAAACATCCTGCTGCCACAGGGTCGCGTTCTCCGTGACTGCCTTCTCTTGGGCTGTGACCTCTGACACCCCCCCCCAGAAATGGGATGCCGGCCTCCTTCAACAAACTCCCTTTCATGCCACCTTCGTCCACTTCCATGGGGAGTCTCTTTTGAGGGAGGGGGGAGTGTTTATACAATGTTTATTCACCCCCTCTTCAATTTATTGCCCTCTTCTCTGCCTAGCCCCAGGAAAAGCCATCGGGTCTCCCAAATACAAACACAAGTGAGGGACTGAATGGCCAGGAAATGGTCAATCTTTTATGAACTGTTTGTCAAGCCAATAAAACGTAGGTTTACTTGTCTTGACCTGAGCAGCGAGAGAGAGAGAGAAAGAGAGAGGAAAAGCAGAGGCCTTAGTGTGTTTATTCTGAGCATACAACGGGCAATTATAAATGGCATAAACCAAAATATTTGTTTATTTTTTTGTTTGTTTCAAATTTGTTTTTAAATGTTGTAGCCAATTGTACCCTCTTTTCATGTCAACTATGCCCCCTCGTACTGCGAGCTCGCTGCCGTAGGTCTGGTATCGGCAGTGACATGAACCCTCTCCTCCGAGACGGAACTCGCCAAGCCATCGACCGTAACTCTGGTACACACAGAGCCACTCATGTATGTGGCGAGTTCATTCCAGCTTCCTTCCCCTCTCCCACGGCGGTAACAGCCAATTTCTGGCCCAAACGGGACTCCGAGCCAGAGCCAGGCTGGCGCAGCCGGGGCTCGAACCCAGACTGCAGTGGGCAACCTGCACTCGGGGCGAGTGACTTTACCATTGCTGGTATTTCTTAATATCTCGGCAGCTTCTGTGCTGCAATTAAAACATCCATTTCCATTTAGACGTGCAGGTTTTCAATGAAGCCGCAATATGGCACAGCCCTAATACAATGACATCACAGCGCAGCACGGTCCAAAGACGATGATGTCACAGAATGGCACAGCCCAACATGACAGCGTGAGGCAGAACCACAATCACAGCCCAGCCGAGCGGCGACGGGCAGGGCCCTCATCCATAAAATCGCCTCATCTGGGCCACGCCGGAAGGGCGCCTGCTGATGCACCGCGCTTTGCGACGAGGTGAGGCCCACAGCGGCCTGCCGCAGGTCCTCAAGACATGGGAGGGCATGCACGTGCGCACGCGCACGCACGGTCGGGGGCCGCCCATCTCACCGCCTGCAGGACCGGAAAGCTGACCCGCTCCCTGTGGAAAGTGCCGATCAGCCCAAAACGTCTCTGTGGCCAGGGAAGGTACCGTTTCGCCGCGTTAGTATTTATTTTTTCTGCCTTTTTTTCCTTTTTTGTGTCTATAAACCGCAGCGCTTTCTAAATAGATCCACCAAGCAGCATGCTGCCAACAAAGTAGAGAGAGAGAGAGAGAGAGAGCGCATGAGAGAGAACAAGAAACGAGACGGGATGGAATGGAGTGTGGGGGTGTAGGGTTGGGGGGTGGACGGGGCAACTGCTCAACCGCCACATTTTTCTCCCCCCCGAGAGTTGTAATTTACACAAACCCACAAAGGTCAAAAGCAGATCAGGATGCATAAGCTCCAACCTCCAAGCCTTTTTTCCCCAGTCTTCTGCTTTTTAAACTGGGGGTAAGTACCTATTTATTTGGGGCAGTTTCCAAAAAGGTGGGTTTTTTTAAATATATGGTGCGCTCTAGTGTGCACGCGCTATTCGAGGGACTCTGCTAGTTTAAAGAGAAACGCTTTCTTCCCTCTGTGCCTGTGTGGCAGGCCTTGTTTCCACAGTGGCCGGGCCAGGCTACGAGGCCAGCAGAGAGGAGCAAAATCATCGCTCAGATGCACAAAGGTGCAAAAAAGGTGGCGAGTTAAATATAGATAGGAGTGCGGGGGCCGGGCTGGGGGAATCTCACCCCTGACAAAAACATTCGCTAAGCAGAAATTCCTTCCTTTCTGTAGGTCGGCTCCAAACAGAACCCTTGGGTTCCGGGTCGTACTACGGCGCTCCCACGCAGGTGACAGGGGGTGACGGTGTGACCGGTAGTATGTGTGTGTGAGCGAGTGTGTGTTGGTGAGGGACAGACAGGCTTTGTGCTGCTATTGACTCCCCGGCTCTGTGGAGGTCTGGAGGTGTACGCAACGTATAAATACAGAGGACAATGAAAGCCCTGAGGCAGGCAGGAACAGCAGGAGGAGCGAGAGGGTGAAGGGGGGGATGAAACTGAAGTGGGTCTGCAGTTTCAAACTCAGCTGCTGAGTTTCAATGTATGTGTGTGTGAGTGAGTGAGTGTATTACTGAGAGAGTAAGTGAGTGAGCGAGTTGGTAAGAAAATGAGTGAGTGAGTGTGTGTGAGAGAGAGAGTGAGTGAGTAAGTGACTGGGAGAGTGCAAAGAGTGTGTGTGTATGTGGGTGAGGGTATATGTGGGTTAGTGTTGGTGAGAGAGAGAGAGAGTGTGTGTGTGTGTGTGTGTGCGTGTGCGCGCGTATGAGGGGGTGAGCGTGTGTGTGTGTTGGTGAGGGCGTGCATATGAGGGTGTGCATATGAGGGTGTGTGTGTGTTGGTGAGGGTGTGTATGAAGGTGTGTGTGTGTGTGTGTGTGTGTGTGTGAGAGGGTGTGCATCTGAGGGTGAGAGGGTGTGTGTGTTGGTGAGGGTGTGTATGAAGGTGTGCATGTGTGTGTGAGGGAGTGTGTGTGTCTGTGTGTGTGTTGGTGAGGGTGTGCATATGAGGGTGTGCATATGAGGTGTGTGTGTGTGTTGGTGAGGGTGTATATGAAGGTGTGCGCGTGTGTGTGTGTTGGTCAGGGTGTGTGTATGAGGGTGTGTGCCTGTGTTGGTGAGCGTGTGTGTATGAAGGTGTGTGTGTGTTGGTAAGGGTGTGTGTATGAGGGTGTGTGCCTGTGTGTGTTGGTAAGGGTGTGTGTATGAGGGTGTGTGTATGAGGGTGTGTGTGCCTGTGTGTGTTGGTCAGGGTGTGTGTATGAGGGTGTGTGTGCCTGTGTGTGCGTGTGTGTGTGTTGGTAAGGGTGTGTGTATGAGGGTGTGTGTGCCTGTGTGTGCGTGTGTGTGTTGGTAAGGGTGTGTGTATGAGGGTGTGTGTGTGTGTGTGTTGGTGAGGGTGGTAAGCTGTGGTTCTCTCAGGTGTATAGTTCCAGCAGAGTGTGGATGGCTTGTGGAGGGGGGACAGGGTCATTGAGACAGGGTCAGTGTGACAGCACTCCCCTAACACCGCCTGCCCCCGCCATTCGTGTGGAGTGTGTGAGCGTGTGCGTGTGTTTTTGTGTCTGTGTGTGTGTGTGTGTGTGTGTGTAGTCAGTTTCGCCCCACCGCCACTGAAAGAGTACCCCCCCCCGTACAGCCACCAATGCTGAATAGCCCAACTGTGGACTCGGCCACTGAAAAATCTAAATATTTTAGAAAACTGGGGCCCTTCTTTCTGCCTTTGTTTAAATGTATTCGCTAAGGTTCTTTCAGAAGCAGCAGGAAGACCCTTCTCTCCACTGCTGTGAGATGGGTTTCTGCCTGGGCCGCTGGCTAAGGCTAGTTCTAGTCCACACTTTGCCCAGTACAGAGGCTGATGAAGCGTGTAACAAAAAGGAAAGGGGGACAGACATGCACCTCGTGAGGGAGGGAGGGTTTCAGGCGATTTGGGTACTCAAACGAAGCGGTGCCTGGTAGCTTGCCTCTTCAGAGGAGTGCCAGTGTAGGTCTGTGCTCTCCCAAACTGACGGAGGCCGCTGTAGAATGGGGCGGGCCTACATACAAATGGGCATTCAAAATCACAGGAGAAAAATAAAAAGCAGCAAAAAAAAAAAGAAAAAAAAAAAAAAAAAAAGGCGTACATGTTGCACCAGGAGAACCGGACACAACTGGAGAAAAAAGGCGCGTAACACACTGGTGCCGTTCGGCTTCCCTGGCACCATGCCCCACAGGCTCTGTGTGTAATGCAGTGGATAGGGCCCCAGACTCAAACAATTTGAAAATCACTCCTACTGTATCTCTTCAACCTACCAGTATTGCTTGAAGAACTCGAAATACAACACCAACTATATCACATATTCATGTACATGAAAATGGCACGAAAAAATCAAAATAACCTAAAAAAATAAAATCAAGGCAAAATGCCCACAGACGCATCACACTACACTCTGATTTTGTGCACCCCAGACTTGCCCCAAACAGGCAGGCAGAGGGAAGAGGAAACATCTTCACTGTTTCAAATCTGGCAAGCGACGCACACACTCATACATACTCATGCACACACACACACATACACACCCTCGCCAACACACTGTGCAAAAGCACACAGTTTAAACATGTGAAACACAGATGCACACAGTGGAGCCAGCAAAAGATAACGTCCACCCGACCCACATCATCCCCCTCCCTCCCCCAACCCCTCTCCTTTTTCTGCTGTGATGAATGTTGTTTTGAGAAAAAGCAACAATGACAGAAACTGGTACAGACACGTCCCAAAGTGTGCACTCGGCTCACACTGCCCCCCTGTGTGTGAGACCGGGGGGCTTTCTCACTGTGGTGGTCCGCACTCCCCTCATTGTCACATGCTTCTCCCGATCACCGGGCAGAGCCGTCGCACCCAGAGGGATCAAAGGTCAGCCAAACCTGTGCACACCGTGTGTAGGACCAGTCGCTGCTAACCAAGCGTTTGACCGTACTGTAGCCCCAATGCTGGCTCTAAAGTTCCTTCATGTACTTTCTTGTGTTAGTGTTTCAATTTACTGTGTCAGGTATACTTAGAAAAACAGCTCTGCCTTTCTGGACGAACAAATACTATTTTGGATAGTTTTTTCCCCACATTTCTTTGATATAAAGTATTCCAGTATGAATATACTATGTACAGAATGCCAGAATAAATAAAGAAAACCTTATTTCTATGGCCAAGCTGACTTCAAACAGTTGCCCGCCCACCCCCCGAACCTACCCCGAAGGCTGACTAAGTGAACCTGACTAAAGACCTTTGTGAGTACCATAGTGACTCCACACAGAGTACTTCAAAACATGCTTAAAGCACAGGAAACCTCCACCCCCACCCCCAAAAAAAAAACCCAAGGTACCCTTCAGGACGGGACAAACAAAAGCCATCGCCCCCTTTCCAAAGACCCTGCAGCTTTTCTCTTTCCACACAGTCAGTCACCTCTTTTCTCTTTCTTTCCCCGTTCCAATTACATTTTGATGAAGCTTTTAATCTTGTTAAAGCCCCGCACCGCTCTGACCCCAGACCCCCGCTCCGTAAGCAGGTGCATGGCTATGTTGTTATAACATTTCCATGGAGACAGGATGGACAAGTGCTGTTATTCTCTTCCACCCACTCAACCCTGCAGCCCCCAAAAGAAAAGCACATCCTGTCTGGAACACCTGTGACTCCCACCCCCCGACCAGTTGAGAGAGAGGATGAGGAGCCAGACAACAATAGCACACTCTCTCTCTCTCGGTTAACAAAATTCATGCACAGGCCACAGAACCAGAGTGTTTTTAAAGATATTTCCGGTGCCAATATTGAGCCAATTACCAGTCACTCAATGACACTGACGCATTTCCAGTCGAGATGGCCGAAATCACCGGGACAAATAAATGAAAGAACAGACCCAGGAGCTGGCAGTCACTGCTGCCCACCCCCTGTCAGCATCCAGTGAAATAAGTGTTCAAATGAAGAGTCCACACATGGCTAAGGTGCGGGTTACACAGTTGTAGGAGAATTTAAGGCAAACAGGGAAAAAAATGGGGACCGTATGAGGGGCAGACAGTGTTTTAAAAGTCTGATGGAAAAAAATACTTTGCTCCTTGACTTCGGACGGGGTTAATATTGAGAGGCCTGCGCTCTGACGGAGAAACAGATGTGGGGACCGTTTTATATGGCCGATAAAAACGCTGCGAGAGGTCCTGAAAAAAGGAAAAGGGTTTTTAAAACGGGTAAACAGGGTTGGGAAATGGACCGGAGTGCAAGAACTCGCACCTAAACACGCACCTAAACACACACTCCCCCATCTCACACACACACACACACACACACACACACACACACACACACACACACACAGTTCATTAGCTGTGATATTAATTGGCTGCATATGCTCTCTTCCTGCATCTCTGTATATGATTGGTGGCATGGCAAAGAGTCCTCGCAGCCTGTGATGGGCTTTGTGGCAGCGGCGGCGTGGCATAGCATTTAAGCAACTGGGGCTTGCAACTGGGAGGCTGCAGACAATAGCACAACCGCACATTTTAAGGTTCTCAATGGGAAACTGGTTCAGTAAAACATTCAGTTATATAAAACTGGTTAATATTCATGAAAACATCTCTAAACTATGTCATTTGTCTGGGATAAGGGCATCTGTTAAGCAAATACCCAATAATAATAATAATAATGTGCTATCAGACAGTCACAACAGCATGGGTGATTTAGATCACTCTGTCCAAGACAGCCATCACTGTCATCATTATCAGCAGTAATATAACAGTACGTGAGCGATGACTGTTTGCCCTGTTCGGATCACCTCAATCTCCCTTAGCACCCTGGGGTCCCCTGCAAACTGCAGTAAGCCTCTTCCCGCTGGGTGCAACAGGGCCCTCCCGCTGGGTGAGAGTGTGAGTGCAGTACAGCATCTGTGAGTCATGCGTGCGTCTCATCTGTTCGTATGTGTATGTGTGTATATGTGTGTGTGTGTGTGTGTGTGTGTGTGTGATGGGGGATTGTGTGTGTGTGATGTGTGTATGTGTGTGTGAGTGCATGCGTGCGTGTGTACATGCGCATCTGTGAGTGTGTACGTATGTGTATGTGCATATGTGTGTGTGTGTGTGTGTGTGTGTGTGTGTGTGATGGGGGAATGTGTGTGTGTGTGTGGATGTGTGTATATATGTGTGTGTGTGTGTGTGTGATGGGGGAGTGTGTGTCTGGGTGCGTGCATGTGTGTGTATTTGTGTTTGTGTATGTGTGTGCATGTGTATGTATATATGTGTGTGTGTGTGTGTGTTTGTGTGTGTGCATGTGTGTATATATGTGTGTGTGTGTGTGTGTGTGTGTGTGTGTGTGTGTGTGTGTGTGTGTGTGTGTGTGTACTACTACCCCTCCAGTCTCTCTCACTGCCTCTTCTTATTCAACATCCACACAAGCATGTCCATTCTGATGACGGCCGATACCCAAGGCGATCGTATAGAACAGGTGGTGGGCAAACCAAATTAAATACATGCGTCTCGACAACAATCTTTTGCCGCAGTCCTTTGGACCTATTTTTTGGTATTTTTCCTGTTAATGTCATTTCTGCCCTTCAGCCCCCCATCCCGACACGTGTTGTGAATAACAGCCTGTTGTTTTCACTTTATGCTACTTATACGGCCACTTCTGCCAAAACTTTGGGGGAAACCCTTCCCCCAAATATAAGCTTCTGGAATTACATCTCGGGAACAGAGAGAGAGCAGGATGCAAACGTAATAGTAAAAATGCATTCCATTTATACGGGCTGTTTTACACCCGCCACACATCAGCTGAGCTGGAGAGGGAGGTAATTAAGATGGCAAACGGGAGTGGGGAGCACAGGATGGCTACACCTTCCCCCGAGCCAGCAGGCGTGGCGCAGTGTCAAAGGAAGAGGACACGGAGTCAGACAGCTGCGTGTTCGAATCTCATCTGGGGTGCTCACGCCGCGCCCGTGAGAAAGATACCTAACCAGAACTGCCTCCGCAAGATTCCCCCGGCATACACAGAAAACAAGACAAATGTGAGTGGTGCACATAAGTCACCCTGGAGGTGAGCTTTTGTATTACGTTCATTATTAGTATTATTATTACTGTTGCTGTGAATATGAATGATAAACTGGTTCTGCAGAAAGAGCCACAAGCCTAACAGGTGAGAAGCCCTGCAGAGCAAGTTCTGTCGAAGATGCAGCAAGAGTTGAAATGCAACAGCAATTCGGTCAAGTATTGTTAGCAAAGAGAGTCTCAGAGAGAATCTCAACAATCCTGCTCATTCTGTAAAAGTGCCTGTCTATGAAGTGACAGCTGCCACTCTACACATGACAGGATGATTTATATTGTGTGTTTCTAAGGACTATGGTCACCCCTCTGCTGTGGTTATTGGAGGGGTGAGGTGATTTACAGCCCAACTATAAAACCCTTTTTAGTCCCAGGGTAAAAGCCGTTGCATATGAATGCAAGCTAGTTATTTAATACCAAGCATTCAACACCAATTCTCACTGTCACATGAAGGCAATATTTTAAAATAATAATAATAATAATACTCTCTTTGGTCCGGTTTCAATGTTTGAGCTCATGGAATTGTAATAAAAAAACATTTTTGGGGGGGAAAAAAAAGAATGGTTTCTTTCAAAAAAGCAGAGACGGCATTTCCTCATTTCTCAAGTTTACACAAAAGAGCTTTATCCCTGAACTGCTGTGCAAATACCTGCGGGATGAAATCAAAAACCTTGGAGAATTACTTTGCATACTTCTTGCCAGACGTCAAATATTTCCATATATATATTCTATTTTTTCTTCTTAGTGGTGAAAAGACTCCCGTTTCTCTTCTTAGAAGGCTACTTAATTAAGATCACAGGGTCTTATAACATTTGGCTCCAGTGGAATTTGCCAGTGAGAGGAAGCCACAGTGTCAGGTAAAAAGAACTGGCCCTCTGTAATGGGCACACTTCTGTAATGGGCACATTTCTGCCGACTTAGTCACAATTTGGAATAGCGTGGCAGCGTTTTTACCATATGGCAAGAGAGCGGCCCAGCGTGCAAGTTTCCACTGTGGTCTCGGAGGCCGAACATCTTTAAAAACGAAGAAATTCATGCCCTTCACATGTTTCTTCTGTTTCCGTCACATTCGCTCACTTGACTGAAAATGTAAACCCGAAATGACTAACAGATTACGGGAGACGTTTCGGCACTCCCTGCTCTGACCGAACTGGGTCGGGTTGTACGGTCAAGGGTAGCAGCGGCCACCTGGGATTTGGACTCTTGACCTCCGATGTCACCGGCTCGGAACCGCATCTGCCGTTAAATTCGACAGTTCCGCCAAGATCCTGCTGGAAACCGTTGGGAGAAAAGAGCGGAAATCTGCTGATCGAGCAAAAGAGAACGGAAGCGCTATGAACATTATTGGTCCAAAAGCACACCAAGTATACACACTTTTTAATATATATATATATTTTTTATATACCATTTTTGACACCAGAACAGCTGCTACGAAGCAAACAAGACTTGATTCATCTGTGTTGAATAAAGGAAGAGGGGGGGTGGGACCGCCTGAGCCCAGCCACGCAGGCAGCCCGTTCGGTGTCCTGTTCCGTCTCGCCGTCTGCTTCTGATCCAACGGGGCCGTACCTCAGAAGTTTCAAGGCAAAACCCCCCTCCCCTCCCCCCTGCTCCTTTTGAGCCCTGCTTAGAAAAACAATGAGGCCAGCCCTTGTGGGAGTCCAGCGGTCCGGTCAAGTCAGTGGCCGGCTCTATTTTTCAAGCTTTACAACCGTTTTTTGAAAGAAGAAGGAGGGCGTGTGTGTGTAACTGTGCATATGTGTGTGTAACTGTGCATATGTGTGTGGGTGTGTATGTTAGGGGGGGTAATATTTTCTCTGACTGCAAATAATTAAGAGGGTGAAATTTAAAACGGGTGCCGCTGACTTTAAAGTTCGGTCATGCTACATCCACACCAATAATGTTACATCGTCATGCACACTGTTCATGCCTGCTTGTCACTCAAGCAGCATATTTAAAATCTAATATATTTGTGCACACCTACTCCTCTGCAAATAAAATGCAGGCACTCCCGTGCCCAGAAGAGGAGGGGTGGTACTCCCGCTGACCTGAACAGGAAGTGTTGAGGGTTCGAGAGGAAATACCCAGAGAAAAATTGACACGAGGCCGCCAGAATTTACTGAAAAAGCTGGTTGCAATTTAACCAAATTGTAAAGTTCGCTGATTGCAAGCGGGCCAGAAGGTCCCATTAAACTCATTATAAATATGTCTATAGAGGGAGCGTGGGGGAAGGGGGGAACGTTGTGATAGAAATCTGTGTTTAAAGTGGAAAATGGGCATAATGGCTGCCTTCTCCAAGACCCAAAGCCCAAAAACAGATTCTCTGGGCTCAATTTACAACCAGAAAAGAAAAACAAACACTTCTCCATTTCTATCACCATCCTCTTTCCTGGCTGGGCCTGACTGTGGCCCAACACACATTTATCGCTTTGGTAAAAAGAAAATACTAATAAAAATGCATATATAGATCAAATAGAAAATAACATTTAAAATGATATGCTAGTTTTGAGACTTAAGACAGAAAAACGAATTCAAGAAAAAAATGTCAAAAAGATTTTTTTTGCAAGCATGCCGTTTGGATTTCACACACATTTAGTTTCCTTCAGCCAAGTCTTTTGTCTAAACAAACGTGAGTAGATTTATCCCTCTCCAGGACACAACGGCAAGCAGAATAAACATTCTGTCAGAAATATTTTCATTCCTCTTCCCAGAATCACACTACATTTGTCTTTCACCTTGGCACTAGAGTAAGGCCTTCATCTGTCCTGTTGTGTAAAGTGGAGCGGTTGAGGAATTGGACTAATTGGAAGGTTTGCAGGTTCAAACCCAGGGCAGAGCACTACTGTGCTAATGCAAAGCATTGAGGTACTCAATCTTAATGGTTTCTGCTCTGTAAATGGATCCGTTGCATTAAAAAGTATGCAAGCTGTCCTGGATAAGGACATATGCAAAGAATATGAATAAATCAAGAAACATGGTCTTTCACAGAATCACAACCAATACCAGCTTCTATCACATTATATTACCAGATTAACAATGCCTGTACCCTCTCCCTGTGTAATTACATATGTAACAATGCCTGTACCCTCTCCCCTGTGTAATTACATATGTAACAATGCCTGTAACCTCTCCCCTGTGTAATTACATATGTAACACTGCCTGTAACCTCTCCCCTGTGTAATTACATATGTAACACTGCCTGTAACCTCTCCCCTGTGTAATTACATATGTAACACTGCCTGTAACCTCTCCCCTGTAACAATGCCTGTAACCTCTCCCCTGTGTAATTACATATGTAACACTGCCTGTAACCTCTCCCCTGTGTAATTACATATGTAACACTGCCTGTTGCCTCTCCCCTGTGTAATTACATATGTAACACTGCCTGTAACCTCTCCCCTGTGTAATTACATATGTAACACTGCCTGTAACCTCTCCCCTGTGTAATTACATATGTAACAATGCCTGTTGCCTCTCCCCTGTGTAATTACATATGTAACACTGCCTGTACCCTCTCCCCTGTGTAATTACATATGTAACACTGCCTGTACCCTCTCCCCTGTGTAATTACATATGTAACACTGCCTGTACCCTCTCCCCTGTGTAATTACATATGTAACACTGTCTGTACCCTCTCCCCTGTGTAATTACATATGTAACACTGTCTGTTCCCTCTCCCCTGGAGTCCAGTATATGTATGGGATCCCAGCTCTGCTCCTGTATCAATCCACTGTAAGCTCCCTTACCATGGACACATCTCCACCCCCCTTGGGTCTGCACCAACTTCCTCCAGTGCCCCTGCTCATACCGCGCAGCTCCCCAAAGACTGCAGTCCCACATAGTCAGCCAGCTTCAAAAACACCCTAGGGCATTGTATGGGAGTAATGGGAGGAATCAATGGGATGGGAGTCGGGCCACACGTCGCAACCTGAACCATTTTGGCTGATTGCTGGATTCATACTACTCTTCAGTAACCAGCCACCATACAGGGGCGGGGGATGGGGAATACCAGGGGGTGACGTGGGTTCAAAAGGCAGGTGGGTGCACTGCCGTTACGGCCTAGAGGAATGTATGTCAGCGAACCTCTGCTCTCTTACAGAATAAGCAAATGAGTCAACGAGGAGGGCATGAGTTTGAGATGGAGTCAAATCAGCATGTACACCTGTGAGTAACCTACTTCCAGGTATTTTGGACTGGAAACATGCAGGATGGCTTGGTTTCTGAACTGCACACAGAAAGACGGAAAACAGATGAATTTGATTAACTGAATATATAAAAACACAAACAGGGCAGATCTCTTGGATGTCATTCATATGAATAAACAATGAGGAAGTGGTGATTACATTTAAAGCTTTCCAACAAATGTAACTCTCGGCACGAGTTTGTCCTGGACAGCCGCCAATGTGCAGATTAGGCCTGGGAAATTGCTGTGGGGTGGGGTGTTTGTGAGTGTTTGTGTGTGTGGGTGGTGGGGGGGAGGTGTTTGAGGGTCATTGGGGCTAATCAGAAGATGGGGGTCCTACTGTCACACTTCACATTTTCTGCTTAGCTGTAAAGCGCAACCTCACCACAGTAGACCTGGTGGAGGTGAGGATACCCCAGTGCCTGAGTGGATTTTTAATGAGACTGGAGTTCTTCCATGACTATGCCATTTGCACAGCAATTAGCAATTGTTTTCTCACTACATTGTACACTGCATGTATTTAGTGTTGCATTGTGCTTTCACCTTGGTATTTTATTGTGTCTTTTTACTGTGGGTGTGTGATACTGCAAGCAATTTTACCCCTGAGGGATTATTTTCATTCACTAATTCCTTCATTCATTCATTCATTAAGCCTCATTCTGACCCGGATCAGTGCAGTTTATGGGATGTCCTGGCTCGTGACAGTGGGAGACGTGTTCCAGTGCGATGGTAAAGTCGGGCTCTCCCGTGTAGGTGTGACCAGGTAGAAGTAGGTGCCTACAGCTCAGCTCTGTCCTTTCAGAAAGACCGGAATCACAGCTTCCATCAGGCTTTTGCGGTGGCAAAAGAGCCTGGCTTTGCAACCGGAAGGTTTGCAGGTTTGATTCCCAGTCGGAACACTGCTGTTGTGCCCCTGAGCAGGGAGGGGGATATTGGGTTCAGGATTCCTGTTTGCAGATTGTCGAGGACTTTCTGTTGAGGTTTGACTTTGGCTGGACAAACGAGGGATGGATGAGGAGACAAATGGAAAGCCCAACAGCTTGTCACCAGATGAGGAAGACAACACAGCTCCTCACCACACATGCAGATTTTTCTCCACACCACCCCCCACTAACACACATTCGTGCACACACACAAGCTCAAAAAGGCTGAGCAAACTTTAACATTCCTCATCCTGAGGCTGCAACTGCACTGAAAGACACTTCATCTGCCATCATTCTCTCTCTCTCAAGGTTCAGATGTGTGGATATCTTTGCTTGTTAATATTAACACTACCAGGAACAGATCCAGTGTCCCGCACTCCAAACATGTCAACCGTTAATGCAAGCAACATCGCTGCTTTATTATGTGGCTGGTTTACAAAGGGCTTTGTGCTGTCTTTGCCATTCCCGTTTCAGTTTATAATACTTCACCTTGAGCAATGCCTAAAAGCACAGCAACATAGGTGTTTACGGCTGTGAGGTGTGAGGGGAGGACTCCGTAGTCCGTCATACCGGGGAAATCAGTGGAGGACTATGGACTATGGGGGAGTTTGGGGTCGGACCGTGTAAACTACGAAATGCCTCGGACAAACAAACATTCCAATGAGGGAACATTCCAATCAGTGGCATTCACAGCACAATGGCTCTCTCTGTTCATTCAAGGGGGGGCAGCCAGGGGTGCAAACCATGCTTCTCCTAAAATGGGTTCTGTTGAGTCTCTGCCCCCACCCCCTCCCCCCCCCCCACCACCACCACCACTACACCCACAGGCTGGTTGGCTTCGAAACCAGGCGCACGCCGGGCCCTGTCTTGGAAAGTGGACTAATGGTCCGGTAACGTAGCAGTAGCACAACACCAGAGCATAACACAGCTTTCTCACTGTCCTCCGCAGCCTCTGTACTGTAAACCTTTGCACGGTGCGGCCGACGTGTTTATAGCAACAGTGGAAAGCATGGGAAACACTCTGGCTAAGAACGCTGACTGTGCTTGGAGTTGAAAATCCATTCTGCAAGGCTACGTCGCAGGCACATTTTGTAGGGGTGGGGGTCAAAGGTCAGACAATGCGTCAAGAGACTGATGAGAACCCCACTGTGCCACTCAAACCCCTCCCCCCACCCTATACACGGGTATTCACAACGGGCGACCAGCAGGAAGAGGAAATGGTCAGTGTGGAGGACCCCCGCAAATGCCAGGAATGTGTCAGGCTGGTGTCGGAACTCTGGAGGGTCTGCCTCCAAGAACCCCCAAACATTCCTGGCACACACACACCATGGGGGTCCAGACACACACACAGACACACACAGACACAGACACACAGACACACAGACACACACACACACACACACACACACACACACACACATTGGGGTCCTGCGGCGAGGCCCACTCACAGTGTGTGAAACACAGCAAGGCTGCTCGGCACTCACCCGCTGGAGACACCCAGTGACCGATGGGCCAGAGAGGAGCCCAGCTTCCTGCTGTCCCACAACCTCAATTCCCTCTCCCGTATCTGAGGACACAATCACAAATACCATTACTTACACACATACACGCACACCTGCACTCAGGGAACACCAGAGAAATGCAAATATCATTCAATTAGAAGACCTTTATTATCCCAAAAGAGGGAAATTCGTTTGGCAGCTTCAATACAGATTAAGACATAGAAACATTTAAAAAAGCACAGAAAAAAAGGCACATGTTATAAAAAGGCACCTAGTACATTCAGGGCAAATTCCATTCTTACGGCGCATAAGTGCATATAGCCCGGTACATTTAGGGCATTAAAAGTGCCATTAAAAGTGCATTTAGTACAACTAGACGGAACTGTTATACAAACACGTTCTCATTCCCAACTTGTGAGATATTGCAGCTTCTGCACTTGTAGCCACTGGCCCCTTGTCATGCTTTTCTCCTGATTACACACTCCAAAGATGCACCAGGAAGCTATATTTTGGTTGGTATTCTATATTTTAAAAATCATTTTCCGTCTATAGTAAATGGGATGAAAGTAATTCAATTAGAATAAGTCACAATAGTTTCTCTTTGTCTTGATTTTGTGAATCGAAGGTCATTAAGTGAAGCCAAAGGCTACTGACCCCTCCTGCAATATGTCTGGGAACAGAGAGTCCCAGTTTGATGGAGTGGGTGACTCTAATATCACAAGGGTTCTGCTTTGTTTTGTTTGCCATCAAGTTGGAGCAGAGATCGAATACAACCACTTGATGGCTGCCAATGATCCTGCCGGCTTGTCTGCCAGCTCTCTCAAGCTTGTTGTTTCGATCCATGACACGCATGTCGCCGTATGACAACAGACAGAATGTAAGGATGCTCTGGGCCACTGTTATAAAGCAGGGAGACCAGGGTACGGTCAACATGAAATGGTTCAGTTTACGCAGACAGCACAAGCGTTGCTGGATTTTCTTGTATCTGGTTGCAGCACAGGCCTCAAAGGTAAGGTTGTTGTCAATTTCCACTCCTAGGTATTTATAAGTTGTTACTCTCTGGATAGCGTCGTCCTTGATGTCGGTGGGAGGAATTGCAGGTCTGCCACGTTTAAAGGTGATCACCATGTCCTGTGTCTTCTTGACATTGATTTCCAGACAGTTTTCCTCACACTAGGGTGTGAAGTGCAAGACCTCAGAGTGCACAGCTCCATTGACAAGCTCGCACACCACGGCCTCATAGGACACACCAATCAGAACTAGAGACGGATCAGTCAGTGAGTACGTTTACATGCACACTAATAAAGCGATCATCATCTGCCTTGACTTAGGGAGTTACCAGATTATTCAAGTGGTCATGTAAACAGCATAGTGCGATATGCTTTACCGGATAAAAGCCGTTATCGGATTAACAGGAATCCGATAAACACAGGTAGCTTTTTGCCCAATTTTCTGTTTTATTCGGCACATGTATACCGTTAATCTGATTTATTTCCTTTTTTTACATTTGTGCATGTGCAAAAATGTAAAAGAAACGGCAGATGCAGTTAAACGGCAAACATGGCGAGCTGCAGTGGCAAAACTCACTTTTGGAGTGAAGCCGAAAAAAACGTAACGCTCAACTATGTGAAAAATATAAACATCCTTCGTCTCCTAGATGGGAGAAAATATAGGAATGGTGACATATTTAAGAAAGTGTCTGCGAGAATGGCCTTGTGTACTTGTAAGAACACTGAGTGCTTAAAATCTGTTAAATCTGAAACATACTTGTACATGCCATCACTTTGTCTGTTACCGATGTAAGTAATTATTGTAGCTAACACGTCACCTAGTTAACAAGCTAGTTAAGGCTAACTCAAACAGCACGTTAGTTACCAAAATAACAGGAAGTTTGAGTTTCACGTCATGCACTTGGAAAGAAATCCAACTAATTGACTGAATCATGTAAACCAGTTTTTTTACGATTATCGCATTACTAAAGTGCATGTAAACGCGTCAATCAGATTATTGCCATTACCTGATTATTCCCAGTTATCGTATTATTGTGTGCACGTAAACGTACTCAGTGATAAGGTCCTGTAAATATAAATCGTCTACAGTATCTCAACATTTCCCACAGTGCATCAGGCTTTCAAGACACAGCACCGTGCCCCCTGCTGGAGAGACAGCAACACTCATCTGAACCAAACATTTCTTTTTTTCCTTCACCTGATTGAAGCCAGTAGTCAGAATGTGGTCATCATTGAGCCACAGGATGCGAGAATCCTTGTTGTTGTCATGGCCCACAGCGCTCTGAAATAAAGACACAGGTGTTTGATCTTGCTCTCTTTGTTCACAGAACTTGGAATGGGGGGGGAAAACACCTGTATATGCAGTACGTTCTCTATTTGAAACTTGGTTACCTGTTTACATGAATATCGGTATAATGTATAAGGCTATGTGTTAATATGGAAATATCATGTGTCTTGGGTGTCATGAGACAGAAGACACAATGACAAAATTTTCATTCATTCATTCATTTTGTTCAGGAAGGGAATGGAGTCATGGAGAAAGGGTGGAGAGGGGGAACGACTGCGCCAAGAGCAGAGCAGCGCGGTCTCAGTTTTGGCTGGAGCGATGCGTTATCCGACCCCGTCTAAAAGAGAGAAGCGAATGAGCAGATAACCCTACTGTAAGCGAGGCCAGATGTGGTAATGAGTCACCAGTGGTTGGGAAGATGGCAGACGGTGACAACTGAATGATCACAAAGAGAAACTCTGGACTCGCTGAACTGCCGTTCACACAATGACCTCCGACCCCCAACACCCAGGAACCCCAGCTACTCAGTAACGTTTCCGCAATGCTTCCGTAACACTGTGGTGACGTTATTTGGTTGTGGAAATAACAACATTGACATAACAACAATCTGAGAACATTAAGCATCATCTGGGAAGCTTCCATGGAATCCGCTGTGGGACAAATTAAGCCAGCTGGCTGTGATGAAGGAGGAGGGCACGATGAAGCGCAGGTCAGGCTGGGAGGGGGCGGGTGTTACTATTGTTAGCTTATAGTAATGAAACTGCAGCATCGTCACCTGTGATTGGATGCAAACAGACTTTTATCCTGATCGAAAGGACAGGTTCCGAAGTAAGCACTGATTGGACAAAGACACCGTATTTTAACTAGGGTAAAGCCTAATTGGACTAGCATAGACTCCTTTGGCCCAGGTAAGATCTGGTTAGATGAGTACAGACTCTTTGGCCCAGGTAAGGCCTGGTTAGATGAGTACAGACTCTTTGCCCCAGGTAAGGCCTGGTTAGATGAGTACAGACTCTTTGGCCCAGGTAAGGCCTGGTTAGATGAGTACAGACTCCTTTGGCCAGGTAAGGCCTGGTTAGATGGGTACAGACTCTTTGGACCAGGTAAGGCCTGGTTAGATGAGTAGACTCTTTGCCCCAGGTAACTCTTTGGACCAGGTAAGGCCTGGTTAGATGAGTACACTCTTTGGCCCAGGTAAGGCCTGGTTAGATGAGTACAGACTCTTTGGCCCAGGTAAGGCCTGGTTAGATGAGTACAGACTCTTTGGCCCAGGTAAGGCCCAGGTAAGGCCTGGTTAGATGAGTACACTCTTTGGCCCAGGTAAGATCTGGTTAGATGAGTACAGACTCTTTGGCCCAGGTAAGACCTGGTTATATGGGTAAAAACTCCTTTGGCCCAGGTAAGGACGTATTGGAGAGAACGTAGAGGAATGTGCAAGCCTAGTGAAATGACAAGCCATCACAACCAGACAAACACTTGAGAGTGGAAAGTGCGGAGCTCCCCGTGTCCTGGCCAAACCCCCGGTATGTCTGAGCGTACGGTAGCTCACATACAGAAGGGCTCTTTTGGACTCTGTAGAGAGTTTCCATGGAACAAATCCGCCCGCAGGCGCTCAGCTCTCCACAGGCAGCCAGCCCCGTCTCCCCCAAATTGCCGCTGTCCTTTTTATGGCCACTGTCGCCGTGCCAACAAGCCAGGGAGCGTGACACTGCGGAGTGGGTTTGAGAGCTGGGGTTGGGGGGTGGGGAGGCAAAAAAAATAAAAAGTCACAAAAACAGAAGAAAAAAAAGAATAAAGATTGGTTTGTGTTATCAGTGGAGAGCAAAAACAAAAGCAACGCATCACCTCCTCCCCGCCCAATACATCGCAAAAGATGGTGAATCAACTTGCCAGAGGCGCTCAGGGGTGAAAACAGGACATTAAAAAACTCTTCTTATAGGAGCTCCGAAGCCAGCGCGGAACATGTGGGGCCAATCAAAGTCTAATCAAAACCCCATTTCCCCCCTGTCCGTGACATCTCACTCCCCACTCCTCCCCAATGCAGCGGTTAAGGGAACAAGTGAGGCAGGGAAAAAAGGAAGAAGAAAGTATTCTGTGTGTTTTTTTCTGTTTTTTTATTACATTTAACTCCTTATTCATACAACACAACAGGAAAGCAAGGCGAGGGGTACTGTGAAATGCCCTGACACCGACAGCTGGCTACAACATTCGCAGTGAATTTGGAGGGCCTTAGGCCGATTGACATCAAATGACATAGATCCGGTCTGCTGAGCACTAATTCAGTGGAAAAGATCTGACTGATTTACCTAACCCCTGTATGGGCTGTGGTTGCTGTAGACTTTGGAACTGCCCTGCAGAGTATTGATCGAAATGAAAGTGTACTTGACCCCTGGGCCTGAAATACCAAACTCCATTCCATGGGATGCTTTTGAGTTTTTCCCTTCCCTCCCTCTGAAGGGGGGGGATGACGACGACTCACACACCTTGTTTGGAGCAGTTATTTGTGCAAATGTAATGATTGAAAGATGGAACAGGTTCTTTTTGCAATGTTTACCAGGATAAGTGGAGCTCTGAAGAATGGCTGTGACTGTGTGTTAGGGTGAGGAAGAGGAGGATAAAGATGTGGGTCTGTGTGTGCACAGAACGGTACCACACAGATGCTGCTATTCAGGTACCCCTGGGTGACTTGTAAAAACTGCGAGCGCAACACATGTAACACAAAATACAGCTGCAAGCAGGGCAGGGCAGGAAGCCCCCCCCTCGGACCCCCAAAAAAACATAAACCAAGGCTCCAAACAGCGATTGATAAAAAAAAGAGAGAAGAAAGCCCAAGTGGGTCACAGAAGGGCGGACAAGGGGTAATTACTTAAATATCTCTTCGCCGTGGACAGCCGAATCTCCAAAAATGGATAGAGCCAAACACTCTTTCCCCTCCTCACCCTTTACAGTCCCATGCGGGGCTCTGCGGTTAGGGCCCTGTGGGCCGCCCTTTGGCTCAATTCCATCAGCCGGCACTTAGCGGCTCTTCCCGGGTCCCGGGTGCCATTTCCCGCGAACACAGGTGCAGCGCGGCAGCCACGTTGCATAAAGTGTGTTGCTAGCGCGGTCTCATCCCCAGGCAAAAATACTTGCCATTCATTTGAGCGCTGGGCCTCGGGGCCCCCTGTAAATGCACCAGGACGGTAAACAGGCCCGATACATGGAGCCGCTTTATTTACTGCCCTTCTCACTCTGTTACTGGAAGGTGGAGATCCTCACTGCAAGGGCCCAGAGCCATGACTGTGCCTTTATTAGTACAAGGGGAAAACACAAGCTGGTTTTAGTTTTATTTCTCCCCTCCCTCCCATTTGCAAATTCTGTCATCCTGAATTCAGTTTTCTATCCCATTTTTTATTATCCTTATTGTCCTATCCTATTTAAAAACACGTTTTAAACAACTCAGTTTGCTTAATCGTTCTAAGAAAAACCCGGATGGATTGTAGGAACGGAACCCCCATGCAACAACGACGCAAACGCCTTTCTGGCTCTGTGCTCTTGCCTCCTCCTCTCCCCCCCTCCCCTGCTCTCCACCCCTTGCCCCTCCTCCTCCTTGGTCAGGGTCTCTCTAATGGAGGTATAAATAAATAAATAAATACATAAATAAAAAATGATGGAAAGCAAAGGCGCTTGGTAGCAGGTGACAATACCGTGGCCTTGTACCAGTTAGCATCCACCTGGACACAGAAGCCTGCTCTGGAACAGATACCTGCACTCTGCACGGGGCCAAACACAGAGCTGCTCAATCTTTCACTCTCCAAATGTGTCCCAAGGTACACTAAATACCAAATCCAGAGCTGCACCTGGAGGTCACAGAGCACAAAAAGAAAAGTGTGTTTGGCAGATGTTGCGCTGGATGATGATGTCATCGCTCGCTGGACGGCAGCTCACGGGGGAGCCATTGGCAGCTGCGGGCGAAGAGCGCTCGGGCCCAACTGCACACGGCCGTCTATCACGCCGACGCCCCTCTGCGTAAACGTTTACTGTGTGAGTGCGGTCTCAGACGAAGGGTGTAAAGACCTTCCACACTGACACCGTCTCTATGCTGGGAGGCAAAGTGTTGAGCAAGTCAGTGAACGCTGGGGGAGTCAGTACTGATTTAGCCAATACAGACTGGAGAGCAATGTGAGGTGGAAGATTTAGCTCAGAGATAATAAGGGAAAATCTCTATCATACAAAAGGATTCCTGACTGTCCCTAGACAGGAGAGAGAAAGGGAGAGGGAGAGAGCCTGAGAAGAGGGGAATAGTGACAACTCAATGAAAGAGAAGAGAAAAAAGAAAGAGGGGGGATGATGAATTGCTACTGGTGAAATCCCAGTCTGCCAGACTATGGTTTATATTTAAAAACTTTTCCTAATAAAAAAAATGGAGGAAAAAAACCCCCTCCTGCTATCATTCTTCAGACTTCTGCGTGTCCAGCATTCAAACACTGTGTCACTGCAAGAGAATGTTGATTCACCAACTGGGAGAAATATCAGGCGTCTCCTCTCCTTCTGCCCACATATGGGAACCATTCCCGCCCCACTTTCCTGTCTTTCTCAAGTCCTCCTCTCAATCAGTCTTCTCCGTTTGTCTTCTCTCACATCACCTCTCCATACTCGTTCTCCTCAGAGAGGCCTTCCCCCTTCCCTCCACTTCTCCGACAGAAGCCCACCCCCCTTTTCTACACCTCTCCTCTGATAGACCCGTTCCTCCTTTCCTCTCTGACAAAAGTCAGGAGGTTCAGTGCAGGGAAAAGCAGAGGGAAGGAGGGGGATAACACAACAGAAGAAAAAGCAAAGCAGGCATTTTATTCTTTCATTTCCTCCACCGCCACCGCATTTCCACCAATAATTGAAAACGTCTTCCTGTTCCCGCTCGTCCTGCCCATGTCTGTATCTCCCACATGACCTCTCTATCCCTCTCCTGCTTTCATTCCCAATTTGACTTTTGAGAGATGGAAATGAGAGATTAGCCCAGGATAAAACTGCGACGTTTCCTAAATATGTCACTGCACTCAAAAGCACAGGCTGTGTGAGAGTCTCACCCCCCTCACAGCTCCCCAAAGACAGTGCACAAATTAGGGTAGGATGGAAAAGTGTGGGGGGGGGGCAGGCTGGTTGCCTTCAAAACTGAATGTTCGCTGTCTTTCTGTCTGCTTCTACAACTAATAAGTTGGGACAGGATGCCATTTTGGAATCAGGCCTCTACTTGGCATCATAAACAGTATTCAGAATGAGAAAAAAAAATCTTTATTGACAACTTTATTGAGTGGGGAATTTGTTACATCATGTACCAAAGAGCTGAGCAGCACAAAAGCGCCTGACCTATGACCACGCATTCATGACCTCATGGAGCTGGGGCCAGCCGCAACATGAGAGGCATGGCACAGGCTGCTTTACAGGCAAAACACTTTATGGGAAAACTTTGGCATTTTGGTAGAGGGCGCCTATATTTGCGCCCGGAGCGGATGAGATGGCATGTGTGAGGTTTCTAGGATTCTGGGTCAGGGGCTGCGGAACGGGGCACGCAACACACTCTAGAACCCAGGAACTGTGGGAAGAACGCTATGCATGACTCTGCACAGCTGCAATTGCAATGACTCATGTTGAGCCTTTTCTATATGTGGCCACCATGACACATGAAAGCGAACACACACATATATATAAGTATTCTATGTGTATTGTGTGTGTGTGTGTGTGTGTATATATATACTATATATATGTATGTATATGTATATATACACCCAGTGTATATGTATATACACATGCACATATACACACACTCAGCATGACACGGAGTTCACCCCAGGTCCTTTCAGCTGAAGGGCCTGTGGCTTACTGTCCTTGATGAACTATGTGTTTACTGTTTACTACGCATTAAGGATACTTTCTCCCCCTCTCTCCCACCCTCTCTCCCACTCTGAGAGAAAGCGTGTTGAAAAAATATGATCTGGATGTGAAACAGAAGGACAATAACGTGGGCTCCCGAAGGGGGAATAGAGAATTCTGGGATAAATTTAGCCGTCCAGCATGAATGGGTTATCCAGAGAAGTTTTTCCTTCAGTTTTGTTTTGAGTTTTTTTTTTTTTTTTTTTTTGGAGAATCTTCCCACGGCCTGCTTGGGAACCTTGGGAACCGACAGAGAGAGAGTCCACCTTCCCTCCCTTCCTCCCTCCCTTCCCTTCCCTCCCTTCCTCCCTCCCTTCCTCCCTCCCTTCCCCTCTGACACAAGCTGGTGGTCCCTAGACCCTCCCCCCGCCCACCTCACCTCCAACAGCTCCATGGAGATGTCTTTCAACTGACTTTCAATGGACACACAACTCACTCACTGCAAGGGAAACCTGTGCAGTACACCACTAAATAATGTCATTATTCCCATTTTCAACTTCCCGCTCAAGGGCCTCTCACCCAATCCTGGACTTGATTTACGGGGCCAAATCCCAACATGCTCGCTGTAACTTGGAATCGCTTTATTGGTTTTAATTAAGGCTTCCATTAATCAACATATGTGAGTGCATTTAATTGGCAGGGACAATGCACAATTTCAACATTACTGTTGATGCATACAATGCAAATTGTTGCTTATTGCACATAATGGTTGCATTGCTCGAAGACCTGAGATTGCCATTAGGCAGACCTTTGAGGATAACTTGAATTTGTGGAAAAATGTTGTGAGCCAAAATGTGAGTCCTGCAGGAGACGTGTGCTCAAGGCCTGATTAAGCTTCAGCGCTAATCCCGAACTGCACGCTGCCCATGCTTTTAAAAATAAAAAACCCAAAGTTCCACTTCATTTAGAGCTGAACCGTGCTGTCACTCAGGTCGTGGGGGGACGGGGGGGACGGACACTTCTTCTTTGGACCTGGTGCTTTCCAAAAAGCTTGCTCGCCACAAAGACGTCAGACACTTTTGACATTCGTTCATTCATTTTTGACTAAAAAGGAAGGAAAATTAGAGGCCGTTTGGGATAAACAGGAAAAAAAGTGGGTGAAAGCCAAGTTCTGAGGAGAGAGAGAGGCCTGTCGGCCGGTCGCCTCCTCTCTCTCCTCTCCTCTCCTTCATGAGGAGCGGTAGCGCGCGGGACGCAGGACTCGGCCAGGCCAGGCCCGCTGCAGCTGAACGGCGGTGGCTGTCAGCGGAGGCAGCAGCGACCGGTCTGCGCGGCGCTATAAATACATGTGGAGAAATGGAAGTGGCTCTGACGTGGCGGGTGCCGCTGTGCTGCCGCTCTTTCTCACCAGTATTGCTTTCAGTCGCTGGCATCGGACCCTCCGCGAGCCGCGGCTCTTTCTTAATTCACTGCCATTCCTGTCCTTTCCTTTCCTTTCCTCGCGTCGAGCTCTCTGTTTACACAAACAATTCGCCTGGCGCAATAAACCGCCCGACCCGAGACCCGCTCGCTTGGTTTGTGTACGTTACTGCGTTATGCATTTTGGCATTGAAAAGATACATACACACTGTTGTGGTCAGGTTTTTTTGGGGTTTTGGATAACCAATACCTGTGGGAAACAGGCCTCCATCAGGTGATGTCCCAAACAGACCTGCTGGGTTTTCCACTGGGGCCAACGCAGCAGATTTCGGAAATAGCCGCAGGTCGGTACGTGTACGTGATGCGGACGGATGCATCCATACAGGGCGAGCGATCGGAGGGGCTTGTCTTTCTTTCCCCCATCGTGCCCTTTTAAGGCAAACGGGTCCTAAAGTTGCGTTTCCGGAACGCGTGTCTGGTGACACGGCTCGTTTGAGAGCACACGCGCGCCCGCTGCCAAAGAGCACAGAAAAGCGGTGGTGGCAGGAAAGGCTGATGCTGCCCTTATTAAGGCTTGCATAGAAGGAGGGTAACCCAATACAGGAAACACGACTGCTGAGAGGGCCACCATTAGTGACCATCGGGGCTGCTCAGATTCATGATGACTCGTCCGGAGTCACGGAAAGAGAATCGCGCGCACTTTCTCTTTATCGTCGTATTTTGGGGATGCCACCTATTCGCTCACACATAATAGTGTATGCCGCCAAGAGGAAAAAAATAACATGTATTTTCGAGTCAAAACCACAGTGTTGGACATCAGGACGTAGGGGGCAACGGGCTGGGATTGGGGGAAATTCCTTCCCGATAACAGAGATCCCTTCCGTTTCTCTACTAGCATCCCGAAGGTCATGTTCCATCAGAAGCGAGATGTGAAACTCACCACTGTGCCCCACACATGTGGCTGGCCCTGGCCTGAGTTCTCACCCCCCGAATGCAGGAAGCCCTTACTGGCGGGGCTGGTCACACAGGCCTACAAATCTGCTTCAATTCAGTGTGAAATGGTATAAAACATAGAACTAGAGAGGGAGCCTGTAATTATTTTACCACTGCGCTAATTGGCTTCCCTCCCCGGACTGAAAGAGCCAGCTGAGCTGTGGCCACCCTCAGGCCTGAGGGACAGCGCTCATAAATGCATGTGAAACACACTGACTGTGCAGGCAGCGAAGAGCATGGGAATTTTACAAGGACGCCTTCACAGCATGGCAATGGAAACATGCTGAACTGTTCTACCACAGGGGAGCCCCCGGGTGGCGCAACGGTAAAGGCATTCGCCCCGGAGTGAAAGTTTCCCACTGCAGCCGGGTTAACGGTTCCCTGGCTGTGCCAGCCGGGCTCTGGCCGGGAGTCCCGGTCAGGGGGTGGCAATTGGCTGTCCACCCCAGGGAGGGGCTCGCCGCGTGTCCAGATGGCTTCCCAGTATTTATCGGAATCACAGTTGACGGCTTAGCGGAGTCCGTCTTGAAGGAGGTGGTTCGCCCGCACACGTCACTGCCGGTCCCTAGGTAGTGGCTGGCACCAATAGAGGGTACAATTGACCACCAAATAGGGAGAAAAAATGTTATACCACAGATCCTCTATAGTAACCAGATGGTCAACTACATATATATTTTTTTTTTTAACCATTTTTAACATGGAAAGTTCCATCTCTCAACTGCTGGAGCTGAAAAATTATTATCCTTGTCCTTGGGCACGCCTCTTCTAGAATATTAACATTAACTGTACTATAGCACAATGGTGTGCCATGAAACGTATAGCTAGAATTTCAGTCACTAAAGTAAGAAAACATAAATAAACATAAAATAAATCAAAAATATCTAAATAATCAATGCCTAGTCATATAAAAACTAGCAAGATGCCAACAATGGCCATTTGAAAGAAGAAATACGATGTAGGCTTCCATTCTTCTGTTTAGCTTTAGCTTGAGCCTCATATTGCTGCACCTAAACAAAAAGCAAATAAATCAACCGTATAATAACTTGCATAGTCGTCTATGGTAACCTGACAACTTCATTTTGCAGTGTTTTTCTGAAACAAGATAAACCTGCAAATTGTGTAGCTACTACAGTTAGCTATTATATACTTCCAGTGGAATAGTTGCAGATCATCATTCATATTTACTCTTTTATATGCGAATCAGCATTGAGAAACAAAAATAAGTTGCATCAGAAATAATGGAACCAAGAAAGAAAGGAAAAATAATATTGTCCATAGACAGTACAGTAACAGCTACTAGTGCAACAGCACTTGGCCTTCAGATTTTCACGGTCAGGTAATTCCATGTGCAAACCATGTGATTGTATTGCAACAGTTTCCCCACTACTAATGCAAGCTGGCCTACTCTCTAACTTCCACACAAAAACAGAGGGACAAAACATTGCGTGAAAAATAAAGCAAGGCCTGCCAGTAGCCGTAATCACTCTGCTCCCAGACGGCAGGGCCATGTGTCACATTCAAGTTTCAGGTAAAAAGGTTCTTACACTATTGCTTTAACTTTTGTTTTCCTGTTATCCATTTAGCTGAATAAGTATTGTTGTCCAGAAGTGTTCTTTTAATAGTTCACAATACATTTTTTATTGTATTACAAAAATAATCTACCACACCGAGTAATGAAAAAATAGACGCTTAACCTCAACAGCTGAAATAAATGTTACAGTTCACATTTATAAATGATGTGCCTCATATAAAATATTATATTTTGTAACTGGTGATAAGGTGTTCAGGTAAACTGTTTTAAATACTGAATAAATCTATCAGATGGAGGCGTTAGTTGTGTTTTATGTCGTAATTTTGCGACAGCAATTCGGTTGGGTAAAAATTGGTGCGCCATAGAATTATTTATTGCGAAAAGGTGTGCCTTGATTTGGAAAAGGTAAGGAACCACTGCTATGCAATCGAAAACTAACAGTTACCAACTGGAACCCCCAATAGTAAGGACGTAGAAAGTATGAAGGGAATGCACAGCTGGGATGTGTAGTGTGAAGGCTGGGCTGACCATCTGGTTACTCTAGAGAATCTGTGGAAGGAAACACACTCAGGAGAGTTCTAGGAAATGCGACCATGTGACTCTGTAAGCGTACAGAAGAGAGAACTGCAATGCCCACACTTCTGTGAGGACAGTGTGACTGAGGGCAGCTCGCACTGAGCGGGAGCAGCTGAGAACACCCCCACACTCACAGCAGATGAAAAGCTCCATCCGTGCAATTTGTCACAGTGGCATAATTCCCTTTGTCATTTATAACTCTTTCATAATTGCGACGGTTATGGTTAGCTGGCTTTCATTTCCCAATAACCGCATGAAACGCTCTCCGTCTTCAAAGCACCACTGCGTATATGTGTCTCAGCTGTATCCTGCAAAGTCCAGTCAAGACAAAGAGACATCCAAAAGGCACTGCGCACACATGCACGCAAGCGCAGATTCAGACACGCGTGCGCACACGCGCAGATGCGCACACAAACGCGCACACACAATGGGTATCCCTTTCTCTTCCTAAATCCCCTCTGCCCCTCGACGCAAAGCTCTCTTTGTTTCAAACTGGCAATGATGACAGAAACTGTGGCTAAACACCCCCATTCTGTCTGCACCATCAAACCCTCCAAATCAAAAACACACCCCTGCATTTACAGAAAGAAGGCTCACTGTACTTACACAGAGCTGGTGACACTATTGGTCCCCATGGCAGTGACAATATAAGGTCACACTTCACACTAAGTTAGGTCATTTACTGTACCGGTTGAATTAACCTCTAGTTCACTGTTCAAGAGTTCAAGTTACTGTGTGACCACAAAGTGCATACACATTGTTTTATAATTTGGGGAAAGGTCAGGATATGATTCAGATTTAAGGTTAAGGTTTGGTTTTAGTGTTGTGTGTACAGGTTGAGGTTGAGATGACCATTATGTGTAGGAGTGGGGCAACACCCGAGAACAACAAAAGTAAAAAGATTCAATTTTATACACAGATGTAGATGAAAAGCAGTTGCACATTAGTTCAACAGCGCCTACATACTTTTCTAATTAAATAAAAAAACTGACCTACTTAAAAAACCATGACCCTGGCTAAATTAGCAGGTCATTCACTAGTTCAGAAGGTCTCTGGTTCTCTCCCAAACTGAAATCTCTAATGAAGTGTATTTAATTGTTACCAGCAGGGTCAAAGGTTTTGATGTGAACTGACCACGAGGTGGTACTCAATCACTAGACACAGGACGGCCTGTAAGCCAAACTCTGCCTTCCTGGCTCTCTTGGACATCCCTGCACCCGTTGGGTTCTATTCTTCACTTACTGGACTCCACAGGCTGCTCAACAAATGACAAATAGGTCCAAAACACACAGTAAGGGGGAGGGAAATCTGTACTTCGTGAACCGAGAATGCCTTCTATTTTTATATGGCGCTAGACATAAAACAGAATGCGATGGTAGTGCTCCAAATAGATACAAACAGGGCAACAAACACAGCAAAAATGGCTGTAGATACTCTGTATGCACTATGCAGCAACGTGTTTCAACCAACCTGGTTGTCTACTGTCAGCGATGTATATGGTGCAGAGTACACACTATATATATATACTCAATCATTTGACAGGGACGATTCATTTTAACATGAACCCTGGAGCTATCAATGCGTTATATCAGAGGTTGACAAATAGCTAGTCTACATCTGCAGTTCTTGGGCCTTGGGCTGGTTACAAAAGACATCCAATAAATCAGACTGTAAATGAAACAGTAGCTAAACACATTTCTGGATTATCTAACAAACAAGAGGGGAAGTCCCTCTGGCCTCGCAGGGCTATCCAAACCAGCAGGGACAGAGAGAAGTACAGCGTCCGCAGAGACCATCGGTCAGGGAGAATGTGTTCCTTCCTGGTTTGGCACGAGCGCATTAGACCAATAGTGACTGGTGTGTGCGCGCACCGGACCTTTGATTGACACCCATTCATTTGCATTTCAGCAAAAGTTAATACATGCTTCTGAAATACAGACTGGCCATCAAATTAATTATTGAAAAAATACCAAAATAAATGATAAGATATTAAAATTAATGAATGTAGAATTGTACTTTTTTTATTTTAAATGTTTTCATCATTTATTATTATTACTGACAAATGTGTATATTCATTAATTTAGCATATACTTATTTATTTATTGAATAATAAATTTTTAATGGGAAAAAGCCATTAAAAAAACAAATTTTTTTCATTTAGTTTTGATGGGAAATAATGTAATATATAGTTCCTCGTCTTGGTGCTATGGGGAGTCTTGAGCAATGGTCCCTCACTGCCTACCCAGGTATGCGGGCCTGTGTCCTGCTCAGTGTCTGTCGTCTGGTGTGGGTGGTAAAAACCACTGCCTGCTGCAGTGCATTCTTTCCACATCACGCCCTGTGAATGCCGCATTGCCACATGGCGTATGAGATCGGCGCTTCAGAAGCTAAAATGTTTTCCCCGTCACACTGCGGACATGTCCCGGGCGCTACGCAAACACTGACCACACCCCGTGACAGGGTGGGCGTTACTCGAGGCACCAGACCAGTGAGAAAATAAGAATCACAGCACCGTAATAACGACCAATGGATCTGAGGCAACACAACTGACCGCTGGACAAGTGGGCCCGGGCTTGGGACCAGAGCCATAATAATGTTAGACCGGCCCTCTGCAGAGGTCGTTCCAGAATCACAGGGTTTACGACAAAACCGATTGCACTGGCTGACCTGGTGGGTGAACCACAGACTCTTATTGACACAAACTGTTATAATTAGACTTGTGTATGTGCAAAGTATGTGAGTAACTGCAAAAGATATTTGGATAAATTGTGTCTCCTAGCACTCTCCTAAGACAGAGAAAAAAGGTTAAAAAAAAGTCCAGGGAGAAGGAGGATGAGCAGAGAAAATGCAGAGGAGTAGAAAGAACAAGATTTAAAAAATGGATAAAGAGTTCTTCCCCGAAGCAATGGACACACACAGCAAAGCTTCTGAACCCCCCCCGCCCCCACACACACACACGCGCACACACACACGCACACGCACACAACGTATCTCTATACACAAAAAGTTGAGGCTGCCTAATTCCCCCCAAAATCTTCAGAGCAAGTATCTACTATTATGATGATTTCTTTCTTCCCGTCTCTACTCTCAAATTATATACACACTAAAAAACAAAACACAAACTTTCCTGACAAAAACTGCATTTTCAAAATAAAGCCCCCCAGCCTCAGAAAGCAGGAAGCTGTCAAGAGTGCATTATTCTACCATTTCATCACAGCTTTCTCTCCTCCATCTCACCCTTGGGATGAGTGGGGAGGGGCGATGATTGATGGGCAGCGTCAGGGACGTGCCGTTCCCCACCACATCACAGACCCGCCCCTGGGTTGCAGTGGGAGCGATTGCTCCGCGCGCTGCCATTTTGGCTCCAGGTGTCGCACATGTGTTTTGCTTAATTATCTGGAAATAAACGGGTCCCTGGGCTGCGACTAATGAGGGCCCCCCGAAACAACGCGCACGTGCAAGCGCTCCGCACACTGGTGCCAGCTGGCACGCGCCCTTACCCCTCTCTGGAAAAGGCTTCACCCCCATCCCCCAGAGTTTGTTAGCTGAAAGCCCTCACACACACACACACACACACACACAAGACAATTACGGGGGAAAAAGCACACCAATGAGAAAACCACTGTGAAAGACTGGCAGGCCCCTCTCAACTGAGTTTAGTGGATCTGTCAAAGTCCAGCTGTAGCGAACTTCCCCTGCAATCCTGCTGATAGCAAACCTCTTGTGCCCCCTCCACTACCACCTGCTGAGACTCATTCGTTCTTCCCCGACCAACAGCGATACCTCCCCAGCTCTTATCCTGTTTGCATTTGGCAGAAGCACGAGAATGAATCTACCTGGTTTGTGGAATCTGCTCTAGCTGTGGCTGGAGTAGCTGGCGCTGTGGCCGACTGATGGAATGCACTGATAGCAGAACCTGGGAGGCATTCCTGCACCGGCGTCTCGTCAACACCGCCCCGCTCATCTGTATCGTTTCAATGTGGCCTGTGTACGTGTTTGTGTGTGCATGCATGCATGCATATTTGCATGCACACACATGCGTGTGTGTGTGTGTGCGGGTGCTTGTGCATGTGTGTCTACTCCTCTATGTGGCAGGTGTTGTATGTATCAGCCCTCATTTCTCTGTGCAGGAACGCTGGCTTTAGCAGGACAACGGATGAAGAGGACAGAGCGTGAAGGCTTTGGAGCCCTGAGCAGACAGGAACTGGCTAAGAAACCCCACCTTGATTCTGGAAAATTCTTTCCAAATGAGCTTTTTAAAGCGTAACTGACACCCGGATAAAGGCAAGAAGGAATTACAGCAAGCAATCTGTTCTTCAGAGAGTGGGAGAAACAGAGAGAGAGAGAGAGAAAGAGAGAGTGCTGGTTTTGAAAAACAGGTGAGAGAGGAACATCTGGGCATAGTTAACCACTACAGGGCTCATTGTGGAGTCGTGTGGAGAGAGGAGAGAGCGCAACAGAGGGAGAGAGAGAGAGAGAGAGAGGGGAGAGAGAGAGAGAGAGAGAGAAAGAGAGAGAGAGAGAGAGAGGGAGTGAAATGGAGAGAAAAAGACAGAGACAGAGAGAGAGAAATGCATAGACAGAGAGAGAGAGAGAGACAGAGACAGAGTAGGTAAGAGAGAGACTGTCTGGGGGGTAGACTTGGTTGTTTTTACATACATTACAGTGGAATGCGTCAAGATTTAATAACAAGAAGAAATACCTTTAAAGAAGTAATACAGTACATTTGCTGCATTCCACAGCTACGCATGTGAAAGCATAACCCAACTACACTCCACGGTCAGAGGAAGTTCAGGAGCTCACTCGGTGCATTATGGGTAATAACAGAATATGTACAGTAAGATGTGGTCTTTATGCTGCTGTGGGTCTGATGTTCCTGGAAGTGGACTGTATTCCTATTTATATAAAATAGAAATACAATATAATATAAATCAGGAGTAACATCATGAACTGTCACAGGCCAAACCTCAGACAGCTTTTCACTTCATTCAAGATTTCCTTGCTTTTAAAACTTGAAAAACAAATGACAATAAAACCAAATCCACGGGTTTTAATGGTTAAATAAAGGATATGCTGCAACTGCAGGAGGCAGCCCTAGAAACCGTAACGTTAGTGTCTATCATTGACTGGCTCTCAGCCACAGCCTGACTCACTGACTCCTACAGTAACAACGTCTTACCACAAGAGGCCGCAGCCTGTTCTGTTTATTTTACTTAAAATTCAAATGCAAAAACCAACAAAATAAAACGGAGCATGTCATGAAAAAAACACTTTTGTGTCGAATATACCGGTTTTGTGAGATTCTATTTCAGGTGAACAACAAAAAGATTGTCCCCCATATTCCAGGCCTAGGTGCATGTATACATGGCTATACTGACACTAAAATATGTACAAAATTGCATCATTGGTAATTGCATTATTTCATATTTCATATTATAACACACTACTCAATGTCTACCACGGAAAAATATTCAATGCCTCCCATGGCAAAATAACTAAAAGTTCAAATGGATGATCTTTGATTACTTTAGATGACTTGGTTAGTTGTATATTATCGATTTATTGACAGTCTATGCATGCTCCCCAAACAGACATAGGTTCACAAAAAAGTGCATTCATAACACGAATAAAGGCGGGTAAGCTTTTGGACACAACCTCCAAACCAGCCCTGTGAGTTTTCACAGGAGCACAGTAGTAAAATGTAAAAAGTTGATGTGGTTTCTATGGCGATGATGCCCTTTGAACCCTCTGCATGTGGTGCTGTGGAATTTTACGGGGATGGCACCATTCCAGATAACGGCTTAATTGGTGCATAATAAATTGTTTCTAACCCCCCACCCCAAAAGCACACAAGCTCGTTTCCAGATTTCTCATTAAAAAATAAAACAATCCCACTGCTCACATATTAAAGAATTCACGTAAAATGCTGTGCAACCCCATGGCATTTTCTTGGAGTGGCTTTCAGTGTTTTATTACTGTTATTTTTCATGTTACCCATTGTTGACACTTCAATGCATGGATGTTAGTGTTAAGTATTCCCTAACTTTTAAACACTTTCTATTCTTGAGGAAATTTATTTAAAAAATATATTTTTTTCCCCAGTAATGTTTATTGCAAGCCATGTGAATCGAGATGTTCTGAGTGCAAATGTTTCGGATTAAGGGAACCGAACCTGACAGGCATATCCGTTCTGCTGTAGGCATCGGCACACCTGTTTTAGGGCCTATTTTAAGAAACATACTCTACGGTTCCGCTTGCGAATTCAAAAACAAACCTTAAAATTACGAAAATCATCCTACCTCGTCCAAAAAGTTAACTTAACTACAATAACACTGATCTACACTTCGGAAGTATAGGTAATTGGAAACGTATTAGTCTTTTGAAATCCAAATACATTTTCAGCTGGTCAAAAGTTCAATGTTCTCCTTCTTGCATTAGGAAACTGATTGGTCTGCTTTTAGAATGCTTCATTAAAAGTGCCAAAACAACATAATGGCAGTGCCTGGGCCCTCTCCTACATAAACACTAGACAAAAGTGTCTGGTGCTGGCTTTAATGCGTTGATTTCTGTGTGTGTGTGTGTGTGTGTGTGTGTGTGTGTGTGTGTGTGTGTGTGTGTGTGTGTGTGTGTGTGTGTTAAGGTAGGGAAAGCACAGCTGGAACTATCTGGGAGATCTGAAGTGCTGTCTCCAATCCGAGGCACCCGCCTACCCAGCATTCCAGAGCTCTGCACCGGAATCTTCTGCACAATGCCACTGTGACATTATATTCCTACTGCAGGGCCACTCTCTCAATCGAGGAATGACCACACTCTGCCATCTCGTCATCATTCGTCTGCGAATGTCCACTCAAATATGCTCCACAAGGCTGAAGATGTCACTGTCACAACAAAACGTATTCCCCACTGAATCATTTATGATCTTTTTGCTGTCAATGTTTCTAGACATTTTCAAACCATTTCATTTTTCTTTGAACACCATTGACAGTGTTGCTTCTGTTTCTGCTGTCCACTCAACTCCTTCTCTTCATTTACAGCATTTTCACAGGTCTCTCTCTCTCTCTCTCTCTCTCTGACGGACTTCACTGCTTCTGGCCTACGAACAATACCATAATGGCCCACATGCCTGAGTCTATATGGTCATCAGCGCCACTCGTCTTCTGGGAATGGCCTATGACCCTTGAGAGCGTGCACGCACAAACGCACGCACGAACGCACGCACGCACGCACGCAAGCACAAAACCCAACCCTGAACGTCAACCCTGATGCGTCGGTTTTATTTTCCAAAGGAAATGGGGTACTCAGTCTGTGGCAGGAGCAGCAGCAGCTCTGTGTTTGTGCTTGGGCCCTGCCCTCTCCCTGCTGGCTCCTATTTCAGAGATGCAGAGATGGAGAAATCTGCTCCTTTCCTGTCCCTCTCCCTGCCAGAGACCACAGCGCTATGTCTCTCCCGCCAGCACCGACCCCAAACTATGAGGAGTATTTTCAGCTCTGTAATTTAACGCGCGCGCGCATACACAGACGCGTGCGTACACACACACACACACACACACACACACACACACACACACACACACACACACACACATTCTTTTGTGTGCACACAATCCACATTCTTTTGTGTGCACTCTCTCTCTCTGCTCTCTCTCTCTCTCACACACACACACACACACACACACACACACACACCTGCACATGCACATGCACATGCAACTTTGTTCCCCCACTCAATTGGGGTTGCAAAGGGCTCCCAAAAGGACGTAGAGGAGAGAGGGACGCACGCTGAACCTACCACAAAAGGCATGGAAGGGCTCAGGGAACACAGTGCTGGGAGCAGTGTACAGACTCAGGCTCTGTGAGCGCTGCAGGGGGAAAAGAGACGCAGATGGAGGAGGCTTTGTGAAATCAGAATGGCCAGTCCTTGTGGGGAACGATCCCAAAAACACCGCATTCAGCTCGCAGAGTGAGCCAGCTACCTAAATACACCCATCCGGGCAAACAAACATACAGGGCTTACCGACTACATATTCTGCCTCCGTCCCGTCCTTACACTAAACTGCCCGTTTCAATCTTCAGTAGATACAGCAACAAACATAGCCGCAATTAGGCCCTGTATATACTCCACCTGTCCTCATGAGGGGCCACAGCCCTGAGTCACTGCACTGGAGTCACAGCGATTTACCCCAGACCTCAGTCACTGTGCGGTGGTACCGCTAAAGCCGTTAGGAGAAAAGTGGTGTGCTCGGATTGTGCGTTGTCAGCACCAGCATCATCATCATCATCATCATCATCATCATCATCATCATGACACTGCGCCTGATTGGTTGCCTGGTCCTATATCCCGAGTTACAGTCCAGGGTTGCAAAACACAATACACGTGTCCCACATGAGGGGGAAAACGCTATTGCTTTCATTCACCGTGACAAACAGCTCAATCGCGCATCAAGCTTAACAATTGGAGCGACACCGCAGGGTCTAACGTTTCTGAGAAGGGGGCCTTTTGAGGACTATGTTTACCCTGCGGCTCAGCCCCCTGTCTCCCCACCGCTCAATCTCAATGGAAGCAATACGGCTGCTGACAGACGCAATGGGGGGAAACAGCGGTTGGTGTGCGTTTGCATTGGACGTAAACAAACAGGAAAAGAAAGCATCACCAAGCCATTAAAACAAGGCTTCGGATGAGAGGCCGCAAGCACAGTGTAAACACAGCTTTGTTTATCGCCGAGCCGAGACAATGTACAAGCGGGACTTTCGCGCCCTTCTTCCGGCACAATGGCGTCCGGCGCCGGGCGACTGCGGCTCCGCGTCGGGCTGCGCGCTGCTCGTTGAGCTCCATTTAAGAAGAGAGCGGTATTACGGTGAGCCTTTCTCACTTTTTCATTTGTAAACTCAAACATCTGGCCAGTCTTCATAAACATCACGGAAACAAAACACAGAAGGCCCGGCTGCACAATGCGAGCAGAAGTGCTTGTTTATATTCCTCCCTTCACTCCCCCCCTTTTCATTTCTACTTCTGTAAATTATTAAGGTCACGTCGAGTTGCTGGCGAGGGCCAGGGGAGATTCTTGTGGCTGCCGCAGAGAGCAGCAACACGTGAACTTCCCGACATCCCAAACCCCTCTGTTTGGAAAAGAGGACACATCGCTGAGTCAAAACCTTCTGCTCTTCTCTGGCGGGGAGCACACTAATTTGGGTCTGCTCTCTAACCACTTAAACAATCAAAGAGCAAGAGAGGAGAGAGAGAGGGAGAGAAAGAGAAAGAGAAGAGAGAAACAGGCAGTGAAGCAGTGAGGCAGAGAGAGAGAGAGAGAGAGAGAGAGAGAGAGAGAGAGGGAAGCAAGAGGGCAGAAAGTCAGAAGGAAGAACAAAGAGAAAGGGGAAGAGAGAGAGGAAGAGGGAGAAAAATGAGAGAGAAAACGAATGTGAGGGACAGGGATTGAGATGAACAGTGGGAGAAAGAAAGATGCAGAGAGAATAAATGTGAGGAAAAAGAGAGAGGGGTGCAGTGGGACGGGCTGGAATGTTGAAGTCATTTCAGAACACTGACACAGGCATTGACCCCCAGGTTTTGGAAGCCTGGACAGGCGAACACGGAACCTTCCGGGCCCACCATTCCCCTTGGCTCCATTCCAGGTCCTACCGCACGCTGAAACCAGTCACCTGTCATCAATCGTTTACATATGAGCTGCTACAAAGTGAGTGTGGGGGTTGGTATTATTTAAACTCTGCATTCAAAACCATCTGTGAGTTCAGAGTTTATTTGATCTTCTCCTGGAATAATTTCAGGAGAGCTCTGGCGTAAAAACTGAAAGCTTCAGTTATTAGTGGTTTGCCAGGATCTGAAGAGCTGGAAAGACAGAAATAAACCCTATTCGTGCTGACGATACGAATAAGCCTTCACTGTCTGAAAATGCAAAAAAAGCGGGCTGAGGGAATATCCATAGACGATTCCAAATATGACAGCATGAAGATTGAGAAATATGCGTGTGTTATGAAAGTAGGATGAATTGGCGTCAATGGCGTAATATAATTATGCAGCATTCCCTTTTCAACGTTCACAGATTTGCTAAAATCGTAGTCACAGCCAGCCAATGACGACATTAGTAGTTTAACACACTGTTTTGTTAAAAAAACTGTTCATAAAGCAATGTGATTAGACACACCCAATATATAATCTAAATTTGGGGCAAAAATGGAGAGCAACAAGAAAACTCTATTGGATCAAAATGGGAACAAAATTTGTCACATTATCTCATTTCTACCCCAAACAAATTCTCCTTCCCCAGTCATACAAAAGTCTAGACTCCAAGGTAAGAAACTCAAGGACCAGTATCATGTGAATTACTCCACTTCCTGTCAAAGATGGCCAATGAGATGATCCTGTATTCAAGTTCAAGGTAAAAGGCTGCACAGTCATCAACAATAAGGGCGTAGCTGTATTGTGATATTAGAGGGTCATTATTTTGTCTGCCCAAGCCTGTCTCGTTTTCCTTCAAGGATATTTGTTGTATGAGGACAGATGGGTTAAACATAAACAAATGTCTGCCTAACTAATAAGTCTGTCATACTGATGTCAGCTGAAAATTGTGAGAACATTTAGTCAATGAAGGCAACATCTCTACTCCCACGGCAACACCCAAGCCCCTTCCCCCAGCCGTTTTTCATTTGATTCCCCATTCCTATTGGCCGTGATCCTGTGCTTTTGCCAGGGGCTTCCCACAAACAGTGACGCTCTCCAGGATGGGGAAACAAACAAGCAACCATGGCGGTTCAGGGCTGTAACCGTGCTCTCCGTTCGACCCCGCGGTTCCCACGCCCGACCGGGTCTCAAGAAGATCAATAAATCATAGGAGGATGCATGAGACCGCGGTCACAACGTGAGTGTCAGACCCACCACACCCTCATTGGTCCGGGCCATCCCAGGCCAGGATGGGGGACGGGGACGGGGACGGGGGTCAGGCCTGACAGGTGACCCCCCTCAAAGGACAGATGGGAGCCAGTGATGGGATCACTTCCTCCAAGCCTAGAACCCAGACCCTTCTCTTACAATCTATGGCTCAAGGTAGCCTTACTACCAACCACAGATGATTTGCCTAAGAGTCAAAATGATTTTACAAGTTCACAATTTATATATCCATTTGTATGGCTTGACGTTGAATGAAGAAATTCAGTTTAGTACCTTTCTCAACAGTGCTAAAGGCAGTGCTCTATGTGAAAATTGTTCCATTTGTTTTAACTTGCACTTTGTCTGTTAAAATTGTTTCTTATTTTCCTTGTATTTTCTGTTCATTGTGTAAAGCACTTTGGGCTACAATCCACTGCATGAACTGTGCTATGTAAATACATACATAAATAAAAAATAATCCTGAGTCATCCTGTGTGACTACATGAGAGACTCCATGGCAAGACACCAGCAATCACGCACAACATCCTGGATCATTGGGAGGTTTGAACGGGGTTACGGTTTCATTTTTCATAAACTAACTTTGGTGGAAGTTTGTGAAAAGGAAGAACTGCTCATTTCAAATCCAAATCATTGGTTGTTTCTAGTTCCGTTGTTAAAGGTCTCGCTCCTCACTCAATTTGCACAAAGTGAACTTGTCGCCACGCACAAACCAGGCACGCTCGCAGTAAAAATGATTCAGGTCCAGTCATGCACATATGTTATGATGTCAATCTTTTTTCCTTTGTTTTATTATGAACAGGTTTTGGTATGTGCACCTGTGAGGTGTTATTAAGTACCGGGAGTTCAGAAGTGGGAGGAGGAGGTTTACCTGAACAGGTGTCAGCTGGGCTCTGGGGTCAAACACTCTGAGCTTCTTGTCCTTGAGAGGAGAGAGAGGAAGAGCATTAAATGGGTACTGGGTGAAGGACCACACACAACCCAGAGGTTAATAATAATACTCATGATAATAATATTAATAATAATAAGCTTTATTTATAATGTGCTTTGCCTTCAGGGAGCTCAAAGCACGTTTCAACTCAGTAAAAATAAACAATAAAATGGAGGCAACTGAAATGAACACACGGCACTAAAAATGAGCAGTTAAAAAAAAAAGGCATTTATATGAAGAAATACAACAAAGACAAGCGATAATTTTAAGAAATTATATATATAAAAATATAAATACAAATACTATATGAATACAATATTCTAAATAATTAGAAAGAACTGAAAGCACATTTAAATAAATAGGCTAGGTTTTTAAATAATAAAATGATCATTAATAATAAATAATTTAAATAATAAAAAGGGCCTTAAAAGCAGACCCAGCCTGTGGAGCCTTGGGTCAGGCATTCTACAGCTTATGAGCCTGAGCAGCTGATATGGAAGGGATCTGGTAATAATATATACATTTGACTTTTTAACTCACTGGAACGGCTGTGGCTGTATTTATGAAGGTCCACCGCTCTCTGTCTATTTAAGTGCATGTCACACTGCTTATAAGTAGCGCTTGGTTGACCGAAAATATTTTGCTTTATCCGTTTTTTTGTTTTTTTTTGTGTGAAATGTTTTCTTTATTGTAAAATTATATACCAAGACAAAACAAAAATCGATGCCTACACAGAGTAGGAATCAGACATGGCTGGCTGCGCCGTTGTTAGACTATTATTTAATTGTTTAATTTGGACTACGTATTATTATTTTTTTCCTTTTGACAGAGGTCTAGACAATAGACCACAGTTTCAAAAAATTTCAAAAAGAAGCACCTCCGTCAAAAAGCAAACATCTTTGGTGGAACATAATACTGCAACAGTTAAACAGCCCAAACAAAATACAATACAGTTATCATATTCAAATCCCCTTAACAGACACCACATTTCTCACCAAGACAACCAAAATACACTATTCATCACAGCCGGCCAACCGCTTTATTCATTTTTTGTGCATCACCTGCACCGTTATGTCCTATAAAATCTTTGCCATTTTCATAACGTTTGTCCCAAGTTCTTAATCGAGTTTCTGAGTGCGAGTCTTCGTGTGTGTGTGTGTGTGTGTGTGTGAGAATCTACACCCGAACAAGGGACCGCTTCAGAAGCTTAGGTACAACAAAACCAGAAGGTGTGCCTTTGCCCTTTATTTTGAGGGAAAAACCATCCTCCCTTAGAATATATCAGACCGAAAACCACCTTGTAGGTGAAATATCCACCTCTCGAGCCCTGTGCCCCTTTATGGCGCATCCATCACGCAAACAGGTGCAGATCAGAGGTTTGGGGACGTCCCAGGAGACATGAGGCAGGGGCTGGACGGGCACACGGGCCCCACCTGTTTGAGCTCAGCGCTCAAGCCACTGTGGGAAAGCCATCCCGGTGAAACACTTGGGTAAACAAGAGTTATAACCGGAGCCCAGGCCCGTATCAAAGCTTTGGGCGGGGGCCGACTCACTTTCCCCAAGCTGCTGTGTCGAGAGTTCTGGTCTGAGCCCGGTTTACATCAAAACTCTGGCCCTTCACCGGCTCGTCCCGAATAACAAATCGGCGCAGCCCACGGCGGGCCCTGTGTTTCACCACGACTTGGGGACGGGGAACCACGAAGCACCACCGAAGCACGCTCTCCACTGCTGCTTTGATACATCGCTGCAATTACTGCTGGTAGTCAGCGAGCTAACTGTTGTCATTCATGTGGGATTCGCTGCACTTAGACCATTTGTGCTTGTGGCTCTGTGCCACCTGAAGACATTTAGTTGGGCCCCTGTAGCTGTGCGTTGTTGCTACAACTGCTCTTGCCTTTTGTTGCTTGTTAGTTGTTAGGGTCCTCTAGTGTCCTGTAAGTGGCCCTAGAAAATGAGTGAGCGCCAAATAAATGAGTAAGTAAGTACAGCTTTAGAATTGTATTTTTCCTCATTCGGTGACTTCTCGTTAATATGTAGGACCCCCACCCCGACATCTCCATTTGTCCTGCCATAATGAAAAAACATGTGGACACATAATGCAAACATTTGTTTTTTTATTTTTTATTTGTTTTTTTTTTTTTTACAGTTGGCCTTTTCCTGTCTTACCCAGACCGAATGCAAGGCAGTGGGGAAGAAGGCAGAAAAGGCCTGACAAACCATTCAGTGATTTACACTGCTGCTGCTGCCCAAGGCAGGCTTGGCCGCTGTGTCAGGCCAGCCCCCCTCTGCCCCCTTCTCCCTCTGCCCCTGTGGGGATTATGGGCCGTCCCTTCCCTTCTCCCAAAAGCCGCTTTTTTTTTTTTTTTTTTACTCCGCAATTATGCAGCACGAGGCCATGATATCATATCACACGCATAACTGCATGGCTGATGTGCAGTCCACATTTTCTCCACACTCGGCTCGTGCGCCAATCTGAAATCCCTCCAGCTTGAGGCTTTGGGTACTCGGGACGGCGACGGCTGCTAAGTGGCAGTAAAGCCAAAACCTGCTGCAGCCCGTACTTCCAAGAGGAAACGACCTGCTGAATATAGTCCTCGGTCCTAAAGTACCACTGAACTGGCTAAATCCATCTGAAGCATATATTTAAGAAAATATATATGTCAATTATACGGATTGTGTTGCATGCCGCCCCTGAAAATACGCGCTGAAATTGTAGGTGAAGTCATATGACAAATCAGTGGGCATTTATGCATATACATTTTTTTTAAACTAAAAAAATGTAACAAAAAAAGGACACTTCTTCTCTGGCTGACTCTTTAATCAGAGAAGAGGCCTGTGCCCTGATGTTGATCCCTGACCCCTCCCCTACATGTGGAAGAAATTATCAGATCCAATCAGTGTTGGGATGGCTGGTGATTGAGGGGAAATTGGAGAGGGGGAGGTAATGGGAACAGATTGTGACATGACATCACACACACACACACACACACACACACACACACACACACACACACACACACACACACACACACACACACGGTAAAGGGTGATACAGTCTCTTCCACATGCACAACATCCCTCAAATCATGCCTGCACACTCTCTCACACAGGTAGAGAGACGGCAATATATCCAGTCGCACAGTCAAAGTCACAAACAAACCATTTTGAAATGAATACACAAATTTAAATATGTAATCACGGATTCACCCATTGATGCAACCTCATGCCTAATCTACTGACTGGTACAAGAATAGTCATTCATTCATTCACTCGCTCGCTCACTCAATCATTATCTCACTTAGCCACACACACATCCACACATTCATTCACTCACTCACTCACACCGACACTCACACACTCACACATTCAAAGGCCAACACAAGCTGAAAACGCACTTAAGTTAAGATGACTCAAGAGGGGAAAGGGGTTTCTCTCCCTGGCTGTTATTATTCTGGGTGGTGTTTTGTTATCGGTTGAGGCACCGGGGGAGTTGTTGGTCAGGACAGAAAAGCAGGGATTTTCCGGACTCATGCAGGCGCAGTGGCCCACCCATGCATCCCACTGGCCCCCGGGCAACGGCTTTAGCGCACACCGACCCGGACTCACGGCGGTGTGAAAACAACCCGGCATCCGTCAGGCAGCACAGAGAAAACATTCATACAGACTTGGCCAATCACAGTGCACTTTCCACCCCGAGGAACCAATTGAAGTCCAGGAAGGAGTACCCACAGACGGGTGGATCGCAGGAACACCTCTCCTCCCAGGAGCCAATCACAGTGCAGAATAACAGACCTGGAGACTGCTCAAATCCCAGTATGCCACTCCGGCGGGGCTGTATTGGCCTCTCTCACCTCCCAGGTTTCCACTACAGCTGTGTGCTAATTCTCCCATTTCAGCACACACCAAGACATATACATAAACACACACACATACTGTACCTATCCACACACACACACACACACACACACACACACACACACACACACATACACACACACACACATACACACACATACACATATACACACACACACACACACACACATACACACACACCAACCTATCCATATCACACACACACACACACACACACACACACACACACACACACACACACACACACACACACACACACACACACACACACACACACACACCTACCCATACTCACACACAAACACAAACAAAGACACACACAGCCGTACCCATATCCACAGACAGGCTGAGTTTGAGGAGGCAGCAGCTGTTTAATCACAGTGGTGAAAGCACAGTTCATTTCCAGGCTGCTGATAATGAGTTCTGTCCACTCCAATAGAGAGGTGAGCGCCCCCCCACCCCCACACTGCACTCTCACACAGATGTGTGTCCTGTCTCCTGACTGTGTCCAGTAAACAGCTGGGGGTGGGGTAAAGACCCCACCTTCTTTGCCTCATCTCCCATGGCAACACCAACACCCGTCAATCAGCTGTGGCCAGCAGGTACGGGAGACTCCCTCCCTTTCTCATTCGCCTGTTGAGTTTAGCGCAACGTCAGTAACAGGTCAAGAGAGTGAAAAGCTTGCGAACCCGAATTGCCTAATCACACGGGGGCGCTAACTGCTAACAGATGTGCACCTTTCTTACTAATCGGAGGCTCTCGGAGTGAACGGTACGGCGAAGAAGAGCTTTAGTTTAGCCTTAGAAAAAGAGGAATAAGACTTTCATCAACGATTGCCCCGGATCCTGATCCCTAGACTCCTCAACACTGATGGTTTGTCCTCACCGCAAACACGTCAAAAATGTAATCAAAACCTACATTCTTAGTCCTCTGAAGCAGAGCGCTCTTTCTCTTTCTCTCTCCCTCTCTCTCTCTCTCTCTGTGTTGCACAAGCCCTCAGTCTGTCTGCCTCCTCCTTTTACATCTCATAAATCTGTGAGTCTGTGCCTCTAAATAAGGTACCTCATGATGTCGAAGGTCTGTCATGACCGGTGTTCAGTTGGCGAAAAGCCCCTCACGCCCCCCCCGCTTTCCATATTCTTTCATTTGTACTTGAGGGATGAGGGAGAGAACGGCCTCAATTGAACACACATGTTGGCAGCGCTCGTTTGCTTTAATAAGGCGGATTTGTGAGATTGAAGGCTATTAACTTAAATTACACAAAGCTGACAGGGAAAAAGAGCCCTCGCCGAGCTCAACCGCGATCCCAGTGTCACGTTTCCTCCTCATTTTTTTTCTCCTCCATCCTTTCATTCTTTCCTTCTCCTCCTCCTCCATCAGGGTATCGCTTCTCCTCATCTCGCTGCACATCATTATTATTACGCTCGCCATTACCACCATTGCCGCTGTTTTTACTCGCCGTTACTGTCAGGGGATGCGCGCGACCGTCGACCCTGTTCCGTTAGATTTGTCTTTTGTTGGATTCGCGAAGGGAACACACCACACGCAGACACGCACATGCAGTGCAGTAACCTTCAGCCAGCCCGCCCCCCCCACCCCCTTCTCGTTCCCACATAAAACTTCTCCGTCTTTCTCAGAAAAAGTCAGAGGGAATTCTAGCGCAGCACAGGCTGACAAACGAGGCGGTTTACCACAGAAGCCTGTTTCAGCTGATCTATGCAGAAAAGCGTGCACACAAAAAAGTGTCCCTTAGGACCGCTGACTGGACGGCCCTGCAGGATTATGACCGTTTATTGCACAAGTGTCCCTTAGGACAGCTAACTGGACAGCCCTGCAGCAGGTATTATCCTTTGGCTATGCCGCTGCTGGCCAGGGCTGTACGAGGCTCAGGTCTGAGCAGGGCTGAAGCGGGCGGAAGACAGTTGGGGAGGGCTGAACAGGTCTGGGATGAGGACAACGTGCTGAGATTCGGGTGGAGCGAGCCCCCGATTGGCCAAAAGTGATAATGCGCATACTCAAAGCATTCATCAAGAGAAGGACACAGGTACAATAAAAGTTAGCCAAAAGCACAAAAAAGAAGACCCACACACTGATACACACACACACACACACACGCACGCACACACTTCTAAAGTAGAAAGGAAAAACACCCTCAAAAAATATATACAATTATAATTCTGATAAAGCTGCCGAATTTACCAATAAACTGTCCATGAAACAATCCCACGTCCAGCTATAAAAGCACCTCCCGTGTGCTCGAGCGTGAACGCCTCCCAGCGCTGTTATTATTTCCTTATGAATTGCTTTTCATTTCCTCCAGAGGAAAGCGGGAGGGGCTGCACGCATACCTCGGCTCCCAGGTCGGCCTCTCTCTTGTCGGCCGCTAAATCACCCATTTGGGGGGCCTCTCGCCAGGCCTCCCGGGGTAGGTGAGACCCGGGTCTCTCAATCTTTGACTTTCTTCTCCTTCTCTGTTTGCTTCAGAAGGCCATAGCTCCCGTGCCAGTCGAGAGAGAGGCGAAGGTGACCCCACAGATGAAAGGGAGTTTTAGTCAGGAGTTGAGGGGGTGCGGAGGTGTTGGACATGTGCTCAGGGTTTAAGGGGGTGCGAAGGTGTTGGATACGTGCTCAGGGTTTAAGGGGGTGCGGAGGTGTTGGGCACGTGCTCAGGGTTTAAGGGGGTGCGGAGGTGTTGGATATGTGCTCAGGGTTTAGGGGGTGCGGAGGTGTTGGGCACGTGCTCAGGGTTTAAGGGGGTGCGGAGGTGTTGGGCACGCGCTCAGGGTTTAAGGGGGTGCGGAGGTGTTGGGCACGTGCTCAGGGTTTAAGCAGTGCTATAGACCTGCTGCTTTACTGCACCTCTCATTTAGACACAGTTCTGAACATAGAATAACAGCAGGTAACGCTAATGCGGTTAAAAAAAAAAATTAAATACTATTTCATCTCATCTCATGCCGCTTATTCCTAGTTAGGGTCGCGGGGGGGCTGGAGCCTATCCCAGCATGCATTGGGGCGAGAGGCAGGAATACACCCTGGACAGATCGCCAATCTATCGCAGGGCACTACATACACCATTCACCCACACACTCATACCTACGGGCAATTTAGACTCTCCAATTAGCCTAACGTGCATATCTTTGGACTGTGGGAGGAAACCGGAGTACCCGGAGGAAACCCACGTGCTCAGGGGTTTAACACGGGAGAACATGCAAACTCCACACAGAAAGGCCCCCAGCCTGGATTCGAACCCGAGACCTTCTTGCTGTGAGGCGACAGTGCTATCCACTGCACCACCGTGCCGAAAACAAATACTATTTCAGTTCATCTGAATTCATGATGTTTACAGGTGAATGCTGAAGAAATCAATTTCAATCAATTCCACAAAAATGTGGGTTTTCCAGGTTATCCTCCAACATTCTGAGATGCTGTGAATCAGCTACGGTTTAAGCTTCATGAGGCACTAAATGTGTGTGCTCGACAGTTTATTTTAATAGTGTCATCCCTATTGACCCATAAAACAAATGACCCTCACATAAACGTGGATTTTTAATGACCCCCCAGCGCAGCCAACAGAGACCATGCTGAAGTGAGGAGGATTTAAGTGTGATCTTGGCGGCATCTAGTGGTGACATGTTGTAGCAACAACTCCCTCTGAGACCGTTCCATTGGTTATTAGTGATGGGGAGGATAAGGCTTCATGAAACCAAAAATAGGTGGAGCTACCATTAGCTATCGGTGACTAGCTGATTTGAACCAACCACTGTGTGGTTAGGGATTGGCAGGTCATTGTGGCTCCACCCAGGGGCTCATAAAACCTCACTCTCCCATCAAATGCATGTAAACCTGTAATAACCTGCAATAACATGTTCTCAGGACCTCAATACCCAGAATTCAGTGTGTGAGGGTGATAAAGCAGGCCGATAAGAGAGAGTTCAAACAGAGCTGGACGTGTGGGCCCGGGGCTCTTGGCAAAGCAGACGGGGCTCACCTTGCAGGAGGTCGCCAGCAGGGAGCCGTCCTGCTTCCAGGTGAGACCCTGCAGCTGATCTGGGTGCTGCTCCAGAGCTGAGGAGAAAGCAGGTCAACACAGGTCAACACAGCTCGGTATAGCTCAACACAGCTGGACACAGTTCAACGCAGCTCAAAACAGCTCAACACAAAAACACATTTAAGTGCATGGTAACAGGTCAACACAGCTGAAAACACAGTTCAACAGTTCAACGCAGCACACAAACTGGAATTTGACCCTGCAACCTTGTAAATGACAAGCCCATTCCCATACCCTAGACCTAGCAGAACACAATACATGATACTGTAACTCACCCTGAACAAAGACACTGCCACACATGTAGACGAATGAGGACACACACACACACAGCACTAGTAAACAATGGAGACATGATCCTGCGCGTACACACACACACACACACAAACCTGCCAGGGGGGCGTCCCGGCTGCTGTCCCACACCTGAGCAGCCAAGGAGGAGCCCAGGGCCAGGAGGCCAGAGGAGGTGGGGTGGAAGAGGACGGTCTCCAGACGGCCCTCCCTGGGGCACAGGGTCACCTCCGCTGAGCTTGGCTGGTCCTGACCTGGCTCACACAGGCGCCACACCTTTACCTGCACAGAGAGAGAGAGAGAGAGAGAGAGAGAGAGAGAGAGAGAGAGAGAGAGAGAGAGAGAGAGAGAGAGAGAGAGAGAGAGAGAGAGAGAGAGAGAGAGAGAGAGAGAGAGAGAGAGAGAGAGAGAGAGAGAGAGAGAGAGAGAGATTAAAGATGTTATAAACATTATTAAATAATAACATTATAAACCCAGGGGGAACACTATCAACGTAAGTACAGATGCGGGGCCAGATTTACTAAGTATTTGCATCTGTAAAATACAAGGAGAGAGCTGGTAGGAGGTCAGCCGAGTGCGGTTTTACTCAACAACGGGTCCAGCAGATGCCACAAACAATGCTAGTCAAATTAGATTAGATTGCATCACAGTTCTAGCGGAGGGTTCGCTTCCCATTCTGCCTGACCTCATAACCATAACCATAACCAAGCCCTTTATTCATCAGCGTGTTTAAAACGATCCCTCCTGTGACTGGCAGTAAACCCCGCTGTTTCCTGCAGCCTCGCTGTGGAGGGGAGCCACGCTCTCTCTGGTTTCCCTGATTAGAGGCTCCCCATTGGGAGACGGTTACTCAATCTGTGACCGAGCGAGAAGCTCAGTGTGAAGCCGCCGCTGTACAGTGCCCAGGGCAACAGCCAGCAGAATGCCTCTCTCCACCCCTGTCTCCCTTCTCCACCTCTCTTCCCACCCCTCTCTCCCTCCTCCACATGTTCCCTACCCATTGCCTCCTCCGCATGTTCCCTACTCACTCCTTCCTCCTCCTTTCCCTACACCCTTCCTCCTCCACCTGTCCTCTATCCGCTGCCTTGTCCACCGGTTACTTGCCCCTTCCTCCTCCCCCTGCTCCCTACCTCTCTATCTATCCCATTCTACCATCCACCACTGACCTCCCACCTCTCTGTGTTCAATCCAATGTGCTAGAGCACAGTATCAGGAAATAAAGAGCAATACTACAATGATCAGTTAAATTGCACTGTGAACAATGTACTGGAGAGCACTGGAGGGCAACAGGGAGTAGCAGGCCATGTCTTTTCCACAGATGTCCCAAATCAAAGTAACTTGCAAGGCTATTCCTTAAACCTTAACTGTTTCAGGTTAACTGCTCAAAGGTTAATGTCCAAAGCCACTATTCCACACAATTCCCCCCAGCGCTCAGTGTCCGGGAATCAGTCCTACTCAGCGACAGCTGCGGGCATTCCGAGGACCGCACTGCAGACTCAGGCCTGGACCGCCACCTGCGTTTCTGACACGCGCTCAAAACATGTAGCCTAAACACACACAGCAGTGCTGGGGCGAGAGCAATGCACCACTAGGCTGTGGGCTGGGAGTCTGGATACTGGGACAGTGTCCCTTTATGCCTCGACAGAGCATGGAAAGGAGTTCCTCCTGATTGAGCATTATGTGATAATAGGTATAGCAACGTGCTCGACCCGTTGCTTTGTGGGTCATCTCTCATCAACAATTGGGTGCCAAATGTCAAGCAAGTGAAAAAGAAAAAAAGAAGCTCCTCAGCACTCTCAAATTTTAAGTTTTGATGACTTATTTATTTTTAAATTTGATGGTGTACAAGCATGGATGTTTCTGCTGTAAGGCCTTCTTCAGCGTGACACACGCTGAAAAGGTAATGGAAAATTATGCTGAAGAAGGCCTTGCGGCTGAAAGAGTGCTGTCCGCTTAACATCATCTGGCCCGCGTTAACCTATTGGGCAACATGGGCTGCAGCCCAGGGCCCCGGCCACTAGGGGGCCCCGGGAATAACAGATTTCTTTAGGCCTACATTTAATTTTTGAATGCGGGTTTATGGTGTTTTGACTGTTACTGTACATTTTGGTCCACTTTCCCACCTGTAGTAGTCCACATTGTCCTGTCGCAACAATCAGTGTCAGTGAGAGTGTGTTTGTATAGTCTGTTCCCTTTTGCGTAAAGACGGCTTTGTCTCGGGAGCTTGATTCTACAAGTGGAAATTGCCGTCGGTCCAATTCGGTGTGTCGGAGGACTTTCATCTGTTGCTGTAGCGTCACGAGCAGAGGTAAAACTGTCGCGCGGGCGCAATCACGCCGCTACATGTATGCGCGCTGTCGTTCTGCTTTAGTGAAATTAGAAAATGACCTATGTCAATTTCACGTGCGATAACATTTTGATACTTTAGTTGCTGAAATTGGCGAGAGAAACGCAGTTAGCTAGAGCTATAACCTGAGATGTCCAACCAGAATTTATAACGGGTTTCGCTGCAAAAAAAGATGTTGTTGCCTATTTCCCCCCAAGCAACCACCATTTTATAACTGTCAACAAACTATTTCAGATAAATTCATCTTAATTCGAGTTCGACTGAAGAAAATGAAGTGGGCTAATTTTGCATGACCGAATAGCTTAGTTGTGTTGCTAAGTAAGTAACGTTAGCTAGCTGAACAACAACAACAACACAATTTAATAGCCTAATGTTCTCTAGCAAGTTGGCCTGTAATTTCTAGCAGTTTGGACAAAAGTTTTTTTTTAAAGCCAGTATAAACTTAAATTATGTCAAGTTTGCTGTATGCATTTGCATTTATTGTAGCCTATAATTAGATGCAGGTGTTAATGCTACGTGTTGAAATTGAAACGGTAGCTCAATTAACTTACACAAAGTATAATACTTTGTCCTATAGGTGAGTAACATTCAATCATTTATATCAATGCTTGTTTTGTTGCTGCTAGTGGTTGAACGGGAAGTGTATTTTGTGCATTGTCATTTGTGGTCAAATTTCTGGTTTGTAGGCCTACTTTGTAGCTACACTAGGCTACTACTCCCTTTTATTATCCTGCCATGCTGGGCAAGGTTGGTCATGACTTGAACTTAAACTCATGCGTTCGGGTAACAGACGTGAATATTTCGAGAGCACTGTAATATAAGAGTCGGTACTCTTTGACGGCTTTTAATACATTACAACATTCAATTGGAGGTCTCATTCTGTAACATATTCACTATCTACTTCTGATATCCGATAGGCCTATTTGTCGAATTTGCGGCCTGGTCGCGTCAATGTGCTTTTACTTTTCCAGTTGAAAATCGTGGACATAGGGCCCCGGGAGGTGTGTTAGCCCTGGGCCCCGGGGAGGCTTAACGCGGCCCTGAACATCATGTGATGCTTTTACCTGTTATCTGTTGCCTCCAAAAGCCTGGGGTGACTTCAGAATATTGGCTTATTAGACTATCGAATAATGGCAGCCTCACTACAGACATGCACAGCTGAGGTTCATTGCTAATTAACCCTGGTGTGTCTTGGTGCCTTCGTCAGGCCAAGAATAAAAGTGAACGGCGCTAAACTGTAAACGGTGCTGGCTGACCTGAATCTGTCCAATACCTCAGTAAGGCAATGTGAACTAATGGGTTTGTTTCACATTCAGTAGCTGTGCCAACAGACATTTGGCTTCTTGTGAGATGTAGTAAATGTCAGAGTCTACCAGCCAAGAGCTTTACAGTGATTCGATGGGTCATCTTATGAGGATGTAAGGGAAAGGTACCGGACCGTATTTCAGTCAGCAATCCTCAGCAGCTGCTGCACTGTTGGCATTTCATTTCTGTACACGTGTTTCTGTTGTCTCCTGAGACCAAACCCATGGCTCAAAGTCTGGAAATCATTTTACACAAACGGTACTTTCATCACCTGTACTGCCAGGCACGGCATATGCAGACTAGACCGAGGATAACGCAACTGAACTTCAAAACCGTTTATAGCGGCAGGACCAGAAATCTGAAGCTGAATTCAGCATACATTATCCTTCTCAATCTACGACGTTTCTGAAGATTCACCCTTCTGATGAGATCCTAAAAGCTCAGTTAAGACTGGGACACATAACGGTATTCTGCTAAGAGGGGGAAAAAAACGGAACACTAAATACTACGATTTCTGATACACGAAAGCTTAATTCCCAGACAAGAACTTAATGTGAGAATTTCCTGGCTTCAATTAGAGCAGTTGCACCCTGCGGCATAAAAATGAGGAACAAAACGCATGAGGTGGCATGGTTTTAGTTATCTTCTTTCATTGTAGATGCAAGTCTGCCAATGACCCAGTTCAGCATAAAATGTGCAGCGTAAACACACTGTGATGAGCCTGACAGTGGGGTGGAGAATGAGTGAACGATATTAGGACAGGACTCACCGTCTCATCGGCAGAGCAGGTAGCCAACATGTAATCGTCAAATGGGGAGAAGTCAAAATCAGTCACCTGGTCTGAGAGAGGAAAGAGAGAATGAGAGAGAGAGAGAACAAGGAAAGAGAAAGAGTGAGAGACAGAAAGAAAAAGAAGGGATAGGGAGATAAAAACGTTTAAAAAAAGAGACAGAATGAAAATAATACAATGATAACCAACACAAGAGTTAGCATTTATTTTTGGTGAATTTTTTGGAGGGATGCGGGACCAAAGCAACATTTATAGAGCCAGTGTGTTATAATACACACTTGTAGTAACAGATGTGAATGGCAAAAACAGTCCAATCAAACCCAAGCAGCCTGTGTTGCAAAATCGATCTGTAATTGTATAACGCCCCATGCTGGTGAATGCCAACAATCAATGGTGTAGACTACTCTCGGCCGTCTACTTGCATGACAATGGAGATAGCAGTGTACCTTTGATGAGATTATGTCAAGGCTCCAGGTAAAATTATAGTCGGATCATTTTTCGCTGTTGAGTTGACCAAATAAGCAATAAAACTAACTTTATCAATGCAGTTACCTGCCATGATTTATATAGTTCTCAGTTCTGGAGATCAGCGAAAGTGGTAATTTAGCTAGGATCACTAGCTACAATTACTCACGCAATATTAAAATCATTTTCAAATAATTATTGGACGTTGTAAAAGTTCAATTTTAATAGCCATATCTGCCATGACCAAAATGCACCCCAACTGTCATAAATACAACCAGTATGACTGCATATAATAATTGAACTATTTGGAAAATTACAAATGATTACTGCCAGACACAAAAACAAAATCTTTCAAGACACAAGTATTACACTGTTGTGCGAGAGCAACCTTGTCGATGGAAAAAGTGAATGGACTGTAGTCAGCCAGGTGAGAGCATGAATAAAGCTGCACACATCACTCAACATGCCTCCTCGATCTCCCTCATCACTCCAGCGCAGCCAACGCAGCAAACCAATCATTTACAAACAGTTATTTACAAAAACATTCAACTTTTTCATTTACTTTTAGGATGCTTTTTAACAACTTATGAAAATTACAAATGCTGCTTTTTTTCATATGGTTCATGTATCTGGAATGTCTTCGAAATAATAAACTAATAAACAAACAAACAAACCGAATCCTTCAGAAATCACACATTTACAATGTGGAATAAACACAGTCGGGAGCAGTGAATTTCTCTCACAAAAGCTCTTTCTCTGATCGCTACCGGTTTATCGTGTCAGTTTAGTGACATTTAAATGTTACACTAATATTAGACATGCGTTTCCATGACGGGTACAAATGCAGAAGATAAATCTTTTCAACATCCTGCAAGGTGTAGGGGCCTCGACTAGCATAGGAGTCTAACACACTCGCATTGACTGGTGCTTTGCGAGTGTGAGCTACCCATTACGGTCACGGTTCGAAGCCTGACTACGTCAGATCGATGGCCACGTCAGGCCATTGATCTTGTGCTCTTTCAACCATTTCTTAGTTGCTTTGGATGTATATTTGGGATCGTTGTCTTGCTGGAAGGTCCATCTGCGGCCAAGGTGTAGCTTCCTGGCAGAGGCTTTTGGACAAAATGTCTTGATACATGCTGGAGTTCATGGTTCCATCTATTTTAATAAGGGCCCCAGGGCCTGTGGATGTAAAACAACCCCAAAGCATTTAAGATCCACCACCATGATTCACCATAGGCATGAGGTGCTTTTCAACATTACTTGCATTCTTTGGACACCAAACATAACAATGTCCAAAATCTTGATTCTTGTTTCATCTGACCACAATACACGGTTCCAATTGTAGTTCAGATGTAGTTTGGCTAATTCAAGATGCCTGTTTCAGTGAATTATCTTCAAAATAGGCTTCCTTCTTGCAACTCCATAAAGGCCATTGTCATGTAGGCGTCATCGAATGGTAGCTTTAGACACCTTGTAATCCCAAGATGCCAGGTTGTTTTGGAGATCTTCAACTGTGCCCCTTGGACTTCTTTTTGCCTCTCGAACCATCCGACCCACTGCACGTGGGGGCAAGATAGACTTGCATCCTCTACCTGGCGGGTTTGCCACTGTTCCAGCGGCCTTAAACTTCCTAATAATTGACACAACAGTGGAAAGCGGCTTCTTTAACTTTTTTGTGCCAAAAAAACAAAACTGAAACAAAACTAATTAAAATCCTGCAAGGTGGGCATATATGTAACATAATATAAAAGTCGCGTCAGGCCTCAGGTACAGAATTTTTACCACTGGGATAGATGAGAATGACAGAGATAATGGAGACACGACCAGACGGTTGGTCATAAAGAGAAGAGATAGACAGACAGAGAGAGAAAGAGGGGGGAATGGGGTCTCTTACCAGCATGACAGGGGACGTGAGACACTGTCCACTTTCCATCAGATCCAGCATCCAGTGAAGCTAGACCCAGTATTCCCCCACCTGCAGAATAAAAATTCTGTGAACAGATTCAAAATTTGCCCACCAAGTACGAGCTTATCTGTGACGCTGTGCATCTAAAGCAGACAGAGATGACCAACAACAATAGCGATGGGCGCCCTGAAGGGGATGCCTGGTTGCACATGTTTACACAGACAAATAAACATATCAGCTCAGTGGCACCGTCCTCCATTACAGGGAGAAAACAATAACAACAATCAGATTTTGTTTCAGATTTTCTCCCATTTTCTCCCAGTATTTTTTGTGAGTAATTGAGTTGCCGTAGTCCTGCAATCGGTAGTGATGAAGGCGAAGTAACGTCTCCTCCGAGACAGCACTCACCAGGCCGTTGACTGTAACCCGGTACTACAGGGCCACTCTTATGTGCAGCGAACGTCCTGTCGGCTTCCCTCCCCCCTCCCGCTGGCACTCCTGGCCAGAGCTGACTCTGGCGGGACGGGGAATCGAACCCCAGTCTCCGTGGTCCAGTGGTTACAAGGTTTGACACTGACCACGGAGACCGGGGTTCGATCCCCTATTTGTACTCCATCTTGATAACAATTCCACACTGTTGCCCTTACCAGCCTGCTCCGTGTTGAAGGCCACGAGCTTGCAGCTGGATTTGATGTGGCTCCCCAGAGAGGTGAAGGAGCCAGCCCTGATATTGCTGATCCAGCCCTGGTGACAAGCAGGGGGAGAGGACACAGACGGGTCACATTTCAATTGTGAGCATGGCTGTGATGGAAACCCATCGTGACACTTCACAAGAAGCAATGGTCTGGCTGTTGCCTCTTTATTTAAGGAACAGACGGTCATCCAAAGTTTATATTCTTGTGAGCTCTGATTCCACACTCATACAATCTTCCTTTAGCAGCATTCAGCAAACACTTACAAAAAGAACTGATCAATATGCTGGGTGGTGAACAGAACAGAACAGTGTAGGGGGAGGAGGTGGGAAATTCGGAGCTTCATGCAGGCCTCTCTGAGAACCAACAGGAATCCTGAGGGCTCCTGGGATGAGTCCACACATGAACACACATACCATCATTGCAAAACATACTCTTGCTTTAAGGAGGGATGTGTTGGCCATCTATGTACAGTATCGAGTTTGTGATTTCACTTCTTCTTTCCATTGCATAGCTCCAGAATACCAGCTCTCCTTTAAAGAGGTATGCAGTCAATTGTAAATGTACAGGTAACTGCCAAAATAAAGGAAACACTTGAGTAAATGAAGGGTTCTGATGTCTCTGTTATGGTGTGGGGTGCATTTTCCTGGCATGGTTTAGGTCCACTCAACCCATTAAAGTGAGGGCAAGGTAAATGCCAATAAATACAAAGCCATTCTGAGTGATCACCTTCATCCTATAGGGAAACATTTCTCTTCTGATGGTGGTGGTCTCTTCCAGGATGACAATGGCCCCATGCACAGGGCACGAGTCGTCACTGAATGGTTTGAGGAGCATGAAAACAATGTAAACCATAGAGCCATGACCATCTCAGTAACCAGATCTAAACCCAACTGAACACTTTTTTGGAACGGTGTCGGAGACAGTGTTTTCCGCCCCCATCAACAAAACACCAAATAATGGAATAATCCTTGCATCCTTCCAATAGAGCACCAGACACTTGTAGAATCTATGCCAAGGCACATTGAAGCTGTTCTGGCAGCTTGTGGTGCCAGAACATTAAGACACTTTACGTTTGGGTTTTCTTTACTTTGGAAGTTACCTGTTCATTTATAGACCATTCATGTATCAAATTTGAGATATCTTGTTATTCTTTTAATAGGTCATGTGGATTTATGTACATTAATGTCTTGGAAGCAAGAGAAGTGCTTGTCAGAGTACATGTGATCTCATAGAATTTAGTTTTTAGTTGTTGTTTTTTTAAATCAGGGAATAATAATTATAAAATTATTCTTAATGTTCCAAAGCTCAAACTGGCTAGCCCTGAGATTTTTCTGACAGTTATCAACAAGTTGTAGGCTACATGCTCACATACAGGCTACATTACTCAGGATGTACAGGGTGGGAAGGTGACAGGTATGGCCACTATGCTAAGTGGATGGACTGGTAGACCATAAAAACTCCCTTTCCAATCCCTTTCATGGGACACAAATCAAAATAAAGCAGGGCAGCCTTGACAGTATAAAAATAAAAGAAAACAAATGCATGTAAACTTAGGGCATTCTGGAGCCCTTGCCCATGCAGGTGTGAGTACATGACATCTCTCCCACAGCAGGAGGCTGCGCCTTTATATCTGGCCTGACAACAACAACACCTGTGTGCATTTAGAGAAGAAGTGTGCTCTTCCTGACCATAACAATCTGTCTTTGGGCCTAGGTTCTGTCAGCAGAGTAACATTTGCCACCAGGGCCCAACAAGCAACACCTGGGCTGATTACCAATCAATCTGAACTGTGCAGTGCCTATAGGTAAGGCCGCCACTGTCCAAAATCCCAGAGGCATCACAGGCTTTTGGAGGTAAAATGAACAGCCTCCAACCACCCTCCCTCTGAGCCTCACTTTATGGTCAAAATTTTCCTTTCCTTACAAATTTCACTGAAGAGGAACGTTTTCAATTATCACTGCAAACATTTTCACCTCAAATGTCTCTGAGAAAAATGGTTTTAAACATCCTAATCTTTTCCAGTGTTCAGGGGCGTCAATACACACACATTTTTTTAATTTTAATTTGAATACAGATCCACGATGTCCTTAATGGCCATAACTGCAACAGCCTTAAATGTTTAAATTGCAATTACAATAAAATGGTTGCAATAACAGTCTTTGCACTGCTTACAGTGTATACACTGTATATACTGTATACACTGTTTACATGTAAATTATATGTAATATTTTGGTTGTACTGTAAATTGTTTTTATTATAGCAAGACAACCACTAATATGTTCCTAATGATTTGCATATGGTGTTATTGCTGCACATGATATAAAAAAGAAACAAGCAAAATGGCACATCAGTGAAACCAGTTGGTAAGTTTAGAAAAAAAAGTTGATTATTTGTTTCAGATTTTTTCACATTTTTCTCCCAATTTAGTAGCCAATTGTACCCTCTTTTCATGTCAAATCTTGTACTGAGCCCTCTTGTATTGTGAGCTCAATGCCGGTCCCAGAGCTACAAGGCGATGAACCATCTCCTCCAAGATAGAACTCGCCACAGAACCATCCGGTACACACAGAGCCACTCTTGTACGCAGCGAGTTCATGACGGCTTGCCTCCCCACTCCTACTAGGCGGACAGGCAATCGCTGCCCCAAACAAGACTCCTGGCCAGAGCCAGGTTGGCGCAGCCGGGGCTCAAACCTGGACTGCAGTGGGCAGCCTGCACTCCAGAGAAAACTGTTTTGTTTGTACAACTTACCAAAGCTAGGTAAACCCCAGTTTGTGTTAGCTACAAATGTAATTTTATCGACCATGGTTTGAAGACACAGACAAGCAAGTTGATAAATAAATATGAACAGTAGGGAGGTGCCCACTCTAACCCGACAATGGTGATTTTTTATTATTATTATTTATTTTATTCAATACGTTTGACTCATTGTACATTCAGATTTTATGTGTAATAGAAGGCATGAGTCACCCCCTTTAACAAGGAACTGGCAGAAGCACTCATTGATTCAAATGCACACACAGAAACTCATACGCAAGTAATGCAAAATCAAACCATCATGTATACAAAGAGAAATGCAACTGTCCACTCTATAGACTCTTTATTAAAAATTATTTATTTAATTTAAAAAAATGTAAAAAGTGAAACTCTCCACACATAACCGTCGACCACTCCACTCACAATATATGGGTCATGTCTGGCCTAAAATAAACTGTCTGTAAACTAAATACAAAGGCAATCCAGAAAATGTGGAAGACTTTGGACTGATTTGTAGCTACGATTTCCAACAGAACCTGATAAAATGTAGGTAGGTAGGGTGGTATGCTATTGGAGCATGGACAGGTAGACATGGGGTGTGTTTTGAGCCCTAAGGTGAGCAAGGTTGTGTTTTATGGTTTTTGTCACATTCTTTTTGTATCATAATGTTTATCTTGACCTCCAGCCAGGTCCTCTTCGACCTCTGAATACGGTTAGACCACAAAAACACAGCCAGGAAGTAAGACACCACAAAAAATGTACAAATTGTCAAGAAGACCAGGGGCACTGTGTCTTGGACTACAGAGGTCAAAGGTCAGCAGAAAGAAATGTGATGGCAGGACAACTCAAGAGAGTGAGGAGGTAGGACAGTGAAGCATGTACACACACAATCTCTCTAACATACACTGCACTGTTGGACTCTTACACAAAAAAGCATGGACGCATGCACGCACGCAGAGTTGTAGAGGTAAGGAGTTTAACAAACAGGAAGAGGGGAGGGAGGGGAAAGAGATTTCAAACTCACTCACACACACACAAAATGCAGAACCTCTCTGTGGTTTTGCATCAACTCAGCAGAAACTTGAGGAAGTGGAGGGGAGTTGCTGCCCTGCAGAGCCATCACAAACCTTTAAAAACATTCAGAGGAGAACAAGACATGCAGTGGGAGTGCGCTCCTGTAACACTGCTACTGCTGGGCTCTCAAGAGGCAACCAGACCAGACAAAGGACCTTACAAACTGTATGGGCCCTGATGGCAAGTGTTACTCTGCTGACAGGACCTAGACAGCACCAAAGACAGATTGTTATGGTCAGGAAGAGCACACTTCTTCTCTAAATGTACACAGGCATTAAGTGTGTCTCTGCTCATTTGCATTTTCTTTTCCCCCTAAAGGCTATGCTTTATGCGACAAGTGTTGCATGACACGTCATGGGACAAAAGTGATGTCAAAATGACAGAAATGTGTCACAGAGGAACGTCGCAGAGGGTGTCGTGTACCTCCAGAAAAATGAAAGGTTGCAGATTGGTTGAAATGACGAGGTAAACTCCATTGCCATGGAGATACAGAATACTACTTCCATCTGACTTTGTTTTGTTGTTAACATGTTATTGCAATGGACGGTTTTGAATAATTGTTAGCAGAGCAGGTGAGGAGATATCCTCAAATGTATAACTCCTCAACAAATTATTATAAAGACGACATAAAGGCAGACAATTCATGGGGGAGATTTCAAGGAATCTCAAAAGAGATGAGCTGCAATGCAGATATGCAGTGCATTCGGAAAGTATTCAGACTTCATGGCTTGGTTTTTGGCATGCACTGTGACCTGTAGGACCTTATATAGACAGGTGTGTGCCTTTCTAAAGCATGTACAATCAATTGAATTTGCCACAGGTGGACTAAAATCAAGGACAATCAAGTTCTAGAGACATCTCAAGGATGATCAAAGGGAACAGGATGCATCTGAGCTCAATTTCGGTGTCATAGCAAAGGGTCTGAATACTTATGTAAATGTGATATTTCAGTTTTTTGTTTGTCATTATGGGGTATTGTGTGTAGATTGACGAGGAAAAAATGAATTTAATCAATTTTAGAATAAGGCTGTAGCATAACAAAATGTGGAAAAGGTGAAGGGGTCTGAATACTTTCCGAATGCACTGTAAGTGGAAACAGTTGTGAGACAGGTAACATATCTATGTTAACTAAGCAAAACTATCTATATCTAGCATGCTAGCTAGGAACCTGGTATTACGGCCAAGTAAAGCTTGCTAATGTTAGCCTTTTTTGTTGATGTAAATAAATGTCAATTTGCTCAGCTGGTTACCATAGAGACAATGAGAGGGTGACGCCGAGTCACGGAAAGTATGAATACTCAAAACTCGAAACGTTGTGCAGCGTGTCGCGGGACGTGTCGCAGGACACTTGTCGCGTAAAGCATAAATTGGCCGATAAGAAGTGCAGCGTTTTTCCAAAACAGTCAGCTAGGATAAACGGATTATAAATCCAGAGTTTAGCTTGAGGGCACAGAGTGTTCCTGACAACACCCATGCTGCAGAGGTCTATGCCAAAACATATAGCCTACATGCAAATGCATGGCGGCAGTGTTGTGTACTAGTTAAACGAATCAAGCTTGTAACTCAGGAGCTGCGGGTTCAAATCCCAAGTGGGACACAGCTTAGTATACCTTCAAACGAGGTAAAAAGATAGTTCAAATAAGTTCATAGTGTCTATATTTACTTAGATCATAGTTTTCTTCTATATCAGACACAAGTTATGTTTTCCTACCTGACATGTTTCGTCTGACGAAGACGGAAGTATTGCCGTCGAAACATGTCAGGTAGGAAAACATAACTTGTGTCTGATATAGAAGAAAACTATGATCGAGGTAAAAAGATATACAAGCCAGCTGCATAAATGGATAGTATGTAAAAATGGAATCTGTGCATGTCGCTCTGGATAAGGGCATCTTATGCAAATAAATGGTATGATTAATGCACATGAACATAAAGCTCAGTCTCCGGTATACAGCAGCCAGGTCTGCAGAATCAGCACTAGGCCTGTCTGCCCCTCTTGTAAGTGTCACACTCACAAGCCTCGAGCTGCTGGAGGGGATACATGATAGGTCCAATCCCCAGCCTAACTGCCCTTCTGTGCTGTCCCTCCCGGCCCGTTTTCATTTCAACATTCAGACGGACTCTGTTGCTTACTCCATTCATGGACATATGAGATTATTTCTTTTTGACTGTCTCCCTTCAGTCCATCAATGTTTAACAGTCAGACAGGCACCCTGTCACATGACACAATGACTGCTTGTTGTCACCATGGTCATGGCTCTACTGTGTGATATGCATAGGGGAGTCAGCTGGTAAGATGGAGAAGATGGTGTGCCCCCATCATTGCAAAGTGCTTAAACAATCTGTAGGGTATTACAAAAGAGACACTTACTGAAGGCAAGGAATATAAACCCCTGATTTCCATTTGCATTGCACTCTAACGTGTCTCTCCACAAGGAATGTCTTTTTTTAAATGCTGTACATCAGAGAAGAATGGGATTTGAGATGAAAGGAGAACCTGATCGCTTATAGGTTTCATATCCTTGGACACCCAGGAAGGACACACGCGTTTATCCAAAAGCAACAACTCGCCCCGTTCCTTGAGCGGTTGTCGTGGTATAAGAAGCCCTTTGTGCAAACAGCTAAAATAACATTTCACTCTCAATAAGCATGTCTAAAATATTGCAAACGCCGACAGCCGAGGTGAGACCGAGGCGTGGCTTTGAGCTCTCGCCCGAAACACGCAACTGCACCGAGACATGTTGGTAATGCAACCTAATATTCCCATATATTTTTCTGAAAAGTGCCGGTATGTGAGACACTCCCATGTTTCTCATCCCAGTACTGCCTCGGGATGTTCTGTTAAGCACAGGCTGGGAGGTGACGAATCCCTTCATTTTATCTGTCTAAAAATACCGAAACATGGCTCGCTCGCAACGTTTATTGCATTCAGTCATCTCTTTGACACAATTTGTTACACATTACTGTCTTGTAACTAGCTAATGCAAAAGGAAAACTGTCGAAAAACAGTTTGGACATCGTTGATTAACATTCAGTAAATCTGTGCTTAAAAGTGATTTAGCTTGCTAGCATGCGATCCACTGCATTGGCACGGCAACGCAAAAGAGCGAACGTTAACGTTATCCAACAATGACAGAATAGTAAGACATTGACTCAATGCAATTACGTTAGTAACTAAATTACTGGGGTTTTAAAACGAAAGTACTGGGGGTTTAAAACAATCAGTACACATAGTTGAACATCTGAAAGTGAGAAATTTGCACGAGCGGTAGAAAATTATAGCCAGTTAGCTCATTAACGTTAACCGCATGGTATGCATACTATCGGTTTTTATATCAAAGCTTATTGTGGCTGACCTAACTAGTTATCGTGTAATGTCCCAGCAATTATTTAGCTTGCAAAATGAATACGGTGGTTTGCCATAGCAAGAGAAATTCAGCATTCAGGAAGTTGAAATGCCTCCATACATTGTGGATGCTCCTCCCAACAGTACCATATCAACTGCTAGCAAGCGAGCTAACTGGTTGGCTACGGTGTAGCTAATAGCTCACATTCTAGCTACTTAGCAAGAGTGCCAAGCAAATTGTTTTGCGAGCTAGCTTACTCACATCTTTCTTCGGGACCTTCGGGGTGGTGTTTTTAAATTTTGATGTCTTGAAACGGTTCATCTTTTGTTCTTCACACTTGTGCCTTCCGGGTGCCCCTGTCTGCCGCTTTTATCTTGCAGTAGTAGAGTAGACACTCAAGCACATCCACTCCCTGTGCAACTGACAGCCAAACACACAGGGCTCAGGAGAGAACTCGTTTTGTCGAGCGATACTCTCGGCAATCGACACTCCATTTCTGTCAGTGTTTAGCTATGTCTTACCTGACTAACTTAAAAACGGATCCTATTTTACTTTAGTTAGCTAATTAAATAGTCAACTAAAGAAAGTGCCAGGGAAGCTCAACTGCTCTCATCTATATATTTTGTGTAACGTTTCTGGGTTTAGAACTGTCTGCTTTGTTCATTTTAGCCAAACTCAAAAACATTTGACAAATATATTTTAAATTAACCGTGTGCAGTTATTTTTATACCATGCAAACATGCAACATTTAGATACAAATACAGAACAAATGCATAATGACATTATTATTGCATTAATCAATTGTACATTTTACCCTGGACAACTGACCAAGCAGGTTGCATGTAATTGTGCAAGGGGGATTGGGTTTTGCTTGACCAATCGTGTGCAGATTCGGTGTGGGTTCATCGATTCTTATAATGTGTAGATCGCCCGATATAATGACCTTATTTAATAGGAGTAACTATCCAACTGAATTACAGAGCAGAGAATCTGCGCAACAGTGATCCAAAACCAAGTTGGCTCCGCGCATGCTCTCTTTCGCAGGAATCTTCGGACATGCGTAGTTAACGGCAGTCGGACAGCAGTGGTAGAGGAATGATGGCGTCTGCTGCTCGTTGCTCCACACGCTGGATAGCAGTGGCCATCTCATCAGGGCACCGGCGAGCATGTTCCTCATTTGTTTCGGTCCATAGCGGCAGAGTCCGTTCTGTCTCAAAATTGGGAGTCCAACAGTTTAGACCTGGGGGCAACGTGCTATGCGGCGGATCCACGAGTGGCTTGACATTGAGAGGGCTGTCAGGTGAGAGAGGGTCCTTCGTAGTAAAGCGACGGCCTAGCTGGCAAGTTATCTGTCCAAGCTCGCCATAATCGTGGTTTCTTGCTGCTTTGGTGCTTAGTAGTGGCTATCAAATTACCACATAGTGCGATTAGATGTTGAGCGAAACTTGTTTATTTGCAGCGATAAATGCCATTTCTATTACTAACATAACATCATTCGCAAAACTACATAGCTAGCTGGCGAACAGGTAGCATGATGTAGTTAAGTAACGTTGGTGAAATTGTAGCATCGATCGTTCTCGACTCAGCGCTAGCTAGCGTGCTATGTGTTTTACGATCCGTTTATTTACTAACGTAATCGACGGTTGTCATCTCGCATGTCAACGTTATTTGGCTCGGTTATTTCTATTTCAGTTATATAGCTAAGTATTGTCTATATAAATATAGCAGCTATGTATAGTTGGTTTGCTAGCGGCTTCAATTATTGTCTTACACTACGTAACCTAGCTAGATAGTGTTCAGAAAGTAACCTTGGCACTGTTTACAGTGAGTGACAAACTCGTGTGCCATAATGAAAATCAGTAGCGTTGTTAGGTAGCTAACAAGCCAGATAGCTAATGTTATGTAACGTAGCGAGTTCTTTGTCATATAGCTAGCAAACTAAACATTGATACCACTCAACACAATGAACAGATTCGTTTATATCGAGACACGCCCCATATTAGTAAATCTAGTATATCCACTATGAGCATGCTGCAGCCGTATTTATTTTGTTACCAGGGCTTACGCTGAAGTCTGCTTCAGTAATGGTTTTGTTGCCATAAACATCTTGAATGAAAATACTTTGATTACAAAACTGTTTGTTTCTTCACTACACTTGTTTTTGTAACGCACCTGTCCTCTAACCTTCTTTTACCTGCACCTTCTTTTGTACAAGCTATGGAAAAATATACTCATCTGAGAACTGTGTGTGTGTGTGTGTGTGTGTGTGTGTGTGTGTGTGTGTGTGTGTGTGTGTGTGTGTGTGTGTGTGTGTGTGTGTGTGTGTGCAACAGGTGTGAAGTCCCCCCATGTCATCTGCAGGCTGTCCTTCCACACCAGCGCCCCCACCTCCAGCAAGCAGGACTTCTACCAGGTGCTGGGTGTGCCACGCACTGCCACACAGAAGGAAATCAAGAAAGCTTATTACCAGGTCAGATACGCCACACTGGATAGTCGGTGGAACGTGCTTAACTTACAAAATAACAAATAAAAACAAATAAAAAGCAAGCTAATTTTTCCTTAAACAAGAACAGGGGGTTGAGCAAAGGGAAACAATCCAAAGTATTGAAGCAAAAAGTGGATAAAAAGTGGGCTAGCACTTAGCTAGTTGATTAATATCTTTGTTTTTCTTTCTTAAAAAAGAAGAAGATATAATTCCACAAAGTAAGTGCTTTCTTGTCCCCTTTTTGCTTCAATACACCACACTGGGCCTGACCATGTGAGTGCTCAATACAGCAGACAATGTCACCCTCTGGAGTTTCAGACTCCACTACCACTGAACTCTGTACATCTAGCTAATTGTCATCACCACTGCCTACTTGCTCTACACTATACCCCTGCTTACTCCACTTAATAACATAAAAAATATTTTAAAAGAACACTAACCTTTTCCTTCCCAGTGTTACAGGTATGGTACACAGCTGCCTGCAATGATGTCTATCGCTGTATTACTGCACTGATCTCTTGCGCGTGCTATGATTGTTCCTACCATGTATTTATGCACATCTTGTAAGTCGCTCTGGATAAGAGCGTCTGCTAAATGCTTAAAATGTAAAATGTAAGACTGTCAATCACACTTGGTTGGGGACCTTGGTCTTAAGCTCCACAAGCGTATATTGTATCTCTTGGTCATTTGATCGTATCTCTTCTTGTGCCATGCGAAGGCCGCAGTTAACCTGGCTTTACAGGACCCCATTATACAGGACCAATTCCTGGACGAGGCATTGTTGTCGCAAGTTTGAGTTTCTGTACTTGAATCACTTCAGTAAATATTCTGCTGTACATAGGCCTATGGACAAAATGTTATATAAATGATAAGATTCAAGAGTTTTTGTGGAAAAGCAATGATGATGATGATGATGATGTAATAAGCTGGACTGCATATTTAGGTGAGCATAATTTCTGTGCTGCTTTCTGACTGTCTGGCAGTATTAGTTGTGAACCCTGCAGTGGTGGGGTTGACTTCCTCTGATTGGTACACATTGTAAATAGCCCCCATCAGTGATGAGTGTTTCTGCTTCCTTCACAGATGGCTAAGAAGTACCACCCTGACACCAATAAAGATGATCCCCAAGCGAAGGAGAAGTTTGCTCAGCTGGCAGAAGCTTATGAGGTACAGAGATCTTACATCAAATGCAAGTGCAATAACCTGTGCATTACAACTCCTTCCAATAAAGGCAACATAAGACCACAAAAAAAGGCAAATGCCGAAGCCTACCCATTGCTTGTTGAAGATTGTGTAGACAGTGTGGGTGGAAGTGGTGCTCTGAATGAGATTAATAGATTTTGAGTGGCTCAGATTTAATAGAAGATGACTTAATTCGAAGCGTGAGTGGAGCCTGCTGACATTGGATGGGTGGTGGTGTAATGCAATGCACTGAGTCAGAGAACGTGAAAATAAATAAATAAATAAAATAAAATGGATAAAAGTATGAATGATGAGCCGGCAAATTGTAAACACACCCGACCATTGTAGAGGGAATCTTACATTTTAAGTACAAGCATCTGAATGCCTGGTCAGTGGATATCTGTGGTAGCAGAGATAAGCACATAAGAATATATAATAATGAGAACAGGCCATTCAGCCCATCTAGGCTTGGAATTTATAGTACTTACAGTCTAGAGCGTCCAACACTGTCATGTCTGGACTTCAATATCCTAAGGGCCTCTGCCTGTACTGCATGACTTAAATGGCTCTCCCAGTGCACAGTGTTTTGAGACATTTCAAATTTTAATTGATGCAGATGAGCTTCCTGGGTGGAAGCTGCCTCCTGGTGCATTCCACTCAGTTCACTAACCTGTTTCCAGATCTGGAATGGCTCAAACTGCAATGCATTGGGAGTGCTATTGACATTCCTGTGACTGTCCCTACTCTGTCCCTGGTGGTTCTGATTGTGATGTCATCGTCCAGGTGTTGAGTGATGAGGTGAAGAGAAAGCAGTACGACACATATGGCTCGGCTGGTTTCGACCCAGGCCAGGCCAGCGCAGGTCAGCAGCAGTACTGGAGAGGAGGGGCCAGCGTGGACCCAGAGGAGCTCTTCAGGAAGATCTTTGGAGAGTTCTCTGGCACGCGGGGCTTCGGAGACTTCAATGCCATGTTTGATCAGCCGCAGGAGGTGAGCCACTCGGGGGAGGGGGTTTGCAGTTGTTATTTTAGCACCATAACCTGCACCGATATGAACAAAAATTGGGTATGACTTGAAAAATAAAAATAAAAAAAGCAGCCGAAAAAGAAACACTTGTGCAATTAACCAATCAGAACCCTGCAATTTTATAACCCAGAACGGCAAATTAAGTTTGTATGAATTGGGGTCTCTTATCATGAGAGTTTGGGTCAAATGAACCTTCTAAAGGAATATGTCATTTTTATTTCTGTATGTGCCTTGTACTCTTATGTAGGGCTGACCCCATTTAGTCGACTGGTCGATTGTTTGGTCGATGGACTGTTGGTTGATCGAGATTTGTTTTGGTCGAGCAGTCGCGCGAATAATATTTTTTTATTTTATTTTTTTAAATTAAATATTCTCCACGGAGCATGAGACACCTAGATTTGTGCCACAGTTCGGCACGCTTGTCAGTAGAATAATCCATTCTGGATGTTGCGGGTATGGCAGTGACAGTTCTTCACTCTTAACATAGCTAGGCCTATATATGTTCTCTTTAAATTATATTAGGCAGTTAAGGTAATAGTAATGTTGTGAATAATTCTGCAAAACGAATAAAAGTAACATTTTATAATAAATACGTTTTGCTAATTGTATGGTTTATATATTTATAACTAACATGCGTAACACCCCCTTTCATGTAGCCTATATTGTATCCTTGTTTTAGAACATAATGTCAAAGAAAAAATCTGGAGTATGGCAGCATTTCATTTTAGTCGCGGACGATCCAAAAAAGTGGAATGTAAACTTTGCAAGCGCGTTTTCCAAGGCAGGGTTTATCGTTAATAAAATGAGGAGCAGCCTTTTGCCAAAAAATGTGGACAAGCTAGTGTTCCTGTGCCATAACATAAAACAACTGAGGAAGTAGGCCATCCGATTTTTGATAGGCTATAGCCACTTTATGTTCAGCTTTAGCCTAATGTCTTAAATTGTAGCCTATGTGTGATCATTTGTTTGTTAGCCTATTTTTTTGCAAAAGAGATTTTAAATCCCAATGAGACCAACCTGGTTAATTAAATAAAACATAGCCTTCGCATTAGAATGTGTTATAGTTGTGGTCAAATATAAGCATAAAAGCCTATTATGTGGCCATACCGCAACTTCACAAGCGCAACAGCAGAATCTGCAAGGGCAGCATGAAGAGGAGGCTCGGAATGGAGAATTTTCTTTTTCTTTCAGGTAATCTTGAACTCCGGCTCCATAAAGTCATTAGCCTATTGTTACTCATTTGTGTCATTCACTTAAGAAAGGTATAAAACATGAGACAAGCGCAGTGTGCATATAGTTGTATTTATTAAAACAAATAGGGTGTGTCATATAGAAGAAGAAAAAAGTTTCGACCAATCGGAAAAAACGGACGACTGTTGGTCGACCAAGATTTGTTTTAGTCGGGGACAGCCCTACTCTTATGCCTCCTGACATTTCACATGCAGTTGGAGGAGAGTAGAGTTTGCAAAGAGAAAAAGCAACACATCCAGCACTCGATAAATGGTGATAAATGGTGTGTTGGCAGCCTATTCTGACTGTTTTTCCTGTTGGTTTAATTAGACCGGTGTCAAAATCCTCAAACATTCTGCAAGCACCATCTTTGTCTCCCTCCTGCCCTCTCTTAGTACGTGATGGAGCTGACGTTCACGCAGGCGGCAAAAGGTGTGAACAAGGAGATTTCGGTCAATATAGATGACGCCTGTCAGCGATGTGACGGAAAGGGTAGTGAGCCAGGCACCAAAGTGCAGCACTGCCACTACTGCAACGGGACAGGAATGGTGAGCAGCACCCTGTCCTTTCACTGTAACCCCACTCTGCTTCTATGCACTGACCCTGGAACAGTTATGGATGTTTCCTCATAGTGGTTTGAGTCACACCGTAGGTTGATCCTACATTACATTCACATTCACATTCACAGAGTGGTCCTCTGTGGCTCAGTAGGTAGAGCATGGCGTTGGCAACGCTTAGGTTGTGGGTTCAATTCCCACTGGGACCACATATACTGAAAAAACAATTTAAAAAATGGATGCATTGGCCTCCCGCGTGGTCCAGTGGTTACAACGTCCGACGCTGGCCACGGAGACCGGGGTTCAATTCCCCGTCTCGCCAAGTGTCGGCTCTGGCCGGGAGTGCCACCAGGGGCGGCGATTGGCTGTCCGCCCCAGGGAGGGGGAGGGGAGCCGACGTGGCGTTCGCTGCGTATAGTGGCCCTGTAGTACCGGGTTACGGTCGACGGCCTGCGGGTGCCGTCTCGTAAGAGGCGCCACCGCCACCGTCACTACCGGTCACAGGACTACGGCAGCGAACTCACATTACTAGGGGGATTGACGTAAAAATAGCGGGTCTAATTGGCTACCAAATTGGGAGAAAATGGGATAAAATCAGAAACAAATTTAAAAAATAAAAATAACAAAAATGGATGCATTCACTACTGTAAGTCGCTTTGGATAAAAGCGTCTGCTAAATGGCATATTTATATTTATTTTAGGCATTTAGCAGATGCTCTTATTCTTACACAGTTTACATTTCTTTACATACATTTATACAGCTGGATATTTTACTGAAGCAATTCAGGTTAAGTTCCTTGCTCAAGGGTACAACAGCAGTGCCCCACCTGGGAATTGAACCAGCAACCTCTGAGTTAGAAGCCCAGCTCCCTAACCATTATACCACACTGCCAGCCGTGATCCTGGATCAGCACTGTAGGGTTGGCCCTCCCAACACATCCCTTCTACATATTGAGCAACATTGACCTTGTTTTCAGAGTCACTGAAGTAGTTTTTTGTTTGGGCTGTGTGTGTGTGTGTTTGTGCGCATGTGCGTGTGTGTGCGTGCGCACGACTGTGTGTGTGTGTGTGTGTGTGTGTGTGTCTTTCCTACAGGAAACCGTAAACACAGGGCCTTTCGTGATGCGCTCCACGTGTCGCCGTTGCGGTGGGCGGGGCTCCGTCATGACCACGCCGTGCATTTCGTGCCGCGGAACGGGACAGGCCAAGCAGAGGAGGACGGTCATGGTGCCTGTGCCTGCGGGTGAGATGATGTCACAACCGCTTTAACACCCATACACATCGGGCCGAAACAATAAAAACTTTATTTGTACAAAACTTTCATACAATGACATTTTAGCCCAAATGCTTTATGGCATAGGTCAGATATGTTTCAAATGAGCAAATAAGAAATAATATAATATATAAAATCCAGCTGACATAAGTGTAAAAAAATGTATATACAAGTACATTAGTAATTTGGGATCACAAAATTTTGAATAGATGTAAGTCATAAGATAAATCATTTCTGGGTCACATTTTAAAGGCAACGGCAACAGAAAAGTATTTAGGGGTTTGAGCCTGAACGGACAGAAAATATCTTGGCACGAGTGTTCTTCAAGAGTAGCAGTGTTTCAAAGGGGTGGAAACGTCATAATAAATGTCAGATTGCAGTTGACGTGCAGCAGTGGACCTCGGGACCCAGTGAAAATATCTTGTTAAAATCTCTTTCAATAAAGGCTGTTCTGGAAACCATAATAGTTTTTTTCCTTTTATTTTGACACAATACAGGTTAGGTTCGTTGCTAATTGTTCTGTCATTGAACTCTCTTCATTTCCACAGTTGGTTTGGTTTCAGTGACCAGGTGTCCATATTTTCAACAATTAGGCCTCTACTGATTTCATCTACCAATCAATTTAATAAATTTAAAAAGGCGCAGGACTGATTATTATTCTTTTTTTATTCTTTAAAAAATGTATATCAGATTTTTTCCAGTTTTTCTCCCAATATTTTGGCCGATTATACCCTCTTTCTTTCAATTCTCCCTCCTCCATGAACTGACCGCCCGTCACTACGGGGCAAGCTAATTCCCCTGAGGCCTGCGATGACCCACCTCCTCCGAGAAGGAACTCGCCCACCTACTTTGTAGAGACACCCTATGCACTTCTCGGCAAGGTCGTGCCGGAACAATTTGCCCGAGTGAATGCAAACACATCTCTTCCTTTCTTTGTATGTCATTGAGGCTGTTATCTTTATCCTTTTATTTGCTTCGTTTGCTTTGAGAAACAAATTGAGATTCACTCAAACACGCGCACACTTCCTGGAAATGGGAAAGGGGCTGACTACTGTGCACACTTGTGTGCTGTTTGCAGGCGTGGAGGATGGCCAGACGGTTCGGATGCCTGTGGGGAAGAAAGAGATCTTCATCACGTTCCGGGTGAGTGTCAGCCAGATCACATGATCCTTGAAGGCCATAGTCCAGTCAGCGTTGCAAGTTCAGGAATGTTCTCAGAAACTAGGGCACTTTATATGTGTGGGATTAATTCACCTGGATTAACAGCAGGTATTCTAGGGACTGGGTTTGTATACCTGGATTAAGGCATGTTCATCTAGTAGGGTAATGTGTAATCCTTAAAGCATATTTTGGCTTGAAGTTCTCAATCCTAGGTTTGTTGTTTGTTGCAGTGTGTGTGTGTGATCTTTCAGTCCAGGCAACAGATTGTTGCAGTACCCCGGACAGAATTGTTTCTTCTGCTGGCAATGGGTCAAAATATATTTGTCTTGTGTTGTTTATTATTCAAAAATACTTACAAAAAGGCCCCGGGGTCAAAAAAACACAACATTTCTTACCTTTTCCTTCCCAGTGTTACAGGTATGGTATGCAGCTGCCAACAACAATATCTATCGCTGTTTTACTGCACTGATCTCTTGTGCAAACTATGATTGTTCTTACCATGTATTAATGCACATCTTGTAAGTCACTCTAGATAAGATGTAAAATTAAAAATGGGGTAACGCAACCACTAAAGGTGCTTGCCCGGAGTTCAAAATCAAATCAAATCAAATGTATTTGTGTAGCGCTTGTGTAGGCGACAGTGGCAAGGAAAAACTCCCTTGATAAGGAGAAACCTTGGGAGGAACCAGGCTAAAGGGGGGGGGATAAACCACGTGAAGGGGGTCCTGATCCAGGGACTGGGGTAGGTGTGGGGGTGAGGGTTGATGGGGGCAGCTCACACTTCTCACAGGATGTAGGGCAGAGGCCAAGACAGAGAAGAGAATATGTAGTCAGAGAAAAGCAGTGCTATAGCCAGTAGCATTATGTGAGAGCAGGGGAGCACAAGCATAGGAAATATACAGATAGCCCCGACAGGTGTAAGCTATGGCAGCATACCTATTAGGAGAGGGACAGAGAACACACGTAGCCATGAGAGAGTTCCAAACCATCAACATCCGATCAAGGATAACCAGCCTAACAGTGGTGGTAACACATTGAGGAGGTGGCAGTATGGAAAGTTTCTCACTCCATAAGACGGTAGGGCACGGCTTTCTCCATCTCTCCACCTTGACTATGTTTGGCAGTAGGCTAGGCTGAAAAGATATGTTTTTAATCTTTTAAAAATGTAAACTGTCTGAATACCTAACATGCTTTGGTAAACCGTTGCACAGCAGAGGAGCTCTAAAAGAGAAGGCTCTACCACCAGCTGTGCTTTTCAAAATTCTAGGGAGTAATAGATGGCCGGTTTCTTGTGAACGAAGCAGTCGTGTCTGCTTATAAGGGATAATCATTTCGGTCAGATATATAGGTGCAAGTCCATGCACTGCTATAAAAGTTAGCAGCAATACTTTATAATCAGCCTGATATTTAACAGGAAGCCAATGTAGTGATGCTAACACAGGAGTAATGTGCTCATACTTCTTACATCTTGTCAAAATACGTGCCGCTGTATTCTGTACTAGTTGAAGACTCTTAAGAGAGCTACTAGAGCAGCCAGATAGTAAGGCATTACAATATTCTAGCCTCGATGCGACAAAAGCATGCATCAAGGTTTTTGCATCCTCTAAGGACAGAAAGTGCCTAATTTTAGCTATGTTTCTTAGGTGAAAGAAAGCCACTCTGGAAGTGTTTTTAATATGAGTGCCAAATGTAAGATCCTGATATAATAAATCCAAGGTTCTTGTCCATTAGACTTGATGCAACCAGGCAATCACCTGCATTTAACTGCAGATCCAACTTGTTCCTTCATTTTTGGGGGCCCAAGACCATCATCTCTGTTTTATCTGAATTCAAAAGCAGGAAATTTACTGTCATCCAATTATTTATATCAGAGATGCACGCCTCTAACTGAGTGAGTTGAAGTATCTCACCTGGTTTCATTGATATGTACAGCTGTGTATCATCTGCATAGCAATGGAAATTCACACCATGTTTATGAATAACATTACCCAGTGGTAGCAAGTATAATGAGAACAGTAATGGTCCCAGCACTGAGCCTTGTGGAATACCATATTTAACCTGAGAGTAGTCGGAGAACTCTTGATTGCACAAATTGAAAACTGTCTGATGGGTATGATTTAAACCATGAGAGTGCCCGTCCACGCAAACCAACCAGGTTTTCTAGCCTATAAAGGATAATCTGGTGGTCAATATTATCAAAAGCAGCACTTATGTCAAGGAGCACTAGAATAGAAACACAACCAGTATCCGATGCTAACCGTCATTTACTTTAATAAGTGCTGTCTCAGTGCTATGGTTGGGTCTAAAACCTGATTGTAGTGTTTCATACAGATTATTTGTTTTTAGGAATCAGTTCATTGTTGAGCTACAGATTTTTCAAAATTTTTGACAAAAAGGGAAGATTTGAAATGGGCCTATAGTTCTTCAGATTATCAGGATCAAGATTTGGTTTCTTTAAAAGAGGCTTGATTACTGCCACTTTTAAAGACTTAGCTACACAACCCAATAATAGGGATGTATTTATAATATATAACATGGGCTGGCCTAGCACAGGCAAAAGATCTTTAATAAGCTTTGTTGGTATGGAGTCTAACAGACATGTATATGATTTGGAGGACATAACCAGTTTACTAAATTTGTCCAGATCCAAGGGAGTGAAAAACTCAAGGGTTTCTACGCAACCCTGCTCCTGATAGCCCTGTGCCATCTCGGGAGTTGCAGTTCTAGATATTGGAGTCATTTTCATAATTTGTTCTCTGATCGTCTCAATCTTCTCAGTAAACAAGTTCATGAAGTCATTTGTTTTGTCTAGTGAGTGAGTGCGTGCTAGTGAGTTTTTGCCATACTGCTACGCCAAAAAGATTAATCTAGTGGATAGTAGCACAGTACAATGCTGTAATATGACTGATGGCTACTGCATCACTGTATTGTGGTTGGTAGATACTGCATTTCTGCATTGTGATTGGTTGTTTGTGCATGGTTGTATTATAGTTGCTGGTTGTGACTTGTTGTGATAGGCAGGATGTGATTGGTTGTGCCCCCCCCCCCAGGTTCAGAGGAGCCCAGTGTTCAGGCGGGACGGAGCGGACATCCATTCGGACGTCCTGATCTCAGTGGCCCAGGCCATCCTGGGTGGTACAGCCAGGGCACAGGGCCTGTATGAGACCATCAACATCGCGGTGAGAGAGAGACCCTCCCCTTTCAACAAACTGCCCTGTTACAAACCCAGTAAACCACAATCACACCCTGTGCTGAGCCGTTTATTCTAGCACTTAGTTTGATGCCCAGTACGTGTGTAAGAACATTGGAAGCATCCCTGTCAGAAGGAGAGTCTAAAACTGTTCACCCCCTCCTGCAGGTCCCAGCTGGGATCCAGACCGATCAGCGGATCCGTCTCTCAGGGAAAGGGATCTCCCTGTCCACCCCAGGGATGGGGGACAGCTGACAGGACGGTTGGCTCTGGAGACCACTATGTCCACATCAAGATCCGGGTCCCCAAGTGAGAGACAGCAGTGAATAATTATGCAGCCTTGCTATATATTACAACATTAAAAAGAACCAAAAAAGGACCCTGTTCCTAAAACCAACATGAAAGTACATCCATACATTTAATTCCTTCCAGGATCTCTCTAAGACTGCAGTTAGGTTGCTTGTTTTAAAATGACAGCACTCATTGTAGAGTACAATGATCCATAGCTATAACAATATGAATAATAAATAAAATAACATGTTGAATAGTTAAAAATGAAATGCAGTTCCGTGAGACTGACCTCTCAAAGGACTGACTGTATGACTGTCATTACCTCAAGGAGTATGAGTGGATATGTAGCTTATTCTATCTTTCCTCCGCCCCGCCTTGTGAAGGAAACTGACAGACAGGCAGAGGGCTCTAATCATGAGCTACGCTGAGGACGAGGCTGACGTTGAAGGCACGGTGAACGGTGTCACTGCCACGACCACGGGTAGGTAACACACACACACACACACACACACACACACACACACACACACACACACACAGTCACTCTGTTCAGGGTATGGATAGGCTGCACCATTGGCTATAAACCTGTGACTGAATTAACCTACTTCTCACACCCAGTCTAATGATGCGCTGTGTTGCTGTGCTTGGTTGCCAGGAGAGCCTTTTCAGGATGTGTTCAAGGGAATTGTCAGCCTTATAAAACCCTTTGACACAGACAGAATCTTGGTACTGCAGTGTGTCCTCGTCAATTTAACCTGAGTTGACAAATCTACCATAGTTTCGCCACATTTATGGCTCTAGACTATATTCTGCCCCAACCAGCTGATCCTGGATCAGCCGACACTCCTGATCTCCACAGCCATTTTGTGTCACAAAGTGGATGTTTATGCAGGGTTGGTTGTTGAGGTTTAGAGTCTGTCTGCTCTGCCTTTTATATTCGCTGTTCTGTGGCTCTGAACTCTGGCTGATGGCAGTACCTATTTGTGTCCAGGTGGGGGCAGCAGAAGTCAGCAGGCAGAGGCAGAGGCAGAGAAAGAGGCAGGGCAGGACAAGCAGGAAGGTGGCTTCCTCTCCAAATTAAAGAAAATGTTTAGCTGACAGCCACATCCCAGGTAGGACCCCCCCCTTTTTTTATAACCATGTCCAGCTTCAATTCTGCCTCTCAGTCACTCACCTTGGTCTATGTCCTGGTTTGTGGCTGTCTAGCAGTGTGTTGAGCTTATGGGGGTCGTGGCCACAATGAGGTAAATTAGAAGTTTGTTAGCTAGTTAAGCAAGCTGAGGTCTTCAGGTATGCTACCTTCACTTCACACCTTCTGGGTCACTGGCTGAACCAGCTGAGCTAGATACACACATAAACACAAAAATGTAGATGGAGATAGCAGTCTCTGGTCAGTGTAGGGCAGAGATATTCATTTGCAGGCCTTGAGGGATGCTACCTTCACACACAAATCTGGGTCACTGGCTGAACCAGCTGAGCTAGATACACACATAAACACAAAGATGTAGATGGAGATAGCAGTCTCTGGTCAGTGTAGGGCAGGGTTATTCATTTGCAGGCCTTGAGGGCTGCAGTGTCTGCAGGTTTTTCAATACTTAATTTACCTCCTTGCTCCAGGAGGTGAGGTAATTATAGAAATCAGGTGGAGTAGTGCATGGTTGGAGAAAATACATGGAGACAATGCGGCCCACGAGGCCTGAAATTGATTAGCTCTGGCGTAGGGTTACTTGCATATATATATTTTATAATAAATATACATATAAAGTATGTATATATACATACACTACCGGTCAAAAGTTTTAGAACACCCCCTTTTCCCAGTTTTTATTGAAATTTAAGCAGTTCAAGTCCAGTGAATAACCTGAAATGGTACAAAGGTAAGTGGTAAACTGCCAGAGGTTAAAAAATAAAAAAATGTAAAAAAAGGTTTAGGTTACCAAAAATTGAAAAATAATGTAATTTTTTGGCAGTGAGTAGGAAACTCTTGACAGGAAGAGGTCTGACAGGAAGAGGTCTGGCAGACCCAAAGCCACAACAAAATCAGAAGACAAGTTTCTGAGAGTCAACAACTTGCGTGATAGGCGGCTCACAGGACAACAGCTTCAAGCACAGCTTGACACTGGTCGAAGTAAGGAAGTCTCAGTTTCAACTGTGAAGAGAAGACTTTGAGCTGCAGGTTTGGCAGGTCGAGTGGCAGTAAGAAAGCCATTGCTAAGATGGCAAAATAACTAAAAGAGGCTTGCCTGGGCCATGAAGCACCGCCAGTGGACTACTGAAGACTGGAAGAAGGTCTTATGGGACCGATGAATCAAAATTTGAAATCTTAAAATTTTGAAAGGTTTTTGTAGGCGACTTGCAAAGAGTGACTGTTAAGCCACGCTAACCCATTACTTGTTCCCTGAAAACTGCCTTTTTTTTAAACTGAAATTTACATTATTAGGTCTTTGGTAACCTAAATTTTTTTTACCTCTGGAAGTTTACCGCTTACCTTTGTACCATTTCAGGTTATTCACTGGACTTCAACGGTTTAAATTTCAGTAAAAAAATGGGGGTGTTCTAAAACCTTTGACCGGTAGTGTATATACATTATTATAATTTTTTTACCCACCTTTAATTTGGAACTTGAATAGTGACAGCAGTGTTTCCATGGTCATAGGAGTGTTTCAGTCCTTATGTCTCACAACTAAATTGTGCACGTTACATCTGTTTGGTGTGGTGTGGTGTATGGAAGGGGCTGATTGTTTCAGGTTCATGTCCCCGGTAGAGCACTGCTGTTGTGACAACTCCAACAAAGCACTTGACCTGATTTTAGTCTGTCTAGCTTAACGAGTGTGTGATAAACATGTGATGTAAGCAATGCAAGGCGGTCATGTGCTGAGAGATTGTAGACTGTCCGTCCTTTCTCTGAGACTGATTTATGGTTTTGGGGGCCTTGTTTTTGTGTGTTTTTTTTCCATCCAGGTAAAAGGTCCACTGGGAACTGAGAGGAGGCAGCAGGGGGTAGGAGGAGGGCCATGTGTCATGTGGAGGCATGAAGGACGGCGGGGGGAATGGGGGAAGACAGGGTGTCATCAAGGAGCCGCTGTTGCCTATGAATTGCAGCGTCGCTTGCTCAACCAGGACTGGTCAGGAATCGGTGCTGTCACATGCTCCTCTCCCGCCCGAACAGATCGCATCCAACGCAACACATCGCAACAGAATACCGCACCTTCGAGCTGTCTAATGTCATCGAGACATTAATACGGTGTACAACAGCAGTGCGATTAAATGCTAACTGGACTCATGTCTCACTTACATGTTTGGAAATTCTGCCAAGGCAGGAATGGATATGCTTATTTGAAATTGTCATGGGGTAATTACCTAAAAACCTTTTGTTTTGGAGATCTTTTTTTGTGATTGGTCAGAAATGTATAATTGTGGGGGGATATTATGCTTTTTATGCTTTTGCTCATACACAGAGGATGTTAGATCAGCTTGCCCACCACTAATCCCACAACCATTTGGTATCAAATTTTGACTCTGATGCAGGATCAGTTCCCAAGGGCAGAAAAGGGGTTAGTTCAAAGTATGGATAGCAACTTGTGATTCATTATCAAATCCCCCTAAAACCGTAGTCTTACCAGATCAAGGTATATAGACTTGTTAAATGATAATTGCAAAGGAAACCAACTCCAGTTTCAAATTTCACTCCACAAAGGTTGACAGGTTAAATCTCACCCACTCAGTCATAAACACCTGTGTCCAGTTAGTAGGGGGGTTTGTCTTCTTAAATGCAGTATTTATTTATTTTAGAAATACAGAACAGTACCAGGAAGGTTCCAGGGTAGTTTGTTAATCTTAATAGTCAAGCGGGTGAGATCTGTTTATGTCTAGGCTATGTAAGTACAGGCTTTTTCAGAATCAACACACTGGAGTTGAGCAGATTCTTCAATCTTGAGGTGTGAGTTTCGGGCTGATGTGCTGCAGTTGCCATGGCGATGAGCCATCCAAATGATGTTGAACATTTGTAAATCTGTGCTGCGTTGCAGCCTAAAACAGAAGTGCATGGATGCCGCTGTCATTCCCCCACAAGCATAGACACGCACATACATTCACACATCTACTCTTGGCAACAAAACCCATCCTATTCCCATTCAGTGGCTCTGTACATAGATTCAATTGTTGGTATGGAAGTTGTACTAATGTCATAGTTAAGATGGAAAATAAATCTGTATGAATACAAACAATCTTCTGAAGCCTGGAGTGTTTTTTTTGTATTCAAGGGACAAAAGGTGTTACCGACAACTCTTAGAGCGACACATTGCTGGAGCCAGTTACGCCACCTATACATATACATTTTCACCTTCTGTCTACTTCCATGAATATATCCATTAAAACGTTCTTGACAACTGGGCACAAGCTCAATATTCCGTCTTTTTCATGTGTAAAAAGTAAAAACAGTAAAGAACTGCTCATTAAACCTATATTAATAAAAGCATACATGCAGTCCTTATATTGCCTGTTTGACAATTCCATGATAACTTACCATTTGTGTTCTATTCTTACATTAACCTGTCAAAATGTCAATATGAAGAACACCCCCAAAAAAATTATTCATTGATGATAATCATATTTCAGAGCATGTTGTATGAGCGGTTAGGACCATGAGAAGAAGTTAGACTGTTCACTGAAGTTCACCACTAGTGAAGAAAAAGTCTTCAGGTACCCAAATATTTAACTGTCTACACACAACCTACTGCAACTCACCTGCAGAGATCCAGGTGATCCTGGAGCAGAACGAGAAATGGGGGAGGGGGGAGAGAACTCGTACAGGAGTTTGACATTTTTCCCTTTATTTTGTTACACGGGTGAGAGTATGTTCAATCATCCATCACAAATTAATTTTTAAATGCCATTTATTCCACGCACACAATTGAGATTTTGCATTTGTGTTAATCTTCCCTTGTTATTAAAGCAAAGACATACCCAGACAAACAATAACGATGGAGATTAAGCTTCCCGTTAAACAGACAAAACAAGGAAAGACCTGTCCGGCGTCGCAAGTTATGCAAACTCTTACTGTGCACAAAAACAACCCTGTCGGTCCATGCAACGCACACTGACAATGGGGTCGGATGCGGCGTCGATCCGTCACATTGCCATCATGCTGATAATTTAAAACACTGCACAAGCTACTTTTTAATCCCCATTAATACTAAAATGGCAGAATGCTACTGCATGACAACCTCACAATTTCCTTTAGAAATTCCCAACATCAATGCCTGAAGTAATGAAACGCAATTGAAAATTGTGCTTTGACCATGGATGGTGGTACCACCAGTGTACCTTTGCATTTGACGAGTTTGGGTTAAATCCCCCCTCTCCACCACTCCTTCCCCATGGACCACGCTGTTCAGTACAAACATGGGAGGAAAAAAAAAAAAAAAAGGTGACACTTTCAATAAGGAAAGCGGCAACCTAAAAAATTGTTTCGTATTTTTCAATGTGAGTCTCTTCCATCTGAGAACTCCAGGGGAATATAATATAGTTCCGAATGATGGAACGGAATTCTCTCACTGTTCCCCCATTAAAAGATTAGAACAGTGGTTCCCAACCCTCTCATCGCGAATCCCCAGCCGGTCCATGTATTTGTTCAATTTCACCACCAGCACACCTGATTCAACTGATCAACGCTCATTAAGTAGTTATCTAATTGAATCAGGTGCGCTGGTGGTGGAATTGAACAAACACATGGACCGGCTGAGGGTTCACGAGGAGAGGGTTGGGAACCACTGGATTAGAAGTACGTAGTACACAACAGAACAGAGGTCTACATAGTGTTTCTGATGCATATTTTACAAATAGAAATTACACACATGCACATATACCTGTGCATGCATATTATTTATCTATATTTTCCTACAAGTTATTAGTGCATTGAGCAGCAGCAGATTGATAAATGAGGTCACACTGTACATGTACCTTCATAAGGCCTTCATAAATCATACATCTTCATGAGACTTAATCATACATGTCATTTAAAAGCAGATAAATAAAAGAACATGCTACTTTGTGTATGCACACATGCATGAAAAGTTCATGTGATGTCGCACTCGAGTGCATGTTTTGTGGGTTTCATGAAGGCCTTTTGAGGGTCGCTACGCATTCAGTGTGAGCATAAACGAGCCGGCGGCTTTTTGCGATCACAGCTCACTGCAGGATGGTTGCTTTTTTCAAAGGACGGACTTGACGGGTTTCAGTTTCCAAGGCTTTCGGTCACGTGGTGACAGGAGCAGGCAGAACGCCGCGAGCGACACGCATGGCACAGCCGAGCGCAATTCCTATTCTGTGTACAATACTGTATTAAACATTCAAAATAATATCCGACTTAAAAAAAATAGGGGGGGAAGAAAAGTAGCTTCACACTGCTACACCTATTTTGCAATTCAAAGTGCATACAAATGCAACACGAGAGCATGTATCACTTTGGGTTTGGCAGCCGAATTAAGACACTTGCATCAGTCGACATCAGCCAATGTCGAGTTCAGTGACTCTTGGAATCTCATACAAGGTAGCACAAGCATTGGTCCCGGCGATGAATCAGTGGTCAAATGAATTACGAGTGAGTTCAGTTCTAACAGATGAGTGTATTCATAGGTTTCACCCAGGTCACTTTCAAAGCACATCCCTCCTCATCTGGTATCCCAGTGACTAGCGTGGCTAACCCAGAACCTAAACAAGTGCAGGTCAATAGGTTAGATGGCATGTAACATCATCTTGTTACAGGGGGAAAATACAGGAAGTGACATCACGTGAAACCAATGAATAGCACTATATGATTATATGGCTGGCAAAATTGCTCAGTCTAACTATATTTATTTTGGAATATGGTGCACAATGCTGGGATGGGATTTTTGGTTCCTTTTTGGACCTTAAAAAAGTATTAATACCAGTTTTAATTTAGTAAAACTACTAAACTATTTAATGTTGAATTAAAGTTCTCACTCAAAATTAATAAGTACTACTAGACATGAAAATCCTAATTTATAGAATCAATCTACTGCAAAATTTCTAAAATAACTCGTTTAAAAATAACCCTTTTGAGAACGATGCAATTTTGCTCATTGTAGGAGTGGACAAAATCTCTGACTTGCACCCTGAGTACACACTCAGTTTCCCAACCGTTTTTGAAACAAAATCAAATAATGTAACTGACTGGCAGTATATCGAAAGGTGCTTCTAGGTTCACACACACCATAGCCTAGTAATGCACAGCATTTGTAAAAGGTAAGAGCACACTAAAATAAAATAGTTTTTCCCATTAATGAATATTGGGGGCCTCATCATTTGGGGCTTGTTATGTTTTTCTGGCAAACTCTTCAGTGCAACTGTCTGGACAAGGCTGACTATTTCGAACCCAACAGAGGGCCTTGTGTGCATCTTGAAAATAACTACAGCCTATGACCTCTGCAACAGAACCACAAATAGAACAGGGGTGAATCTCACTGCATATCAACCCCAAGGGAAAAGCCACCAGATTAAACCTTAAAACAACCAGGTGGACAATCCTCCAATCTTTGTGGCTTTGGATTCTGAAAAATATACAGGGGTATATAAACAACAAACAAACAAAATCCAACAATGGATTCACTACAATCTATACTTTCTAAAAATGAAACGCACAAACCTGCCTGAAGAATACAGTATGTGTTTGAACTACAGAAAGTGGCCAAGGGGCATGACTGGACAGGCGGAAGGGCTGGTGAGATGAATAGAAAGAGAGGGAGTGAGGGAAGGGGGGAGGGAACCATTTAAGGTCCATGAACCTTTCCAAGACTTTAAAACCCCACTTATTTCTTCCTTCCTTCCTTCCTTCGTTCCCAGGAGGGCTACAAATGGCTGAGACGATGCCGGATCACATGAGGTACCAGGCAGCCAATCCGGCCATGATGGCGACCCAGGAGGCCAGTAGGACTTGACCAGTGGGATGCCTGAGGGCAGCCATGGCCACCTGGCTGATGTATGCCGCTCCCCCGCTGGCCGCTGTGAGGGAGGAGGTGCAGAATGAAGAGAACGTCTGAGAGACATTTCACCCAACTTAAGTAATCATCTACATCAGCGATTCGGTTCATTCATTTCTTGATTGTTAATCAGGAAAGCCAGTGAATTGAGAGCACTCATAATCCATCACTGCTCGTAGCATTAGCTTAAGAGCACCACATACAGTGGGGAAAATAAGTATTTCACCCCCTGCTGATTTTGTGAGTTTGCCCCCTTACAAAGAAAGGAACGGTCTATAATTTTCATGGTAGGTTCATCTTAACAGTGAGAGACAGTATATTTAAAAAAATCCCAGAAAATCACATTATATGAATTTAAAACATTTATTTGTGTTTTATTGAGGAAAATAAGTATTTCACCCCCTACCAACCAGCAAGAATTCTGGCTCCCACAGACCAGGAGGCACACAGATTAGTCCTCTTACTTAATTAGTACTCCTAATTAAGTACTCGTTACCTGTATAAAAGACACCTGTCCACAGAATCAATCAATGAATCAGATTCCAACCTCTCCACAATGGGCAAGACCAAAGAATTGTCTAAGGACATCAGGGACAAAATTGTAGACCTGCACAAGACTGGAATGGGCTACAAGACCATTGGCAAGCAGCTTGGTGAGAAGGAGTCAACTGTTGGTGTGATAATTAGAAAATGGAAGAAACACCAATTGACCATCAATCTCCCTCGGTCTGGGGCTCCACGCAAGATCTCACCTCGTGGAGTGAACCTGATCATGAGAAAGGTGAGGGAACAACCCAGAACTACATGGCTGGAGCTTGTTGATGATCTCAAGGCAGCTGGACCACAGTCACCAAGATGACCATTGGTAACACACTACGCCGTAATGGATTGAAATCCTGTAGTGCCCGCAAGGTCCCCCTGCTCAAGAAGGCACATGTCAGGCCCGTCTGAAGTTTGCCAATGAGCACCTGGATGATTCAGAGGAGGCTTGGGAGAAAGTGCTGTGGTCAGATGAGACTAAAATCGAGCTCTTTGGCAACTCGACTCGCCGTGTTTGGAGGAAGAAAAAAGCTGCCTTGGACCTCAAGAACACCGTCAAGCATGGCGGTGGAAACATTATGCTTTGGGGCTGTTTCTCTGCTAAGGGGACAGGACGACTTCACCGGATCGAGGGGAGGATGAATGGGGCCATGTACCGGGAAATCTTGGGTGAGAACCTCCTTCCCTCAGCCAGGACACTGAAAATGGGTCGTGGATGGGTGTTCCAGCATGACAATGACCCAAAGCATACGGCTAAGGCAACAAAGGAGTGGCTCAAGAAGAAGCACATTAAGGTCATGGAGTGGCCTAGTCAGTCTCCGGACCTTAATCCTATAGAGAATCTGTGGAGGGAGCTGAAGCTTCGAGTTGCCAAGCGACAACCTACAAACCCTAAGGATTTGGAGAGGATCTGCAAAGAGGAGTGGGCCAAAATCCCTCCTGGGATCTGCGCAAACTTGGTGACCAACTACAAGAAACATCTGACCGCTGTGCTTGCCAACAAGGGTTTCTCCACCAAGTACTGAGTCATGTTTTGCTAGGGGTGAAATACTTATTTTCCTCAATAAACACAAATAAATGTTTAAAATTCATATAATGTGATTTTCTGGGATTCTGTCTCTCGCTGTTAAGATGAACCTACCATGAAAATTATAGACCGTTCCTTTCTTTGTAAGGGGGAAAACTCACAAAATCAGCAGGGGGTGAAATACTTATTTTCCTCACTGTAAGCCACTTTGAGGGTCAGGTTATAGCCGTGATACTCAATCCTGATCCTGGCCAGCCACATGATCTGCTGGTTTTTGCTTTCACTTTGAAATCAGCAACCACTTCAGACCCAAGAAACCAGGTGGGGGCATCACAGGGCATACTCAACTGCCTTCATTGATCAATGCAGCCTAAAGTAGTGCTTTAGAGGCCCACAGCATGTATATATACACACAGTGGCTTAACCAAAAGTGCATCTCGTGCTAGCTTGTTTTATGCAATGCAAACACATAGCATAGTGCAGTACAGACAGTCACTGGGGGAGGCCAGACCCTATTTACACAATTTTGGAGGACCCACACCCCCCACCCCCATCCAGGGCAATGCTTACCCATTTTGGTAGCGTAGTACGGGCATTTGCTGATATCTCCCTGCTTGTCTCCATGAACAGGGAGTCCTGCATCCAGAACTTCATCCTGCACAGTTTTCCCAATCTCCTCCAGCTCAGAAAACACCTAGGAGAGGACAAATCTTCATGAGCATGGATTATCACTGAAACAAGCAATTAGGTTGCTTAAAAGGCAGGTAAATAAAATATAAATAAATGAAAATGTGTCAGTTTTGTGAGTTAAGCATACCAGCCCCATTAACTGCATAATTGCCTCCGTGTTAAACTAGATGACCAGACTAGCCCCTCCCCCTGACCTCCATGTTGAACTGGAAGGCCACATTAGTCCCTCTCAAAATGTATTTATTTTATAATATTGCCTTGTTGTACCTTTTCTTTTTCTATAGTATGTCTGGACACAAACAAAAGCATATGAAACATTCCCAACTATCTTTAGATCCGTCTGTCTACTTATCAGTTTGTCTGTCTTTCACTGTCTGTTATTTTTAATTGTTTTCTCGTTTGTGGGGGAGGGGGAACACTTAACAATGTATAAATGCAAATAAAGAAGTCCTGTGGATTTTCAATAAAATAACAACAACAACTAGAAGGTTATGTCAGGCCCTCCCCCTCACCTCCACGTTGAACTGGAAGGCCATGTTTGCCTCGGCAACGATCTTCTCCTTGGTGGGCCCGTCCAGCTCCAGCTCGTTCATGCGGCTGCGGTACAGCTGCTTGAAGGCCTTGGCGCTGTTGATGCCGTCAAACTGGTAGAAGTTGAGCCCCTCCCCTGTGGCTGGCAGCTTCATGGCCCTCTGGGCTACCTTCTTCAGCACCTGGCCCCCCGACAGGTCGCCCATGTAGCGGGTGTAGGTGTGGGCCACCAGCAGCACCGGGTCGCTCTGGCCCACCTCGTGGATGCGGTCCACGTAGCGCTGGGTGGCCGGGGAGCAGCTGATCTGGCTCTCCCAGTCCTCCCCGTAAAAGTACTCCACGTCCCGGGCCAGCGCCTCGTGGCGGTGCAGCTCAGCGGGGAAATAGAGCGGGGCGTACTGAGGGTGCTCCTTGTTCCTCTCGATCTCCTCCTCCATCGCCGTGTAGGTGAAGTACAGGGCCACCGTACCCAGCTGTGGGGACACGGGAAAATGGGAGATGGGACAGGCAAACGTGAGAGAAACAGGACTTGTAGATGTGTAACTTGAGTATACAGACGTGTGCAAAGCATGACAAACGTGTGTCAATCCATTTGATCCCTGATTTATTTATTTATTTTCCCCTTTCAGCCGCTACTTCCTTTAACTTCTCTGCAGTTATTGCTTCTGAGCATTCGGCTTCATGTGCACTCGGTGTAGGCAGAATAAGGGCACCAGCGACCAGAGGAGTCACTCTTGCATGAAGAGACCTAAAGGTAAAATCCTGCCGAATCAAACCAGTCAGTCAGTGCAGAGGGCCCATTACTTCCTCAAATACAATTTCCAGAAGCAAACTATACTTCCCCAGAGGATCTCCCTGGTGCTCAACAAGCCCCTATTTGGTGTGAGAGGCCTATAGGATGGTGTGGCTGCGGGACACAGGCTGGCGGGCCCACCTTGAAGAGCTCCCTGCGGATGCGGCCCCTGAGAAAATCCTTGACGAACTGCGTGTTCTCTGCCTTGTCGTGGGAGTCCTTGGTCCCTGCAGCCAGCAGCTCCGACAGGTCCTCAGGCCTGCGGGGAGCGAGGGCAGGTCAGTCACGCACTCCTCCAAGAAGTATGTCTATCCATTTCCCTCTCCAGACTCCACACAGAAGTGCATACTCTCTCCATTTCCTTCACTCTCTCCACACACGCTACACAGAAGTGCGCACTCCCCCTCTTTCCTTCGCTCTCTCTCTGCACACGCTCCACAAAGTGCATACTCTCTCCCTTTCCTTCCTTCTCTCTCACTCACAAGCTCTCTCACGCACACCCACTCTCACTAACACTCTCATACATACAAGCACAAGCACAAAGACATTTTGTGCCAGAACACTCACCAACTAAGATTAGGAGGGAGGGATTTATTGAGCCCATTACACTGGAGGATCATTAAAGGACTAAAATGGGACAGCCAGATTTGGAATTTGACCAGGACACCAGGGAAACCTTTGCTCTATATACATAGTATACATTTCTAGGAAAAGACCTGGGAGTAGAGGTAGACAACATACTATCCATGCTGCAATAGTATAGTAACATGGATTTGCACAATATATAAGAAAGAATATTGTACAAACTGATTATCAAATAAGATACATGGCTTTTTAAGATACATTACCTTCAGTTGAAAGCTAATGTAACATTCAACGGTGAATGTAACATGTAAAGGAATATTACTACTCAAACCACAATATTTCAGTTAAATACAGAAGAAAATAAATCTTTATGCAGATGTTTAATATCACTATACAGACTTATTGCCTGAAAAGCCCAAAATATCCAAATATTTAGGCCATATCCTCACACCTCTACCCGGGACGGCGCAATCTCTCACCCACACACTCAACTCAACATATAGACATACAAAAAAAATAAAATAAATAAAAGATGGGTTCTTGGTCCGTGTACTTTTACATTCGTTTTTTGTATTTTCAAAACACTATGGCAAACAAGTAAAAGAATATTGGGCTATTTTACACAAAATATTATGAAAATAGAATATGATATTTTTTTAATATTGGTTGTTGACTTATAGCACTTACACCTTAAAATGCAAAAATGGACAAAATAATAATGACAAAATGTTGGTGACGGTGTAAGGCAGGTGACGGTTTTCATCCAGAAGTAATTCTGTGTGCTTTTATATTTGCCTATAGCCTAAAGCCTAAGCCTAGGCTACTGCTCGTAAAAACAAAATCATTAGCCTATTCTCATAGGCCATGTCCTTACTGGAACCCTTTTCCGACATAGAGGACGTGTTAAGGAAAATGTGACTCATGCGGAGATTGCAGAGCACCTGACTCAAATCAGTGTCAGACGAAGATGTTCTACCATGAGCATTAGAAGGTTGTGTGCCAATCAAGTGGGGGATTTCTGATGCTTAGCCTACTTTATCGTAGGCTAACTTTCTTTGTTCTCATGCACACTGCCAAAATGCATCCAAAGATCTGACTGCTGGCTGCCGTCCTCCTTTAGAGAAATGTACATTTATTAACTAAGGATCCAGCCTACTACATGTACATTAATTAGCCTACCTAGAGTTGAGCACATTTGAACTTTCATATTATTAATTCTTTAGACTGGACCAACCTACGGCCGCAAACTCATGACCGGTTATCTGGCAGCAAAAGGGATTCGGGCTGTGGAGAGTTGGGTTGGACGGGTCCTTGAGCAGCCATACCATGAAATTAGATGTCATGTAAGATATGTTTATTTGTTTGAATTTTGCCATACGCATTGGATAGAAAATAGCTTGCTATGTCGATGCTAGGTCAGAGATATAGGCTAATGTTACCACCAATTGCAGCCAGCTAGTGATGTGAAATAGCGATGTGAAAACATTTGCTTTGCTGCAACCGAAAATTAGAATTAGCCTGTTTAAAAACAGGAAATCAGCGTGGTTTCAACATCCGACGCTGGCCAGGGCAACCGGGGTTCGATTCCCGGTCCGTGCCAGAAATAACCGCTCTGGCCGGGAGTGCCACCGGGGGCAGCAATTGGCTGTCCTCCCCAGGGAGGGGGGAGGGAAGCCGACACTGTTCGCTGCGCACAGGAGTGGCCCTGGGGTGCCGGAGTTACGGTCGACAGCATGGCGAGTGCCGTCTCGGAGGAGACGATGCTTTGCCTTTGTCACTGCCGGTCACAGGGCTACAGCAGTGAACTACAAGGGAGGGGATTGACCTAAGAATAGCGGGAGTAATTGGCTACCAAATTGGGAGAAAATCTGGATAAAATCAGAAAAATATATATATTTTAAATTTTAAAAACAGGAAATCAGCTGTATATCGCATTTGTTACTTTTAATCACAGTAGTATTTTCTCATTGGAAAAATGAGAAAATTGTTCCATTTCATTTTATAAAATAGAAAGAAAATAATTTAATTTCCATTTAAAAAAAGAAAAAGGAAAGAACGCAAAAATACACGGACCGTTCTTACTCCATGCACCTTCCTACTCACTCACAGATAAGGGTATAGTAACGTTCACACATGCACGGGGCGAAAGACAAATTTCAAATACCTGACACTCTCTTCCGCCTCCTTCTCTTCATACACCAACTCTCCACCATTGGGCACCTCCTGTTCCTTCCCAGAATCCTCCATTTTCTCTGCAGGCATTGCTCTGTCCGTCTGTCCGACCTGTTTGTCAGACACTTCACCGAGCTCTGTGGGACATATGAGGTGCACTAATAATAAGTGCTGCTTTATTTTTCATTTATTCTTTTACCAATTCTTATTTAAGCCAGATTTTTCTTTTTCTCCCAATTTGGGATGTCCATTTGTATTACTAGCCTGGTCTCATAGCTGCAACCTCCTCTGTTCATTCAAGAAAGCGCAGACAAGCATAGATTCTCCTGTGAAGCGCTTGTGGCCAGCTGCTGTTTCTTTTCAGTCGACCAGCTGAGCCGTGCAGTCATTACATTGGGATAAAGTGCCCCGTTGATGTGTGCCCCAACTGTAATTTATTTGACTGACTGGCAAGAACCCAACCAATTCGGACTTGAACATTTTAAACACTTGCTCAATGAACACAGCAAACGAGTGCCCTTTCAGTCCTGATTTTCTGGCATGTAAAACACTGGGATTGATAGAGCTGGTACAGTCTGTATCTGTGCTGATATGAGACACAGTCCATCATAATAACACAAGGCAGTCAACTACTACCGTCCTCTGCTTATCTAGGCGTGGGGGGCTTGTGTGGTTCATGGCAATGAGGCTTCACAGAAAATGTGGCAGACTGGGAGAAAGGGTCCCATTACTCTGGGTCAGTAAAATAACTGAGTGCACACACTTAGCACTTTCACTCGCTCAGATAAAATGCACACACAAAACACATACAATCTAACCACTCTCACTCCCTAAGAAACACACACACACCACTCTCACTGTGTAAGATCTAGGAATGTTAATGGTTAACCGACTAACCGACAATAGGAATTTTAACCGATTAATCTTATTGGTTAAACAGTTAATTTTAAACAAATCGCAGCATAATGTTGGCAATTTGAATTTCCATGCATATCAACTGGGGTGTGGGGGAAAACAATTCTTAAATCCAACTCTTATGGGTGCCACCATAACCTGATATCGGCTAGGTTAGGTTTTGTTTCGTTTACCTTCAGATGCCCAAGTTTAGTTTCCTTAGCTTTCACGTGGCTAAGTAGCTCTCACAGAATCAGAGAACAAAATGAAGTGAGCAAAACGGAGTTGTCTTAAAAAACAATGAAGTGGGCTGCAAAAGCAGCACTTAAAATTTACAAAAGTTTAAAAAAGAGGACAATAGCTCATTTTGGGGACAACAGAGCAGGAGGTGTAACTCCGACCGATAGCAGAATCTACGTATGTTGCGCGAGTGGTGATTTTACAGCCATGTGCTTGCGTTTGACCCATTTGCTTGAAGGAAAATCACTTGGTTAATTTGTTTTGTAAAGTTAATTATTCATAACTGTTTAGAGACTACGATTTCAGCTCCCTTCTTGAGATCTTTGAAAAAGTGGTGTAGCGCTCCTGTAGCCTTTATCTAGCCGACAATAACGTTACTCTTATCTACGGCTCTAGCCACGTTTTTTCCCCACACTGCAGCGGATATAACAAAGTCTGCCGGTGGAACACGGCCATAGACCTACCAAAACGGAATGGCTAGCTAACGTTAGCTGAATTAAGAAACTTTGCTGCTTGGCCTTGTGTTTAAACATTATTTGACAACGGGTGAGTGAAAATGTGTCTCCTTTTTTTTTTTTACCGGCTTGCCGTAGCCAATTTTAGGATGCCTGTGTTGTTCTATTGCCAGTGTTGTGGAAGCTACTAAATCGCGGGACCATGACAGCAAAAACGGCCTCTTTTCTGGCTAATATTCGGGGGGTTTTCTCCCTTTGAGGCTATTTTAAAATGTTCATGAATAGGCTAGCCTAAACTATAGCGGTCTTATCGGATTAGTGCGGCAGGGTAGACTGCCTATGTTTGAATATGCGGCTGTATTTTTAATGGTTCATGGATTTACGTCCATTTGTTTATAGCCTATTTAAGCTTATCGGTTAACCGATAATAACCGATTAATGAGGGTCGACTATCGGTTAGAAAAAATAGCCCAAATTTGCATCCCTAGTAAGATCACACACACACGTGCACACCACTCTCACGCGCACACCACTCTCACTGTGTAAGATTTTCAAGCGGCTAGAGCAGGGGTCGGCAACCTGCGGCTCTTTCAGCCTTACCCTACGTTCTAACAGGGAGCGATTCGGCAACGAGTTGTGGGAAATGCATTGATTCTGTATGAGAGTGTGCGACTTCCGGCGACTGTGGCCAACAGGTCCTATTTCCCGATTAATCGGCGTTTCGGTGTCCCAGAAAAGTTCAAATTTCTGAACTTTCCGGGAAAGTTGCCAGTAAGAGCCAATCAAATTAATGTCTTGCTGTTTTTACCTTCCACGTGAAACCAACACAAAACCGACATCGTTCCGACACTTCAACATGGAGGAGAAACTGATAGCAGCGGTCTGCAATACTCCCATACTGTACAATGTTTCCCTGCAGGAGTACAGGGACAAAAAAAAAAAATGACGCTTGGACAGCGGTGGCAGCAGTTGTTTGTTTGTTTCCCTGGTCAGTTTTCAATTCAAGTCAATTCCTTTTTATTAATTGGTAACGTTATAGATGCGGCTATAGAGGCATACGCGAGTGACGGATCGTCTTGTAATTAGCCAAAACCATTGCAGCAACGTGTTTGGAATAGATTGTATGATAGTAAAACGTTATTTATTTTATTTATTTAACCTTTATTTAGCCAGGCAAAAGTTATGCACAGTTTATTCCGTCGCACATGGTTTTGGATATCATATACCAGCGCAGCTAAGCTAGCTAGCACCCATATTACAATAACGATGTGTTAATAATTATATACCATAACTGAGCTATGTAGATTTATCAAATTAGCTAGCTAGCTACTTGTGATTAAAACAAAAGAAACGGAAAAGACGTAGACATGGTAGGCTAGGTAGAAAATATTTAATATAAAGACAGCTGATCATACAGTGTAACAAATCTGGCAAGCTAGCTGCTTTCCTTTCCCTCAATGCATTTCAGTACAGTGTAAGCCATAATCCCCTCTTCTCTCTATGACATGTTGATCTGATATGCTCCTACCTGTATAGATAAATACTTCTGTCATGGTGTACTGTAAAAAAGATGGTGAAGTTGTAGTATATCAATGACTGAATAAAGTGTTCATGACTAAACATACAGTAATATAAAAATGTTTTCCAGTTGATGTTTGAGGCAAGTACAGCCAGGCTGATGAATAGAACGGCCTATCAGATACCACGAATGTGCACTTTTTTATAAGCACTCATTTGTTTTTATGTTAAAATTTGTTACAGGATGCCCTTTTATTTATTTGTTAAAGAATACTCTTTTCGGCTTTGTTCTTCTGAGGCTGGAAACAGAGATGTGTATTTGGAATGGTCTATAAATGGTTGTGTTTTACATTTGCAAAACAATAAAGACTTTTTTTTAAAGTTTCAAGTCATCCTATTTATTATATAATATTGGGGACATGGGTCAACTAGTTGTTGCTATACAGTGGCTGTATGTGACATTTGAATAGGGATGGTTCTAAATATGAATAAGAAATATGGCAGCGCTCTGATCTTGATGAAGGTTTTATTTTCGTTAGCGACAGTGACAAAGTAAATGACGGGTAATACAAGAATATCAGCAAGCACTCTGGACTCAGCCGAGTTCGTCTGAATGTATTTCTCCCAACTCAATGGCTCTAGAATACTCTAGTGTGTGATTTATTCACTCTATTGTATTGCTAATGTCTCTTCGTGCTGCCGGGCGGGTCTGCAAAATTCTGTGGACCCACACACGGGACCTCCGGCGTTTGCAGCGCAAGTACAAAGCCGCAATTACTAAAAGCCTTCTGCGTTTCAGTTTATCGTTCATAATTGAAGGAAACAATACTGCTAGCCAACTACTATTTCCAATACAGATTCTCAAAACCGATGATGAACTATTCGTTTACGATGCCAAAAAATTGTAAGCACGTCGGAAGCATTTTTGAGGACGCCAGTCAAGCGCGGTGAACGCCCACTGGGCAATTTATTCGCCTAGCATCGCCTAGCATCGCTCCCTGTTAGAACGTAGGGTTATGTTGCGGCTCCGCGTGGCTTGGGAAAATAAATAATAAGTATCCAATTGAATCGGGCGCAGCTTTTTTTCGCGTAGAGAAGAGAATATATGCCATTCTAAGCATTGACAAAGACAATGGCAACTAATAATTATGGTATTATCAAATAATCACATTATATTTCCTGTACCACAAAACTGCATAAACGAATTTACCAGTTGTATATAAAAACATTCTACACACTATGAACTGCATCTAAGAACTAGGCATATTAATGATTAATCGATGATCAATTATTTGCCTTTAGGAATTTGATCGATCGTAATATCAAATGAAACAATGAAATTAAACATTTTGTGGTGTCATTGTAATTGTATTGAAGCGAGTTGAAACTGAAATAAAATCATTATTTCAATTCTACACAAGGGGGCGCAATGTAATTATTGAGGATTTTACACAGAAGACAGAGCGCAACTGCCCGAACAATATTATCCTACCAAAACGGCCTTCATAATATTATTGTTATGCTATAACATAAGCATATTTCTCAAATTTTATAGAAAACCTTTGAGGCAAAAAAATTTTTTGTCATAAGCTATATTTAGTTAAAAATTAACCAATTATTGTTAGTTAAAAATGTATCAATTAAAATTTCTATCTCTACTATGAACATAATAATGTTTTATTATTGAACACCCCAAGGGTCTCTGCCTCTACTACATGACCTGGCAAATTGACAACTCGGTGTGTAAAATAACACCTCCTTATACCATATTCAGCTGTTACCGTAACAGTTTTGTGGTCCAAAATAACATCTGATGCACAGGAAGTAATATAGGTGGGTCCACCTACACTATACATCCTGAGATGTCAATCAAGGTTTGGGGTTATAATGGAACAACATTTACTTCAGTTGGGAGTGCAAACAGCAGTTTGATCTTCATGGATGAAACGTTCACAGAAAATGCAATGCCTCATCTCCACAACTCCACGCGTCAACAGCGCTGTGGCAACACTACCATTTTGACAGGAGTCATTTAAGTCGGTGGACTGGATCCCCCAAGACATGAACCTGCACGACATTCATTCATTCATTCATAACTCTATGGCAGGTTTGATGTTAAACAGATCTTCAGTGCTGAGAAACAATGCGGCACTACTTCTGCTGTAAAGTTACTGCGGTAACCGAGTGAGTGCTAGCTGTGACCTTGTAGCGCGGTAAAAAAAAGTGAATTGCGCGTGACTAGTTGGCACTGGCAAAGGCACGCGAGAAAGAGTAACAACAACAACAGTCTCGCGCACAGAGCAAACAGCTGGCACAGCACTCGCGAGGGTGCTGAGCAGTGACAATGCGCTTCACAGACTGGGGGAGAAGGACCGAAGCGACACAATAAGGTCCTGACAAAGCAACACAAATAAACACACAGCATAGCTACAACAACATGTCACTGCTATTCTCGCGCTTGCTACGTTTTTGTTTGTCTCGTTGTATGGCACACCATGTATGCCATGTTAATGGAGGTAGAGCCATCTATCCAGCTATTGGGAAACACAAAACACCGTTTTAGCGTACTGAAAAAGACAAGTGACACGTATCAATTCAATGGGACAAGATATTTCTCAAACTGCCTACAGGTCCTGCAAAAAGATAGTTAGCTCCCTATAACTAAAATAGAAATATACTATCCAACAACGTTGCCTAGCTAGATAGATGGATGAAATGGGTTAGCTAGCTAGATAACAGTCGAGGACATTGATTTACCTAGCAACAAGTCTGTAAGCTAACGTTTCACTGTGTGAACCGTTTCTTCTTTGTTGCACCGGCCTGTGTATGTTTCGAGGTTCGTGTAACATTTACCAGATTTTATCTTTTTTTGTCAAGCTAGGTGCATATTTTGGTCTGGTAGCTTTAGTTAGGTTGACAACGTAGCCGGTTTCAATCCCAAAATCAAGCGAAAGCTTAAGCAAACAATCAATAATTGGTGTGACGTTAGCTAGCTAGCAAACCTTAGCTAACTAACTAAACAGAAACAAAACTGCGATGTGTCAAAAAAATCGTGTATTTAGGAGGCAGATCGTTGACTAGTCAAATTAGTTTGATACTGCAAGCCTAATTTTATTTTACAACTTGCTAGCCATCAAGCCAACTAGCTACAGCAAAGTTCAATTTCTCCAAACAAAGACCTCCATCGGCTGTACAGTAGTGCAGCTAGCCTTCTCTTTGGCGTTGCTACGCCGCAATGATTACAATGGGATTAACCGTACATAATTTGTCGCCAAATCCCACATCTTAATGTCCTGTCTACACGCCATATATCTAACTAGCTTTATACATTTAATGTGTCCCAGCACACGAGTTAACTATCATTGTAGCTAAATATAATTACCTTCCTCCTCTGCAGTACGTAGCAAGATGCGTTCCTGCTGTAAAGTATCTGCCCGTATTAAACAGGAAGTGCTGGCGTGCGTACACGAGACAACGAAAACACGTTGCCCTGAGTGACAGGCTAACGTTTATTTATCACGTACGGGGTCAATTTGGACAGTCCAAGCTGCTGTTCATCGGTCACGGGTGGAGTCTGCACTTCTTGAAAGTTTTGGTGAATGCATTCTTTAATAAGAAAATATGTTCCATATACATATTTTGACAGTTTCATTCGTATTAATGCCATATTGCTTGTCAATAAAATAAATCTGGTGATAACAAACACTGTTTTCATTCGGTCCTTGGTGTGAATAAAAAATACATTTAACTCCAAAACGCGTATTATTACTGATGATTTTAATGATATGATTGTATACAATATTTAATGTGGTAAATTTGAACAGGGGCAATCAGATACAGGTTATTCTTAAATAACGTATATATGACGTCACATTCCAGTGTGAAGACACAAACCCAGCAGCAAATGCTAAGTGTGTGAGCAAGTATCTCTTCATCTCTGGTCTTGGCCAATCACAGTGTTGGTTCTGGCTCAGAAGCATGGGTTTCCAAACCCAACCTGAGCCTGCAGCTCCGTAATCTCTTGCCATAGTGTCTCTTTCTGAAGGTCCAACTGCAAAAATGATAAATGAGTCAAAGACATGACATTATTTTCCTCAAAAAATATTACAAACATATTTAATACATTAAATAATAACACTCCATGTCCTTAGGAGGAAATGTCCTTATTTTCTCTAAATGCAGCAGTTTTTGGAGTTGTTTTTAGTCCGACATTTTTGTTAGTCAAAAATGTCAAGGTGGTGTAACCGTCCAAACATATATATGAAGTACATACTGTAAAAATAAAAAATTTCCCAATAAAATTCTTAATAGAATAGTCTGCGATGATTTTATGTTAGACTACCTAATTAGGATGAGTGGTGTAGCATTCCTAATTTTAAGTCTTCTGCTATTTCAATTCAATCTTCAAATTAGATTTTTTTACATTTTTGTTTCCGATTTTCCCCATTTTCTCCCCAATTTGGAAGCCAATTACACCCTCTATTTATTTTGATTAACCCTCCCCCACGAAGTCGCAGCCCGTCTCTACGGGGCAAGCTACTCTCCGAGGCCAGCGATGATCCGCCTCCTTCGAGACGGAACTCATGATCCCCTTTCTGGAGACACCCTTATGTGCTTCACAGCGAGTTTGTGCCGACCCTCTCCCCACTCCCTCAGGAGCTGACAACCAAATTCCGCTCCCGATCGGGGCTAACGGCCATGCCGGTCTGGCACAGATGGATTTCGAACCGCGTCCCTGATAGGCAGCTTGCACTCGTACAAGACCAGCCAAATGCGGGTGCATTAGACCGCTACGCTATCCGCCAGCCTATTTCAATTACGTTTGTCCGAAAAATGGTCTACTCCATTGTAACCGCCAAAAAAGCTATTTTATATCATGTGTATGCAAGCAAACCATGTGACAGGATATGAGCTTACAGAGACGATCCCATAGGACCCCTATTCTGCAGAAAAGATCCCATAGGAGCGCCACGGAGTTTCTCACAAATATTCAAAAGTTTGATATTTTTGAGACATGGTATGGTTGGTTTAACTTCCCTTGTCAAATGGTATGACCCTTGGAAAAATATGAAAATGTGTTATTGTTGTAAAATGTTGTAAAAATGTATATTAGTTTAAAATGCAACCTTGAATTGAGTCAAATGGTATTATATGTGTCCAAGTTAATGCCTGTAAAATTTGATTTGAGATTGAAAAATGGTGGTGTAACCAATAAACCTCAAATAGTGTGACCAGAGTTACCAATTACACCACACTGATCTCAGTTACACCAATTGAAAAATGCATGCATGGGTATCATATGACTTTCGACGATTTGAATCTGACTATTTTAAGATATTACACTGTACAGTTACACTTAAGTTAATCTATTTTAATCCATTTTTACAGATGCCATAATCAAGCAAGGAAAAAGTAGCTTCACAGGTTTTGTGTAATGCCATAGCAAAAGAAAAACAAGGCATTGAGGTAATTGAGCATTTATGGATAAATTATAACCAAAAGTAATATGGTGTCATGCTTATTCCATTATGCAGGATGAGGTACAAACATCTCAATTTTGCATCAACGTAGCATCCTCAACTCCAGAAAAAAAGGAAGAATTGGAAAAAGTAACACGCTACAAGTACTGCAACAAGAGAAGGCAAATTTTAGAAGGGAAATGCTGAAGCGGAATTGGTTTAAACTGACCTTCTAAACCTTTCACTACACACCACTTGAGTGTTCTCAAACGCAATGGAACCAGATAAAATGAATTAATATATTTTATTATTTTGTGAATTTCAATTAATATTGACTGCAGTGTCATGGTGGGTCAAGGATATTGCAAAACAAGGTCAAAAATACAATTGAAACCTCTCATATAATGTTTAGTTATACATTTAGCAATTATTTCTTCCTTCCTATGAAACATAAGTTGTTTTCAAACTAAAAGAAGCTGTTGTTTGTAATAAATGACATTCAATGACTATTATTTATAAGTTTCAATATGTGGGGTATAATTTCACATTTATGTACAGTTACACTAGTACTACTAAAATTTTAAATGCAATAAAACCAATAACACATAGAGTACATTCCTTGTGGAATTAACCTATAGGTTTGCTGTTTGTAATGCAAACAATTGGCATGCAATTGGCAATTTTTCTATTGATTAATAATCCTGGGCATTAGTGGTAATTTAACAAAATTCCAGTGTACAATATGTGAAATGCACCAACCTTTATAGCATATTTATAGCACTGCTCCGCTTCCAGCTGCCTGCCGGTCTGAAAGAGACAAAGAACTTGTTACTTGTCGTGTAAGCATTTTTCTGTTCTCGTTTTGTGTGGGCAGAAATACAATTACAGCCGTTATCATCGTCACAGTTATCATCTCAGCAAGTGTGGTGGTAGACACACTGTAAAAAGTCTTGTTCACTAAAATCCCTGTATGAAACTTGTGACATCAACAGTGATTGTGTACACAGCTACTTGGTTTGGCTAAATTTGAAGACAGTCTAATGTAAGTTTGTGTAAGTCTGGGGCACAAACCTACACAAATGTGCATACAGCAAGGGTTCCAAAACTTTGTTAATTCAAAGGCCAACTAAAATGACCACTCTGTGGCGGTGTCTATGAAATCTTGAAATAAAATGTAATATTCTATAATGGAAAATATATATTTATTTTTTTGCTGAGGACCCCCTGAAACTCCTTCATGCACCCCAGTTAAGCTACCCCTACCCTACTGCATAGCAAACACTATCCTCTAAGAACGTCCAGCCTGCTGTCCCAGAAGACACAAGGCTCCCAGAATGGGAGAGAAGCCCCCTCCTCTACATCAACAGGGGCAGGATCATTGTGATGGGCCTCCCCACTGATGCACACTAGTGTTACAGAAGCGCAGAAGGAGCTATGGGAACTGACCCGCAGACACACCAGGGACAGGTATCCCCACACCTCTGGGTGGGCATTGTTCAGGGTGTTGGCCTCAGTGAGGGCATCCTCCGCCTCGGTCAGCTCCCCTAGCTAATAACTCACATGGACACACAGATGGACAAGACAGACAAGCAGACACAAATATTCATAACCCAAGACGATGCCCAAGCATTCACACAGACACATGCAGATCAATAGGGGATATAATTTAATAGGAAGGGTGTTTACACCAACTACGGCTTTAGACATAAAGCCATCACGTGGGTTAAGCTGTTAAGCAATGGCACTGTGTTATTCTATATACAGCATGGCTTGTGTGTCACTGATGTCACCTTCTGACCATGCAGTTAAACTGACTTTCCTTCTTTGCATGGGATGTCCTGATGCTCACACACTTTGCTAGCTGAAGATAGCAAAACCAAATCATGTGACTCCTACACAAAAAAAGGAACTAAGGTGGTGTATTTCAAAAGTCTTAGCAGAAAGTGAAATGGAAATTAATCTGAAAGCAGTATGTGTGTGTGTGTGTTCCAGTGGCAATTTCTTTAAGACAATGAGGGAAGCTTGTCTTCCCCTATAATTTTTGGGGGATGGGAAATATTTTTTGAATACAACATTAATAAACATAATCTATCACCTCACACGCTTGAAGCTGTCAGTGGAAGTGCAACCGGGCGCAATTGTCTCTGGGTTTCTATGGACTTAATGTATTGAATGGAATAACATGCGATGGGTTTTGGGGAATTTAATTGGACAATATTGGCCTGCCTGAAAGCTGAGTTTCCAAGCCCTACGTCCAGTCTGATTTTGACATGCCTCCGTCAATCAGGATCTGTCTGCATCACTGTCCAATAGAAGATAGCTACAATATTTGCAGCTCGGCCACAGGAGTTTTTGGAGAGCGACGTCTGTTACAGGTGAGGTTGGCAATAGTTTGAATTATTTGGTCTTTAATCCTCTATTATTGTAATTTGGTATTTTAATTGAACTGTTAATCATTTCTATTCTAACTTTATCTCTTGGAGTTAGCCACAGTAGCTAGCTAATTTTAGACAATTGCATTGATTTTTCAGTCTGGTAACTTGCTTGGGCTAGCTTAGATAATGTTAGCTAGCTAGCTGACGTTTGCAGTTCAGATCAAACATGAGATTTTAGCTAGCTAGCTAGTTAGCATGATGTTTTAGAAGAAAGTGCTTGTATATTCAACATGTCAAATAATAAGCTATGGGTTTGTTCTAGCTAAAGTTAGCTACTAGTTAACGTTATTTGTCTCATCTAGCATGTTTCAACTGAACTGGGCTAACATTAGCTAGCTAGCTAACCGCTTGACATTGAGGATTGTGAAGGTGGAGAAAAACCCTTGTCGTGTGAGATTTATACTATAGGACACTTTGTTAGGAAATAAAGGAGATTAGAATTGTATTAGGCCTACAAGGTAAGGGGACAGCCCATAATATTCATTTTGATATGTTGCAAAATTAATGTGTTAGCTTTTACCTTAATTAGGGAAATTATTTAGCTACAATACCCTGTATTGTTTCTCTATAAGAGTTGATATTTAAAGGTAAACAATTTCTTTGTGAGGCTAGTATTACCAAGTGTACCAAAATGTATGTACTGTTATGTTGAATAACATTTGAGTTACCTATGTTCCAAGTCTTTAATATACTGCCAATTCATCTCTTTATTTGTTTCTAATATTTCATCAGAGTACTAATTTGTTATTGAATGAAGATGGTAGGATTGTCTTAAATTATATTATGTCAGGCTTTTAATATGAGGATAATCCATGTATTTAGCAGTAGTGAGGCAGGCAGGCAGCATCAGAGGCAGGTAGCATCAGGGGCAGTGACTGCATCATCATCATATCATCAGAGCAGCAGGGGCAGTGAGCAACCATATCACCAGAGCAGCAGAGGAGGTCAGATCCCCCTCCACTTTGTCAATATGTTATTGAATGAAGATGGTAGGATTGTCTTAAATTATATGATGTCAGGCGTTTAATTTGAGGATAATCTCTATTTTGCAGTAGTAGTGAGGTAGGCAGGCAGCATTAGGGGCAGTGAGCACATTATCATCATCGACATCATCAGAGCAGCAGGGGCAGTCAGCACTATCACCAGACCGTCAGAGAAGGTCAAGGTCAGATCAGCCTCCCCCCTTTCCCAGGCCTCAGCTTCACCTGTTGTGGACCCCACCAGTCACCACTGGTGTGTTCATATGTGTGTGTGTGTTCATGTGTGTCTGTCTGTGTGCGTGTATGTGTGCAATTAAAGGTTTGGTAGTTACCCGGTAGCAGGCGATCCCCACTCCCAGCCAGGTGAGGCAGGACGGGGAGCTCTTGCAGCCACGCAGGTAGGTGGGCTTGGCTTTCTCAAACTGAGGGGGGTCACAAGGAACAGGGGATTATATGCACCACATAGTCAGCAGGTGTGCTGATGACTGTACAGAGGAAAGCAGCACACATTCTGAAGTGTTTAAAACTATTTGGTTTATGTACTGGAGTTTCCTAAACTAGGACACAAGAAACACAAAGTGTACAGTTGAAACAGATATGTATCTCTATATCTGTGCGCACATGTTGCACTTCGTGGCATGTTTTTCCCCTTTTGGCCTGTAGTACTTTGATCTGCAAGTAATCACATCTGCACAAGCAACACTGCAGCTCGGAGTCCTCTGCTGCACTTGCCTGAGAGTCAGTGGCTATTTTACACCTTACTGTCCACACAGTACTACAGGAGAGCATTAGCGCTCATTGGGGGACAGACTTATCTATCCACATCGAATGGTAACCTGTAGGTGCCTGACGAATAGGTAAGGGGCACTTATGGAGTGGTACCCATAGCAATGCTGTCCAGCATGATCCCACTCTACCCAGGAGGAATGAAACCAATTGTGTCCCACAGAAACCCGGTCATAATCGGGTAATGACATAAAGGTCCAGATTCCAACAAACGTTAGTGATATCTAGGCTATAGGGCCTGGATATGCTGCACATTTTCAAGAGATAACCCATATTTGACAGCAATCTGACTGGCTCTTTGCCCTCATTCATTCTTCAGCACAAGGGGCACTTTTACAAAGCAAACCTGTAAACACAAAGCAGGAAAATACTGCTATCCAAGTAATGGGGAGAAACATAATTGATACATTCTCAGACATTGAACAAAGGAAAATATTGGCACATTGCGTGTGAATATGTTTCAGTCCTACCCCCCGGGTAATGGACAGCTTGTGGTATCAGAGACCTTAGAAAGTCCTCCCTCACCTCTGTGAGTGTTCACAGTGACAGATATTGCACTAAATGAATGGCTGCTGTGTCAGGTGACAGGCATACTTGTCCATCGATCTCACCTGTCCCTCCTGCAGATAGATGTCCCCCAGGCGCAGATAGATTGGGTGCGTGTCAGAGGCGTCCGTCACAAAGTCCAGGGTCCTCTTGTAACACATCTCAGCTTTACTGAAGTTCCCCATCAAGTAGTGTAGGTGGCCAGACAATGCCCAGACGTCTGGGTTCTGCACACAATGCAAGCAGACAAACAGAACACAAGCTGCTGAACTAACAAACTGTAAATATATCACAATATTCATGTACTGACTTGTAAACATATGGAAGTAAAATCAAAGTAAATTGTGTCTTTTTTAAACCCGAATGTTTTTTCTTGCCTTACAATTCAAAGGCCTCATCACTGCAATTTCCCCTTTCAAGTGCACATTTGTTCAAAGCATTTGCAACCAGCCACAGCTTCTTTTCCGCTGCAGTCCACTAGCTGACCTGTATGGTAATTGTGTCGGAGTACAGTTCATGCACAGGCAGACTGCAGGGGCTCAATTGACAAGAGGTGTCACTTTTGTACAATGAGATGAGATTAATCCTGCCTACTTAAAACCCTCCCTCCCTGGGTGTGGCTCCACCATGTGGGGCTGACGGACACAGTCACCACTAACATGGGTAGGATTCAATGCCAGACCATCACTACACTCAGTGTCTTAGCAGGATGAACCACTCAGCACTCAGTGGCCCCCACGGAAAACGTTCTCCATCGTGATTGATGATTTTTTTCATGTTGAGCTATGTTTTCAACATTATTCAGGGCACCTGTAAGCTGCCGTTCAGTGCCTCCTTCAGGCTGGCCTCAGCACAGCCGAACTCCCCGCTGAGCAGCTGAAGCCTGGCTAAGGCCAGGTGATAGGAGCTGCTTGGCCCACCGTCTGGACACAGCAACTGTTGGGCCAGAGCTCTCTGGGCCATCTGAGAGACAGGGCGAGAGAAAGTATGAGTAAGAGAGAGAGAGAGAGAGTATGAGTAGTGTTATATACACACAATGTGGGGTGCACACACACACACTTATGTGCACTTCTAAACTGTGTCAGACTGAGACACATATGTGCACATAAAGAGTTTGAGACAGTGAAACGCTTTTATGTGGGCACGCGTGAGTGAGCCTGAACAGTGTGTGTTGTGTGTGTGTGTGTATGTGTGCTTCAGACTGTGTGCATGTGCGCACCGAGCGCGCGTGTGTGTATGTGTGCCCAGTGCTGACCTGAAGAGCATTGTTCTGCAGCAGAAACTGCACCGTCTCCATGTAGATGGTGGTTTTGAGCCTGGGAGAGGATGCTGGGGGTTTTAGGACCACAGGTTCTGGGTTGGGGGCCTCCCCATCTTGTACACATAATCCACCCTCTTGGCTGACTTTAGACCCATTCATCAAGCTCTCCGTGTCCTCCTCCACATCTGGGCCACCAAGGACAGGAAATGACATCATCCAAACACAAGATATGAGAACATAACAAGGCAGAAGTAGCCCTGCCCCTCCCCTTCTGCTGTGTTTACCTGACTTACCGCTGGTAACCGATTCCTTGTCCTGCTGTAGCACCTCATCTCGCTGCCTCTCAGGCCCTGCCTCCCCCCCAGATGGTGGGCTGCTGGCCAGGGTTGCCCTCAGCTGCTTGTTGGCCTCCAGGAATGCCATCTCCGCCTGGATGGCATTCTCCTGGCTCTCATAGAACAGGCCTGACCACACAGATACCAGGCATCACAGGCATGCTGCAAGACTCGGCTTCTCAATTCAGGAGCCTCAACCTCTGTAAAACTCTCCAACTTGGGGTTCTACTAGAACTCTTCTTTGCCGTTAGCTACTTTAGATTTTGATTGATCGCACCCAACCCCCCCCACTACCTCCTCAGACACCTGACCCCCCTCTCTCACCAAACAGGGTCCAGGCCACCACGCTGGTTGGGTCCAGGCAGGTGCCACGCTCCAAGAAGGTCTCCGCCTCCTCGTATCGCCCCCCAATCCCCGCCAGGACACCGCACATCAGCACGCTGTTTGGGCGGGACAGCAGGAGCTCCACTGACTATGCTGCCCGAGACCTCCCACTTTGACCCCCATTCTCCAGTTACCCTGCCTCACCTGCGCCCCCAATCCATCCCCCCTTCCATCACTACATCATTCATGATGCAGAGGCCCTTACACACTGTACATTACTTACTATCTACTCATACAGCAGAAATTTAGCTGAAGCAATTCAAGTTGAACTACCTTGTTTAAAGGTACAATAGCAGGGCCCCACCTGGGATTTGAACATGTAACCTTTGAGCCCAGTTCCTTAAACACCACAGCATGCTGCCATCCTTCCCCTCACCTGGGCAGGTGAGACTGCTTGACAGAAACGGCCTGGTGGAAGCACTCCTGTGCCTTCACATGGTCTCCCGTCAGCATGTGGAAAGCGCCATAATCAAACCAGTGGACGGGGTCTTGACGATCCTGAGCCAGCCGCTGAAATGAGGGCCACAAGCTGACATGAAGACAGTTTCCTAGGCTTCAGTCCAAGGCTTTTAATGCACCGGTTTAGCTGAAAGTCTTTCTAGTGGAGTATGAATGTATGTATTCAGTAAGATGATCTGAGCATTATCTTGTCTACTTTCTGGTACTAAGTTTGCATAAGAGCTTTGAAGGGGGTGGTGACAACAGTATGCATGTTTGTTTCTCTTTATATTACTATACTATTTATCTTACTATTACTACTCATTCTTTCCATGTTTGCATTTTTTGGGGGGGTTATTTGTATTGTATTGTAAGTTTTCAAATTTGTCATAGATCGATCTTGACTCCCTCAAACACAAGGGGCTTTGCCCTGACAGTAAAGCTTATTCTAAGGCTTTATTACATGCTGCTGTATTACATAAATATCGAGGGCCCTACTCATTAGATCGTGTTTGTTTCTGCTGAGGGAGCCACCATCCTTAAGGATGAAGGGGAAGGTTTACCGGAGCTGGGAAACCTGTTCTCTTTGGGACTCTGTGCTGCTTTGGGAGCTGTGACTGCTGTTTTGGACAGTTTGTGGACAGTAATGAGAAATGGCAGTGCATCCAGTACCTCCTGGTAGTACTGGTCAGCCAGTGCGTAGTTCTTGTTCAGTTCGGCCTCCCTGGCAAAGTGTCTGAGCTGAGCACTGTCCAGCAGGGGTCGCTGCTGCATCTCCTGTGTGTCTGAAGAAAGTGTCTGTATGGGGGAAGGTTAGAGGGATAAAGGGAGCAGGACAGAGAGGGTCAGGAAAGAGAGATGCATGATCAAATGGAAACATAGACAAAGAAGGGGGTGGGGTGGGGGGCAGCAGGTGAGGAAAAAATGATGGAAAGAAGATGGGGAGAGGGAACAAACAAAGAAAAGGAGAAAAGAAAGAGGTGGAAAGATGAGACGAGAGCGAGAGAGAGAGAGAGAGAGAGAGAGGTAGATTAAGTGCTAGCTTCAGCAAAGTCAGCCGTGGCTTTAGGGAGGTTGATTTTGCTATCTGATTAGGTCAGTACCTAATTAAGGAAGGTGCACTTAATATGTGGAGTCTGCAGCACCTGCAACAGTAGGATGTGCTCTGAGAGAGTTAAGCAGCTCCTAGGCAATATATACAAGCTAAAGCTCAACCACAGATTCTCTGTAGTAACCAGATGGTCAGTTCTTGTGTTATTTCTGGCCTACTTCCTTACTCTAGTAGGTGGGTTATACTCTATTTAGGTGGGTTCTAGTGAATGCATACATGGTAACAGAGATTCTTAACAGGATGATATATTACAGTTAATGCGTATTCACAGAGGCGTGGCCAAGGACAAAATATCCATTGTCACTGACATTGTTGTTGGTCATACCCCTTCATTTCGGTATGTTTCACCTTAAACATTAGAGCAATGGATCCTTCAGTTTCAGGAATAGGGGCTAACCATCTGGTTAGTCTATAGAATCTGTGGCCTATCCCACAAACCCACAGTAGCAATTAATCCCAGGAGGATTAGTTGCTGTTGTGGGTTTGTGGGACAGGTTTGTGGGACACTAATCAAGGAGGAGGGGAGCATCCCAATGTCGTCCGGTGGGTGGTCACGCAGTCGTGCAGTCAGGCAGTAAACGTTCTCACCTTATTGAGGGCGACGTGCATCTCGTCCACCAGGAACACGTAGAGCTGGCTCAGGAAGGCCTGAAGCTGCTCTTGGTCGGAGAAGACCTCTGTTCGCAGCATCTTCTCGCGCACGATCCGCACCACCGAGTGCTGGGCAGTGACCGCAACATGACCGTACCGGAGGGGAGGAACATGGCCATCATGATCATTTCAAAGGCAGGAATTGGCCGCACATAGAAAGGGAGACCACATAATCACTCCTGCATTTATGACTGCGCTGTTTGTAAGTAACTGCTGCATCTCTCACCTTCATCTGCTCCTTGAAGGCAAAGTAGCGCCCAGAGTAGTTGAGTTCTGCGAGAAGCTGGGACTTGCGTTCCTCCTGGGTGGCGGGGTTGAGCGGCGGAGATCCCGGCATCATGGCTGCTCCGAACAGCTGCCGGTACTGCTCCAGAACCTGGCCCACCACGCTTGTCACCTGTGCCTGGTAGTCCTGCACTGCCTGATACACACACAGAGGGAGGGGTGGTGACATATTTGATCATCATGGCACTTTTTATTTTATTTCTTAAGCCCTCTATTTCTGCTGCCGGTAGTTAGTGCAGTTGAGACTTGCAGTTCTAGTACGTGACCAAGAGATGGCGCAAATGTAGTGATTGCTGACAAAAGGATCATCTGGTTTAGGCATTAGATTGTTGATTCGGCAAGGTGTGTGTGTGTGTGTGCGTGGTTGTATTTTGTGTGTGTGTGTAAGTGTGTGTGTTTGTGAGTGTCTGTCTGTTTCTGTGTGTGCGTGCGTGTGTGTGTTTTTGTGTGTGTCTGTTTCTGTATGTGTGCTTGTGTGTTTGTGTGTGTATATAAGTATGTGTGTCTGTCTGTCTGTTTCTGTATGCGTGTGTATGTGTCTGTGCATGTTTTTATATGTGTATGTGTGTGTGTGTGTGTTGAGTGTGTGTTTGTGTTCGTTTCTGTATGTGTGCGTGTCTGTGGGTGTGTGTGCGTATGCTTGTGTTTGTCCGTCTGTTTCTGTATGTGTGTGCCTGTCTGTTTGTGTGTTTGTGTGTGTCTGTCTGTTCCTGTGTTTGTGTGTGTGAATTTTACTCTCTCTGCTCCAACAGGTAAGCGGGGGAGAGGAGGTCTGGGAGGAATCAGCTCCATCACTCTGAAATAAAAAAATAATTAGAAACACACAATTTCCTGTTCATTACCAATCTCACAAAGTAAGAATTGTCTATGGAGAATTGAATTGTCCATGCCTTGAAATCAGACACTAACATCTTTGTTAGATCAGAGATTCCACTTAATTGGATGTAATTGTGTTACCTTCTGGCAAGCTCTTCCGGGGGTCTCTTTGGCACAAGGGATTTTTCAAGGCTGATTTCGATCACAATGTAGGTCCCAGCCTCCGTGTACATCTACCACAACAAGGAGGGAGAGGTGGGTTACTTCATCAGGCCTGTGTTCAGACACTCAGCACTGCAAAGTCCCTTCAACAACCACAGTGGGTATGAAGTTCATCGTCTGTAGCTTTATGTTGATTACGTCCATAAATCTACCTTGGCTTCAGCTTCAGTCTGCAAATAAGCATCTGGGAGGCTGCTGTATGAGTGTGTGCTTTTCCTTTTTGCACTCATTCTGGCCCTTACAAGTATTTTGAAGTTTTGAACCAGTGGGGAAGAGCAGTAGTAGCAGTTGAGGGACACATGCAAATATGTGCACACACATGCGCGCACACACACACACACACACACACAACACACACACACACTCACACTCACGCTCACGCACTACACACACACAGGCATGCACACACACACTCACACAAAAAAGCACATGCGCACACACTTCTGAACCTCCAGTCCAGAGCCAACCCACCTGTCCTTCGACATTTCCTTGGGTTTCCACCTCTGCTACACTCTCGGCAGGTAATGTCTTCCCCTGAGTTACCAGCTGCAGGCAAAACAGCAGGCAAATCAGTGCACACACTTTTTATGTCACTAATTAGCAGAGTACACTGTTTGAATGGGACAGAAATTCATCAATTCATCAATTCTGCACTCTTTCAAAGTAATAACCTCAGGAACTCTGAACACCACATGTGATCAAGAGCAAAAACAGAGCTCTAGTGTGGGGAACAGACCTCCGGTGATGTCATGGCATCATTACTCTATTAAACCCGGGGGGTTAGGGAACATTTGGGGATTGGTCTGGTTCCTGGCTGTAACCGCAGCTGTTGCCGTGGCCTCTTCCTCCTCCTGAACTTTTTAAATTCACAGTCAGTAATGAAGCCGCCAATCTGCTGCAATTAAAGCGAATTGCTTCAGGAAGAAGGCCTCTGCTGCTCCAATCAGATGGGGCTCGGATCAAAGCCCTCAGGGTGGAGAGTTCATCGCCTCACATCCTCTGTGAGCCATTGCGGGTAGGGGAGCGCAGTCAACTCCCTATATCTATTAGCGCTCTGACAAACAGACCTCACAGTCTTCTGTCTGCCATGCGTTTGTGCAGTGCACACTACTGAACAAAAAACACTGCATGAGAACAAATGAACATTTTATGATGAGAACAGGCTATCCAGCCCGTCAAGGCTCATCATTTTCCTACTGTCTAAAGAGTACTCAGCACTGTGTTGACCCCCCAAGGTTCTCCGCCTCTACAAGAATCGAAAGAGGAGCTTAAGATCACCATGACAAGGGTTTCACACATTAAACTCCTGTTTAAAAAAAGATTTCCTGATAACCTGACCATTAACAGGAGTTTAACGTACAGATAACAGACTTTTAGAGTATGATCAGGGGCTTCCACTCAGAAGTATCCCCCCCCACCTCCACCATAGGTTTCTAAGCAACAGGCCCACTCACCTTTTTGGGTGGGTCCTTAGGCTCCTTCGTGCCCTTTTGTGTCTCCGGGATCTTGGTGGGGGCTGCCTTCCACTGAGAGGAGCCCAGGGCGGATGGGACGCGGCCCTTGGGCTGAGCCGCCGGAGCCCGCATGCTGTCCCGCAGGATGCTGGTGTTCCGCTTAGTCTGGAACAGGAGTTTATCATGAGGTTTAGCATCATTTCCACGACAAAACTGGAACAGGAGATTAACATCACTATGACAACAATGGAACAGGAGTTTAACATCAACATGAGAACACTGGAACAGGAGTCCAGCATGGAGTTCAGCATCACAACAACACCAGAAGAGGAGTTTAAGACCACCATGACAAGACTGGATCGGAAGTTTAAACCTCACCATGACAGTACTCAATCAGGAGTGTAACATCACCATGATAACACTAGAACAGGATAAGTTTGTAAACCCACTGCACAAACAAAACTCCCCAAAATGATAACTACAGTCTGCAACATCACACATAATAGATCCAGATCCACGATGGAGAAATTTCTCCACACAACTGCACCTATTCCCATAGTGTGATGCTGATTGTAATTTTTCCAGAAACAGTTGCTTCATTCCCCGTCTTCATCGACACATCCCCCCCATCATAGCAAAACAAATCCATTTTAAACTGGAGTTATAAGTTATAAGAAAAAGCTATGGCATCCAGCATCCCTCCAACCCCTTATCCCATCCCATTACCCCACCCCATCCGACCCTCTCTCACCTTGGCCTGCAGGTCAGACTCGTAGAAAGGACACAGGCGGTACGCCCCGCGTATGCGTTTGGCCCCAGGGTAGAGCAGCGGGGCCAGGTCCACGTAGGCCACCCCGTGGAATGAGATCAGTGCCTCCTCCTCGGCCTGCCCCGCCCCCCAGAATCACAAAACACATAAGAGGACATTTCTTTCTCTCCTCACCCGGAGAACAGTCCAGTGACTATTTTGGATTGCCACTGGAGTGAATTAGACCAACAATAGGGCGGCAGTGTACTGTAATGGTTAGGGAGCTGGGCTTGTAACACTAAGATTGCAGGTTCGATTCCCAGGTGGGGCACTGCCGTTGTACCCTTGAGCAAGGTACTTAACCTGAATTGCTTCAGTAAAATATCCAGCTGTATAAATAGATTGTATGTAAACTGTGTAAGTCGCTCTGGATAAGAGTGTCTGCTAAATGCCTAAAATGTAAAAATGTAAAAATGCAATAGGGAAGGCTGTATCAGGTTGTGGTGGTATGTGTAACAGACGCAGGTCCACTGCAGGCTATGAACTGTGTCCCTCTGTCCATGCAGCCCAAGAGAAAACGTCCTAAACTACAAAATGCAGGTCCCTCACCAAGACAACCAATCGTACTATTGTACTGACACTAGGGGATTGACATCACCATCTGTAGCGATCTTGTGTTCCTCTGAGCACTGCAACGTTCAGAGCATAATAAGTACTCCCTGTGCTCCATACCAGCCTGTGTGCTGAACAGTTGTTATCTATTAAGAAAGTGATGGGAATAATGGTGCTTAATGAAAACCCTTTGGAAAAATGAAAAAGTGGAACACAAAGGTCAAAGCACTGTACAAGCATGTTTCAAGACAAAAATGGGAAGAGGGGAATGTGAGCTCCCAAAGGCATTGGTCTGGAGAGAGTAACAAACAAACTGAAAGCAAAAGCAACTGAAAAGGAAGGTACAATTGGCTACTAAATTGGGAGAAAATGGGGAAAAATATTTTAAAAAATCAAAATAAAACAAAAATGGCAATGGGTCAATGGTCAATTATCAGTGGAACCCATGAGGACAATGGCTAAAGTTTATTTTGTTCATTTGTACCATATGGGTTCTCTCTCACTCTCTCTCTCTCCGTTTCTCTCTGTGGGAGAGAATAATAAACTCCGGTCCACTCCCTACGTCCTGCTGTTCTGTTCCCTTCCTGGTTGTGTGCACAGCGTGTGACAGAGATATATATCTTAATTTATTCAGATGAGTTTCCCACACACACACGTTTTGGGAGGAGAAAATAGGGCCTTCCTTTTCGCAATCGTGATCTCAAAACGACGACAAGGAGAGGCAACAGTGAATGTTGAATGGGTTTAGATAGAAAGTCATCTCCCTTCCTCCATGATAAAAGAATGAAAAATGCAATGGCAAGGCTCTCCTCTCTTCAGAGGCTCGCTCGCACGCAAGGAAGGTCTCACCGCCTTGTCTTTTCCGGCCTTCCCTCCCTTCGGGATTCCGCCCTGGGCTGACCTCATGACCTCTACTGGCCACAGCCGGCAGTCCTCGATATGCTGGGTCAGGCTATGGGTGTGGAGGTAGAGGGAGGTTGGGGTGGGGGGAGGTAGTTAGAATGTGACATTTCAGATTGATCTATGCAATTTCTGGGATTGCAAACAAGCTTCACTCCATTTTCATCCATAAGGGAAAACTAAAAGGCAAAAAGTGTGGCTTACCTCAGAAGAACTTCAGTCTGTGGAAGACTTTATGTAGGAACTTGGGTTCTACCTGTCTGCTAACACAGCTATATGCCGAATTCATTTGGAGTGCTCCTGCTTGCTTGTGCTGGATTCGTCCTGTCTGGAAGTCTTCCGGGGCAAGTCATTCTTTTTCAATCCTATGCCATTGCTACGTAAGCACACTTTCTCCCTACTTTGTTTCACAATAGGCACGGAGACACACCTTCATTGCAAACATAAGAGTATTGAACCTAAAAATCATGCAATTTTGAGCATTTTTAAGGTGAGTACCGGGTAAAAGAGAGATTGTTCCAGACTTGGGCTTTGGCTGCTTGGGGACATTGATGTGCAAGTGGGAATGACTGCGTGTGTGTGGCAGTGTAGCGGTCTCACCTGGCCACGGCCCCAGGATCCAAAAAGCAGCGTCTCTCCGTGTCCCAGCTCACCCTCTTCCTGTCGGTCTCTGCCTCAGTGTGGAACTCCCTGCCCTGGACACACACGCCAACATGCCAGCATGCATCAGCATTCATTATTAATGCAGTAGCCCTCCTCAATGTGGACCCTTGGACTTGGTGTCAGTATTGTAGCAGTTGCATATACATACAATGTACTATGGCAACAGAAAGGCTGACTGAGCCAACATAATTCATTTAAGGCAATGGAAACAAGTAAACTAAGGGTGGACTATAACAGTCAACTCCCTATAATTGCATATTGGATAATTGCATACTTTTCATACTTTGCGGCTGGCCCCGTTTATCCCATATAACTTCAATTACTTCTGTGATGTGCACACTAAGTTTATAACATCACAACCGTCCTGTGAATATGCAGTCACAGTATCAGCATTCAACCGTATTTTGTATAGGTTTGTAGTCTGTATAAGAATATACGTATAAGTGAATAAGCAATTACATAAGTAAATGACCAAATCATTGAGACCTTGAGTCAGGTCTGAATAGTAGCATACTAGCATTTCTGGTCAGTACCTTCACGCCAGTCAGGTCTCCATCCTCCATCTCGATTGGGTCCATATCTATGGATGTTCCTGGGATGAACTGGGCACCAGGGGCCAGCAGGGGACCCAGGGGCCACTTTTTGGGTCTGGAGAGAGGCTCTCTCTCCCCCCCAGCTTTCAGCACTCCATTGGAGAACAACAGCGTCTGTTCCTTCTGCAGGAGAGAGGAAAAATTGTCAGCATAATTCCTTCTTCTCCTTGAAGGAAACACAGGGCTTAATTACTTGGGACATCTGCTACTTCCGTGGGCTTACATACCTGCCAGCAAAGATACTGGAAAACATGCACAAACAAATTGTTCAGCAGTACAGTTCAGCCTTATAGGAATGTTTTCAAATGAAACTGGCATATTCTAAACCATTGCCATTAACACATTTGGCCATTGATTTGTTGTACAGCACTAATTTTAATTAGGTTGTGTGGCAAAATAATTCAGAACTTTGCTATTGCAGAAATATGGGAGAAATGGGGAGAAATCACAATCGGGGAGCAGGCGGGTAAATTGGTATAAAATACAGGAGACAAAATGGAGAGAATTGGCAGGTTTGGGCTTAGGAAATAGCCTAGCATTTGAAAGTGTCTGTTTAGCGGCATGGTGCTATTAGACTGACGGAGAGATGAAACCCCACTCTGTCTCTCTCTTACCTCAGCAGACAGGGGCACCTGTAAGGCAGCCACGTAGTTGAAAGGGGGTCCAGTGCCGGTGGCCCAGGCTTCGGGGACTGAATATGCTGTTTCCACGGTAATCTTGAGCAGATTGGATTGGCCGAGCTGGACATCGGACAGCAGAGGCTCGGAGACACAGATGGTCACGTCCAGGGTGGGCTGTGAGCCAGGACGAAGGGATAAAATGTCCCTTTCATTCTTAGCATGGCTGAGCATGGTTGCGTCATGATCCAACTGCCTCTCAGAACACACACTGAAACACATGAGCACGCACGCACGCACGCACGCACACACGCACACACACACACACACACACACACACACACACACACACGGCATGACATATGGGGCGGGGCGGGGTTCCCACACTCACCCTATTACTGCCCTCTGAGACAGTCTCTCCAGGTGATTCCGGGGTCAGGTGTAGCAGAGTCACGCAGTTGGAAATGCACTGACCTTCAGCAGGCCAGGATTCAGGGAAGAAACCAAGTCAAACTAAAGTCACAACCAACAATTCTGCCTGCTGCGACACAGTTCTAGCCTGCAATACTGCATTGGAGAACCATTTTCAGATATCTTGTATATCTGTATATACAGACAATATGGCAGTTGCTGTGTTGTCTTGGAACAGTGCATTTTTCAGAAATCTTGTGCATGTGTACATATATATATATATACACACACACACACACACACACACACACACACACACATAATGACATGTAAAGTTTGTGCTGGCGGATTTGGTGAGTCTGGCTCTTACCGTGTAAAAGTGGCAGCAGGTCTAGAGCAGCCTGTCCTAGGACTATAGTCCTCTCCTCCTTCTGCTTCTTTTCCTTGGGCAGAATCTCCATCACTGTCACTGGAGATTGGCACAGGGGAAGACATGTGCAAGTTAAGGTGTTCAGTACTTGTCACATTGCACACATACACATACACCACAAACACACCTACGCAACATACTCACTTATACAACACACACATATAGTATGCAATAAATACACACACACACGCATGCACACACACACACTGTTACATGACCAGCATGTTTTCTGAAGTTACCCCAAATTCACAGCTCACATTTAATTGTATTAATTCCATTCTCTCATTTGTTCTGTTCAGCAGACAGCTGAAAACGAGGGTACAGCATGTACTCACAGATAACGGGTCTGTGTGCTATGTCGTCCCGTGTGTTGGCTCCATCCCCGCAGTCGAAGCCGCAGGTAAAGTTGTATTCCACGCTCTGGTCAGGAAGGGCCTCCAGTTTCTGTGATTCTCCCAGTATTGCACCATTGAACTCCGCTCGCAGAAAGCTGAAGAAGGACTTACCCTTACTGCCCTTCTGTGAGAGTATAATTAATGTTGGAATGTTTATTTGCAAGAATTATTGAGGCCAAAATTGAAAGTTAAAACGATCAATATTCTTCATCGTAAAACTCTCTATCGAACGAACAGAAAAAAGCACAATAGTGGGCGCGCGTGCACACAGTTTAGACAAAATGGTGATCAGGCATGTATTGGCTTCACCGAGCCAATGTTGCTAAATGGTTGGCTAGCTAGTTAAACATTGAAACATAATACATAAAACAAATAAAAACGGCAAGTGGCTAAAATGTACTATGTAACGAATCATATGAACTGTATATGTTAGCGAGCCAGCCACACAATGTCCATGCCAGAATCACTGCAATTAAACATTTGACTACACTGTGTTACATTACTAGTATAGCAAACAACCTCACCAAGTTGCTTCCACTGAGAACAGTAATTTGCACGGGCACTGTCTCGTCTCCTGTTGTTGCCTGAAACGGCTCCATGATTGCGGCAATAAATTCTGAACTGGACAAATGTATCCTTTTGATAGCTTATTATTTGATAGCGTATCGTTCTGAAGTTTATCCGGTTATGAGTTAACAGAACACAGCTTCTGCATGGCAGGAGAATTCAGCGTCCTCCCGTTTCCATGGTAGCAATAGGGCTCTATACAGTGAGATATGGCTTCTCCATTTCCTGGCTTTTGCAACATGAAAAGTCAAATCGGAGTTTTGGCCTCTTCAAAGAGCTAGAGCTTTCAGACAACTGCGTCAGCTAATAAAGAATCCAACCTTAGAATGTACGTAAATCATAAGAGAATGGTTAGATATTGAAACAATAGCTAGCGAGTAGAAAGCTTAAGGTCCTGTCAGATAAGTAGTTAGTTAAGACAAAAAAATGAAGTTGTAGTTCAACCAGATTCACTTGAATGATTAGAAGGTGTCTGCTGTATGTTTTTGTAAGCAATACAGGGAGAAAATTGATGTTGTCCGCTATATATTAATATTCCAGAAGCTACTTGTAGTTTTAAATTAGAGGGTTTGCAAGACCCGATACGATCCATTTCCGGAAGTTGAAGCGGGCTATTAGAAACAAACTGAAGTTATTTACTTAACAGTATGCAGCAGTCAAAGTGGTAAGTTGGTCCTGCAAAACATTGCTAATACAATCATATTTGGTTCAGGTCTTCAAGTAATAATTTCAGATTCAAATGTGTTGTGTTCTTCTGTATCCCAATGCTGTATTTTTATTAGCTTGTCACTGCTAAGCGCAGTGGATGAATCTATCCGGTTAACCCAGGCAGAGGAGGCCAAGATCAACGAGAATATTCATCAGTTAAGAGAAATACTGCATTCCATGTGAGTTATATTCGTTTACACTGAAAAATAGCTTTCATACAGCTTTGTAGTGGTGTCACTTTTACCATGGCATTTTTATGAACTGAAGTAACTACTGTGTTGGGCACCCAGTACTTACATAACCATAACCAGTGCGTTGACATAACCGACAAAAACGAAATCGAACTTGGTTGACCAGTGATTCTCCTTTTATTGTCGAATTAAATAGTTATTTGATGTGAGAAGACGACTGAGTCTAGGAACTATCTGTAGACAGCCTGTATTGCGCATGTCATTCCATTGTTGTGCCAAACTCTTCGGAATTTCTCATTCGAGCCAGTGTAAAAGAACGCGACTTTGACAACAGAGTAACACAGATCCAAGTTGTCGAATGTTATTCACACAGTGATGTAAAATGCTCCTACATAGGTCTGTGTAATTATACTGTCAATGTATTTTCTATGAAAAAGCAACAAAAATGATGGAAAGGCAAGAAAAAGCTTTTTTGAGAAAAAATAAAACGAATTTTCTCATTCTGTAGTTAATCAGAAATGTTAGCATGGTATCCAAACAACCAAAGCAGTGCAGACTTACATATTTCCTTGGATTTTTGATGAGCATGATGATCCTGTATGGAAGTAAATATGCATCATTTAACTCAGTGTCCATGGCTACAGCAGGTTTATGTATACTAATGTTTCTTACCTACACACCACACTATTCTATAGGAGAACACAGCCAATAAATGCCCCCAAGCAAGAAGAGCTATCAGCAGATGCTGAGGAAGGTAAGCTGTTTATGTCACAAATCTACTTTAATTATTTAGATTTGCATTTTAAAAGAAAATGTATGTAGATCAAGGCAAAGTATATGAAAAAAGCATATGAGGCAATGATTGCAGAGAGGGTGACAAGCACTTTTCTGAATGCTCACACACCTGAATGTGGCTGATTTTCTGAATGACCCATTTGGCGCTTGGTATTTTGCATTTAGTCTCTGCCTTTAAAGCTCTCAAGCAGATGGCAGAGATGTGTAACATGCGAATTTAAAAAAGCCTGTCCCACTTGTGTGTTTGTGTATGTGTGACCCAGGTGTGCCGCCTGGGGAGAGAGTGGAAATGGAGCTGTTGGAGCGAGTGCTGCAGAGGGCACTTCGGGTCCGCTGTGGATCAGGGACCCCCAAGGGCCCAGGGGCTGCTGGAAAGGGAGACGGAGAAGAGGTAGAAAGAGTTCAGGCCACAACTGACACTTCGACCAATTTGACAGCCACCAAGCCTGCCTCCAAACCTAGAGCGGAGCGAACAGCGTCTCAGAGGTGTGCGTCAGCATCAGTGCTTTCTAAGGACGCAAGGGGACAGTTGCATCATCGGGCCCGTCCAGGCCGAGGCAGCGTGGCCCGAGTCTCCACCCAGAAACAAACAGTTGTGCTAGGGAAGGTGGCGCCCCCTCACCGCCCGGGCATAGGGCGGCAGTGTGCTCTGGCACCTGCTGCTGGTGAGCTTTGCCACCCCCAGGCTTCATTAGCAGGGCCCCAACAGAGGGCCACTCAGAGGGGCCTTTGTGCTGAAGACTCCCGCCAGCCCCCTTGCAAGGACCCGGTGCCAGTGACGTGTTTGGAGGGAACCGGCGCGGGAGATGGAATTCTCTCATCTACAGAGGGAAATGGGTAGGACACAGTGTAGCATAATGTTTTAGGGCACAGGTGTCAAACTCATTCCATCGAGGGCCGAGTGTGTGCAGGTTTTTGTTGCAACCAATGCACTACACCAGGTGATTTCACTAATTAGCTCACTTCTTCAAATAAGGAGGGAACCTAATTGAAATCACCTGGTGTAATGCATTGGTTACAACAGAAACCTGCACACACTCGGCCCTCGATGGAATCAGTTGACACCCCTGTTTTAGGGGCTGTACTTGTAACTCAGAGGTTACAGGTTCAATATCCCTGGTGGGGCACTGTCGCTGTACCCTTGAGAAAGGAATGTAACTGCCTCAATAAACTATCCAGCTGAATAAATTGAAAATGTCTAATTTGCTCATCTCACCACAATGCAAGCAGAGCCTTGGTCTCTTCTATGGTCCAAATCCAAACGCTGTCATCACTTTCCATTTTGACCGAAATCACCAATCAAGTTACTGTTCAGATGTAAATATCTGAAACAGTAACTTTTCAGAAGGTGGCATGGATTGTGTGCAAATGCAAATTCAAATGCAAATGCAGACTATCCATCCATCCATCCATGCAAATTCTGGTCAGGGTCGCGGGGGCAGTGTTTCTCTTTAGACTATTCATTTAAAAACTCCACTGTGGGATGCACCTTTAGCCAAATCTACTTTCCGCAACCAATTTTTTCATGGGGTAAAGACCCTGAGTACTAGCTACTACTCAACACTGAGAGAGAGAGTTCTCATCCTAGCCGACACTGAGAGAAAGTTCTCATCCTAGCTACTACTCTGCACATCTGAACGACACATCCACACATCCAGCACTAATCCATACTGCTGATCTATATCCACACACTGAGGCGTGGTTCTGATAAGTAAACCCGGATCAAGTTTGGTCACTTTGAGCCTCCTCTACTGGTGCTCAGAACTGTAAAAAGTTCAAACAGAGCCAGTAGCTGTCTATATAAGTAGGACAGCTTGCTAGTCCTACCCTAGTGAGTAGTGATCTTTACTTGTCAAGAGGCGCAGGATTTCTAATGCTCTGTTTTTGTGGCAGGAAACCATCTGTGGCGTGTTCTGTCTGGAGAGAACATAGGGCCAAGCACAGTAGGTCAGTGAATTGACGCTACTCCCCCAGTTCAGTAATTGGGAATCATCGCTTGTATGACCCACTTGGCATTTACAGCATGGACAATTAAATTACAGTTGACTACATTACATTTAAGTGATCTTAAAATGGTGTTGTGCAAGCATCCCAGCTTTTTCAGTTTCCCCTATTACTAATGCATGTTTTGACCAGTAACAATTGTTAATGTTTGTAACTTGTGTTTTTGTCAAACTCCCTTTCAATCTCTATATCTGGAGTCAAATGCTTCCCCTTGACTATTTGAAATCATTTCTGATTTTCTGACTCAAAATAATTTTAATTTAAACCCTAAATTTTTACACCTACAGGTACACTTTTGGCACTACAGCAGTAATTCACTGTTAAATCAACAATTAATAATACTATTATACTAGCTATATACAGCTTACAAGGAATTGTAACATTTTTGGTGAGCTACTTGGCTATGAAATGCAGCACCTTTCAGTGCATCATTCAATCTACCAATCTACAAATGTCCTGTTTGTGGCCACAGATTGTGGGACAAAGCTTTGATTGCAGCATCAAAGCCCGTGGGAGAGAAGACCCGCTTCACTGAGCGATTGCTCAGCACTGTATCCTTTGCAGAGACAGAACATTTATTTTTAACCTCATCGAGAATAAACAGTGGAACATTACAATATGCATTCCTTATATAGTGCTGCAGATATGCAGATAATATTCAATGTACCTGTATAGTATTATATTAGTATATAGTAATTATTATATATATATATGTGTATATATATACTGTATATATGAAGTTATGTGTATATATTAAGTTATGTGTGTGTATACATATATATATATAGTTATAAAGTCTTATTGTGAATAACAATAATGATTTTTTATATCCCATGTTATATTTGTATTCCACTTTATACTCCACTTCTCAAGGATCTTAGTGTGCTTTACAGGGAAAGGTGGATGACTCAAGACAACCACCACCTGTGTGATTCACGGCAGCCATTTTGTGCCAAATATTTAATGCTACATTTCAGCTAATTATACAGGTTTAGTATTTTGTAGAGCCAATTTTGTATCAGAGGTGTCCATTTTCCTTGATGGGCCATCTCTCTGTGTGTGGGGCAGTTCCACAGCGAGTTGCCCCGGAGCAGCCTAGTGGACATCAACATGGAGGTGGACAGGCTTGTCCAGCTGTGTGGGGCCCTGACTCACTGCCTCCAGACGGAGATGCAGACTGCTAGGACATGCAGACCGCCAGGGTCAGGCAGGTGGAGGAGGGCGGAGATCGGGGAGGAGTGCAAGATGGGTAGAGCATGGGGTGTGAGACAGACAGACAAGACAGGCAGAGAGAGGGAGAGTGAAACAAACAGTCATGCACACAGGTATTTCAATTTCGAAAATAGATTTCCCAAAAACTATTATCCAAAGGGTATTTAATCTATTTATATTCCTGCTTCCTCCTTTAATTTGTTTATTTAATGGGATGGGATTTTAAAATGTGTGTACAGGCATGTCTGCCTTTGTGTGCGTGTGCACTTACACATTTACATTTAGTGATTTAGCAGATGCTCTTATCTAGAGCAACTTAAAAAGTGTATTCAAACAGGGTAGGCAAAGAGCAGTAATGATACAGTAATGTTATTACAGTCACACAACCAATAACAAGTGTCAAACTTAGATCATAATGTTAAGTGCCATACTAGGCACAAAGGTTCCTAGGATATGGTAATAGGTGATGTAATGGATTTAAGGGTATATTGCTAAATGTACCATAAATGTGTCCAGGGGTATTCAGCCCAGCACATGTGCATGTGTATTTGTGTGTCATTTTATGCAATAAGTATAGCAGTGTCTCGGTATGATGTAACGCAGTTGGCAGTGTCCCTGCCAGTATTGGCTCATCTGCCCAGTGTGTGTTTGCAGGTGCATGCTGGGAGTTGCAGTACGAATCCTCGCTGATGGAGGAGGGCCTGGCGAAGGTGGTGTCGGACCTCCAGGCGAGGGTGGACCAGCTGAATAGAGGTACAGTGCCAATGATTCTCCAAGCGCTGATGGGGCTTTGCAGTGGTGCAATTCCCTTATGATGTTAGGTGCCGCATTAACAGATTAGAACTTGGGATCCCAAACTTTCCCATCTCAGGACCCTCTAAAATGACTACCCTTCACCACCTATGTAGGAGAACTCTGGGACTCCCCAGTTTGAGTACTCCTGGATAAGAAGAGTACCCGTGCAGGGGTGGCCAACCCTGGTCCTGGAGGGTTGCTGTGAACTGCGTTTAAAACTGCGGTGATTTTTATTTCTTATTTTTATTGGTGACAATGGTCTGTGTTTGCTGAGACGTAGCTGGAATGACTTGGGCAGTTGGGGAGAAAGATGTGCGACCTCCTTCCTGGAAGGTCAAGATTGCTCCACAGCTGACTAGTGCTGCCATGTGGAGAGCGTGGGATGGGGGACCGGTGTGGACCGATCGGCCACTCTAGCGTGACGTACTGCGCCTCCACAAACATCACGTCGAGAGCCAAACCTCCAAGGGTGCATTGCTCTCGCTGCGCTGTCATTCGTTGTCTCTGATTAGACGCATCTGTCACCACTCCCTGGTGGCTCATCATAGGCCTCGTTTGAGGTCACATTCACAGCGTGGAAACTCCCCACGGGCGCAAAATACCCCTTCTTACGCCTCATCTGCGTTTCCAGAACATGAACAAGTACGTGAATCCACAGCCCCGAGAGGGCAGCCAGTACCTGACTTCGTCATTGTTTGGGGGGGATGGGTGGGGCTGGTAGTTTTGCAAATGTAATTGTAGGGACATTCTCTGAAGCCATTCCCATGAAGAAGACCGAGAGAGTGTAGTGATGATCCTCACAGCCTCCCTCAGGATAAATTGTGGTATTCTAATGAATTCATCTTCCCCTTTTTGACGCACGGAAAAAGAAAAGTGAAGAAAAAAAGCCACCTCAAAGGGAGGACTGCAATTTCTGGCATGCTTTTCCTGGCAGCTTGGGTCCCCAGAGCCCTGCGATTTCCCACAGCCTGTTCTGACGTACCTACTATCCTGCTCTATTTCGAGTCAAAGCGGAGCAGCGGTACGTATGCTCAGCTGTTCTCTTTCTAAAAATAGCCCCTGTACCCCTCAGACGCCAAGGCGTGGGATCGATGGGGCCCTGGAGCCTGTTGTCCTGTCCGGAGACGGGGGCAGTGGGGGGACCCAGCTGGCCCGGACCTACCCCATGTGCTCAACTACACTAGCGAGGCCGAGCTGAAGGAGCTGGACGGCCTGAGGCTTACAGTGACAGTTCTGCAGCAGGACATTCACCTCCACCAGGTAAGAGTCACAGCTCACACACCTGTGCCAGGTAAAGAGTCACAGCTCACACACCTGTGCCAGGTAAAGAGTCACAGCTCACACACCTCCACCAGGTAAGAGTCACAGCTCACACACCTCCACCAGGTAAAGAGTCACAGCTCACACACCTCCACCAGGTAAGAGTCACAGCTCACACACCTCCACCAGGTAAGAGTCACAGCTCACACGACTGTGCCAGTCACAGCTCACACACCTCCAAGGAGTCACAGCTCACACACCTCCACCAGGTAAAAGTCACAGCTCACACACCTCCACCAGGTAAGAGTCAGCTCACACACCTCCACCAGGTAAGAGTCACAGCTCACACGACTGTGCCAGGTAAAGAGTCACAGCTCACACACCTCCACCAGGTAAGAGTCACAGCTCACACCACTGTGCCAGGTAAAGAGTCACAGCTCACACACCTCCTCACAGCTCACACACCTGCACCAGGTAAAGAGTCACAGCTGAGCTCACACACACCTGTGCCAGCTAAAGAGTCACAGCTCACACGACTGCGCCAGGTAAAGAGTCACATAGATTTGAATTACTGCTCATCGGTACAGCAGTTCAGCTAGGACAAATTGTTTTGAAAAGGCATTACAGTGTGTTACCTTGCACTTGACTCCCTTTCAGTCTCCCCCTGTTGTAACATACATGGTTGTGCTGTCCCTCCGCTAGGCCATGAGAGAGACCTTGACCCCCTGCCTGACCTCGGGATGTCCCAGTGCCGGCATGCTCCGAAGCCTGTACTCCCTGCTGGGGGAGGGCGGGGCACAGTTCCCTGCTGTGGTTGTGGACAATGATCCCAATTAAGCAGGGCAGTGCAGGTGGCTCGGACAAAAGCAGCAAGGCCTGGAAGAAGAAAAAACAAAACAAACAAAACAATTTTTTTCTTCAGTAAACTCCTACATTTTGTGGACCTCACTCAGAAAAGAGAAACGGGGGGAAACAAAAATGGATCTGTCTACATTGATTCTTTTAATCTATTTATGCACATAGTGTGCTTACCTATTGCCTACCAATCAGCTGGTCTGATTTGGCTCTCTACATCATGACATTATCAATGAGTTTAGTTTGGGTGGGAATGATGACTTCTGTCTTAATGGTGTGCTATGACCTCATTTTCCCCTCCATAATTTGTTTTGTGTGTGTCGACCATTGGTGACAGGACAATGATTCATTTTGAACCAAGATTCCTCATCTTCAATCAAGCTCTTAACCTCAACTAATGTAAAACGTATTTGCTATTCCTGGTGATCACTGTGCGTGTGATGTTGCAATGCCTTTATGATTTCATTCAATCAACGTGCGTCAGAATAAAACTTTGATAAATCATCAGTGAGAAATGGCTTTTTCCTTTTTGGATTTGTGACATGAATAGGATGGGCTGTGAAATCCTTTTAAATTACATTTTTTTTTTTTTTTTATTGAGTGTTAGTCAGATGCTAAATATATGGTGACACCATTGCAATAGGAAAGCCTCAGTCAAACATTTGAGTTTTAAAGTGTACTGTTGCATTGTGTCTCTCTACCAGCAGATGGCGCATTCTCCACATCATGACCATCTACAATAATACTTGATTATACACAGTGGCCAAAAAAAAGTCACCACCTGGATTTAACTAAGCAAATAGGTAAGAGCCTTCCATTGGATAGTAGTTGGTCAGGTCTAGGTTCAGCAACGTTATGTGCCCAAAGAATGAGGTCAGTGACTACCTGAATATACTGAATGACCAGGTTTTTCCATCAATGGATTTTTTGTTCCCTGATGGCACGGGCATATTCCAAGATGACAATACCACGATTCATTGGGCTCAAATTGTGAAAGAGTGGTTCAGGGAGCATGAGACATCACTTTCACACATGGATAGTCCAGACCTTAACCCCATTGAGAATCTTTGGGATGTGCTGGAGAAGACTTTGCGCAGCGGTCCGACTCTCCCATCATCAATACAAGATCTTGGATTAATTAATGCAACTCTGGACGGTAATAAATGTTGGAACATTGCAGAAGCTTATCGAAACGATGCCACGGCGAATGCATGCCGTAATCAAAGCTAAAGGCGGTCCAACGAAATATTAGAGTGTGACTTTTTTTTGGATGGGCAGTGTAGAAGAGAGATGTACTTTATATGTGTAAAATTGTCAAAAAAATGTATAAAATAAATCAGCTGGACAAATAATTCCATTTCAATGGAAAATGTATGATTCAATATCACTCTTCACTCTTTTAATAAAATGGAAATTGATTGATGTCTCCGATGTATGTGAAGAGGAGAGACACACAGGGCACAGATGAGCTGAGCTGAAGCCCGATCCCTATATGTGCGTCATCTGTCTGAGCGCTGGACTCAAGGTCTCTACTCTCCACTCGGGCTCTAGTGCTTTCTAGGGGCCAAGTGAAGCGAGCTCTCTGCGCTTTCCTCCAAAAGGTCTGCTGCCAATTGGCCTCCCGCACTTGAAGGCTGTCTCAATGACCCGTAGCCAGCTGCGCAAATTGACCGTTGCCGGCCGAGTCACACTCATTAACGTTACTGCACCCTCATCTTGTGGAAATTGCATGCGTGTGTAAGGATTATTTATTCTCGCTTTTTTTTTGGTAGTGCACGGTACGGTTGATGTGAGTACTCCAAATGTGGGCAATGGTCAGCAATGTTAGATTTAGTATTTTATTAAAGGGTGTAAGCACATTAAATATTGGAGGGGACATAATGAAAGGGGATGTTATATATCTGCACATTATTGGGGGGGGGCAGATATGACTGTTTTGAATATTGGGGGGAGCATGTCTCCCCCCATCCCCCCCCCCACTCGTTATGGCTATAATGTTTAGCCTTTTTTTTTAAACCCTCTGAACGTTTGAGGTGCCAGCAATTGACTAGTAGCTTCCACAATGGATTTTGCGGGCTCAGGAGAGAGGAGAAGTGTGTATTTATGTGCCAGTCTGAATAGCATTCAGAAAGTGACCGAGCCTTTTCTTACCCATCACAAATATATTGTATTGTGCTAAAATAAGAAATAATATTGGAAATCAAAATTGTTCAAATCAATATGAACATTGTTACAGGAAAATGAAAAACAATGTATCCAGGCACTATTTAAAAAAATAAGTGTTTAAACGCACAAAATGAACAAAACGCTGGCCTGCTGGTGTGTGGGAGGACACAGCACAGAGTCGGCTCAAAGCAGATGACAATAATGGTGTGATTGCAAGCTCCCTGTGATTATGCTCTACATTAAAACACATCAGGGGGCTGGGTTATTACTATTACTGTAATCTGAGTCAATAAGCACCAATGTGGCCAAGTTTTTATTAAGACATTGAGCAGACACCCCTCTTTACAAACAGTGCAAAGTGCAAAACAAACACTAGGCCTGGTGGGCTGATATCTTCAGTATGTTACAGGGTCATGAAATATTCTTCCTGTAGGTGTAGGGTCCGGAGAAGGACTCAATCTCATTGTATAATCCGATGTTCATGTTCATTTCCAGTCCAGTCCAAAGAGATTTTTTTCGCAATGGGTGTTGTCACCCTGACATTCTCGAACCTTCTTGGCCTAAATGGCGTGAGATTATGGCCTGTATCCAATCAAATTTGTCCTTTTATTTTATAGAAATAAATGTGTTTTTTTGCTTCATGAACAGGAAATGCTTAAAAATGTCAAATGAACAGCGATCACCAAAAGGAACTGTGTTTGTGATGAAGCGATTATTTACGAGTCAAAGTTAAAGAAGAGTTCACTGAATCCAGGCCAATGAATTTAGACAGCTTCCCTGTCCAATTGGGCCCCCCTGCCTTCAGTGAACTTTGACTGACTACTCCTTTTGCTTGACCTTTATCACTTTAAATATTGGAGTTTATAACAAACCTTCATTATGAGTATCCTAGAGAGAGAGAATGAGTGAGTGAGCGAGTGAGAGAGAGAAAGTTGGTGATAGAGGGGGGAGTGAGTGGGAAGAGCGCTCCACAAGAAGAGCGAAGGCCTCGTTGCGCAGGGGGGTGACAAAAGACAACACAATCTGCTCCAGACCGGGCGACAGGTGGCGTCGGGTTCATGCAGAGAGCTGTGGGTGTTCGCCTGCCGATGCCAGCCCTCCACACCCCTACCCTCCCCACTCACCCTCCCCCACCCCCTTGCATCCAGTGAGTCACTGGGGGGGGACTGGTTTCAGAGACAGCTTTGCAGAAGGCCACCAGCCAGAGGGAGCAGGTTTTGGGAGACAAACAACAACAGACTAGGCATGTGGGCAGAATGACATCTGCTCACATTGAAGTTCCTGAAAGTGGCAAACCACAAAGGCGAATATGGGCGCCTCTCATATGTCGCCCTCGCCTCCGATCGGCGTTCGGTCATTGTGAAGTCCCTTGCCAATGTAGGTCAACAAGACCAGGCGAGATTAAGACATGCCCATTGGCTGTCTCTCAAAAGAAGTAAGTCTGGTACCAACGGTAATAGTTCATCTAGTCATCTAGTCATAGTTAAATGGTTGGTGGGCTGTTATTGGTTGTCATCACCCATGCCTGACATGCCACCCATGCAATGTACCATGGATAAGGAACAAGGCAACGACAAGCTGACACAGTTATTTGGACGCTACATTTTTGAATCAATAAAGCACTGCCACGGGTTTTCCAACAGGCCTCTCAGCAACTTTTATGAAACGACCAGGAAAAACTTTTCGGAAATTGCGAGGTTGAGGCTCCAGAGGGACTGGGGCACTAGGGGACGCTGACATTGTCACCGACAATCCCCCACAGGACCACGCGTACACACACACGCCACAGCCTTCCGGTGATCCGCCGTTAGCTCTGTCCGCGCAGTGTGGCCCGCAGGCCGCTGACGTCTCCCCTCTGATTTACTGCGTGGCTCGTGACTCTCTTTCCTTCCTTCTCTATCCTCCCTCTGCGCACATGAGACAATTCCCACAAACATTTCTCCTCCCTCGCAATGTAGGGCTTTACTTGGAAGAACAGAAAGGGCTCTGACGTCCAAAAACATCAGCGGCTGCAATGATCCAGCGTAAGTAAAATAAACCAATTGTGAAGCCTTGGAAATGGCAACAATGCAAAAAAATATCCCCCTCTCTCCCTCTGCCACCTCTCTCTCTCTTTCTCTCGCTCTACCTCCCCATGTTGCTTCCTCCGCCGCCCCCTCTTTTCCCTTTTTCTTCCTTTCGCCCTCCCTTTTTGTTTCTCTCTCTCTTCTCTCTTCTCTCTTCTCTCTTCTCCCTCTCTTAAACTATATGCCCTCTCCGTTCTCCCAGTTTCTCTGCACATGTTATGCTCCAGCAGGGAGTTTGACTCAATGTAGTCATCAATTTTCCTGGGATTGTGAGTTTGTTATTTGATTTCACTCAGCCATTCATCCTGCCAGATCTCCCACCCCCCCGCCCCACACCCCACACCTCACACAATCGTCACTGACAGCATATCTCAGGAAAAGGACCAGGGAGGAAAAAAAGGGAAATCAGATATCCAATGGAGGGGAGGCATGGGGGGGGGGGATCAGGCATATGTGTGTGTGTTTGTGAACACATTTGTGTCTGAGTCAGTTAGTTGGAAATGTCATCGGTACCCATAGACAAAAAGGTAGCGCACTGAAATAGAATCCCTTTCAGACTGGGCTCATTCTTCTTCACCTGTTCAATGAGACTGAGACGGATCACACGCAATTGTTTGTAGTTCGCTATTTTGTAACAGCGAGATCAAAATATGATTTCTACCCACACAAAACGGTATAAGCTATGCATTCATATGCACCTCTCGACTGACAGCACACTAGTTCTATGCAAAGTCAAAGACATCTTTTCTTTAGCTTTGGTGTTGTACAGTGAGAGAAATGCATGTTCTGGATGTGGGCTTTTCTTGAATGATATTATAACAGTTACAGTTACCCACTCACCCCCCCAGTCTTGATCTAAGGCCACACGTCTATAATCCTATTCCTAGCTCCACACGCTCACACACATCAGGGACCGTATGGTGAGTCCTTTTGGTGTTGGACTTAAGATGTGGCATTCAAACGAGGACACAAACACATAAGCAGACATATCTACGTACCGTACGCCACCTGTATCGGTCATTTACAGCAGGGGCTCCCAAATCTTTTCATCCCAAGGCCCCCTAAAATAGCAACCCTGTAGCTGAAGACCCCCACCTCAATAATAATACAATCGAATATTTAATAAGATTGTTTGACACCTACATCCAACACCCACCACAGCCCGTGGCAAATACAGTGGCTATTTACATGAGGCATGCACAGATTGTGACGTCATCATATCATTAAGTCATATAATTATTTAGTTCAATATGAATATTTAGCAATGATTGAGTGGAATTTTGCTGAGGACCAATCCCAGCCTCCACAAAATGTTATTTCAACGTTTTATTATGTTGCAGTAAGGCTGTGGCGAATAGCAACAATAGCAACATTTTTACAACATTCCCTTTTTTTAACTACCCCAAACCACTACTTCACAATTTATTTTGTAAATAGATCCACATCACATACTTCTGAAATGTAAGTGTTATAGCTTAAAAATGCTTAGCTGAGGATGTGTAACAGGAAAGAAAACAATGAGGCAAGTGATCACTGCCGTGTCCCTTCTGCCTGTTAGCACATGGCTAGTAATTTGTAAAAAATGTACATAAACTCAAATTCCACACAGTAGCACACAGCAACCTATACCTGAGACTCTGCATTTATTGTCTGCATTTATTCTGCATTATATAATGTCTGCATTCATTCCTTTAACAGATCATATACAAGTAAGTGCCAAAATAAAGGAAATACCAAGTGTCTTAATAGGGCGTTGGGCCACCATGAGCCGCCAGAACAGCTTCAATGTGCATACATTCTACAAGTGTCTGGAACTCTACTGGAGGGATACAACACCATTCTTCCACAAGAAATTCCATCATTTGGTGTGTTGTTGATGGTGGTGGACAACATATAAATGCTTCCATAAACCAAAGACATGGACATATGGTTTGCATTGTTTTCATGCTCATCAAACCATTCAGTGACCGCTTGTGCCCTGTGGATGGGAGCATTGTCATTCTGCCCTCTAAGGGGTTGAGTGGACCAAAATCATGCTTCATTTGAAGTGTATGTAAATTTACTTTGCAGACAGAATGAAAGGTTGAGAAATGCATTTTGGGCTTTGAGGGTAAGACAGCATTGAAATTGGTTTAGAAAACCATAAAAATGATTTAAAAAGAGTATTCTTAGTTAATAATTTCAAGAGATTCCCAAAATGGATACCTGCTTTTGTAATGGCAAAAAACAAAGAAAGCTTTTTCTTCAAAGAGCGTCAGCTCCTAATTTTAGTTATTTTGTGTATATTCACATGAATTCAGCAGCTTGAACGGTCACGAAGAAGCTGAGATAAATTTGCCACTGTCAAAACACACAGGCTGATTTGATAACTGGAGAGTCATCCACAGCTTGCAACCCTCATTTTGGCATTTTGTAGGAGTGTGTGGGTGAGTGGTGCGTGGGTGTTGATGTTCAGGAACATGCTCATGCGACGTTGCTGATTTGAGTACATGGCAAGGGGAAGATATTGCATGGTGTTGCTGTCTCAGTATAGGTGCTGAGCCCTTCACTTTAAGGAGACAGAAATTATGGTGCGAGGAGATCCTTCTGCTTGATAAGAAAACACAATTACAGTTATGATTTCTTCTGTTTCAAGTGGAAGAGCAGCAATACACAACCCCCCCTCTACTCCTCAATAAAGATAGCGATTGGATTAATATTTTATCTACCCCTCAAGACCCCAATACTTCCCAGCTCACCAAGAGAGGAAGAAGAAGGGTGAAAGAGAGAGGGAAACAGAAGAGGGAGGGAGGGAGAAAAAGAGGATACAGCGCTGAAACAGTTAACTCTCCTTCCTACAACCCCCCCCAACGTCCCCCTCTGGTCTTTGACGTCACACTCAGGTGGCAGCCAATCGCGAGACATGTGCCCGCCCATCCACCCCTCCTTGGCTCCACCCCTGCCCTTGGCTGCTTTTATCTCCTCTGACCAGCCCTGGCAGCTCAGCATACTGTGTGGTGCTGGGGAGCGGTGAAGCAGAACACAGCCCAGCACTACAAAAGAGAGAGAGAGAGAGAGAAAGAGAGAGAGAGAGTGGATTCCTTCGCAAATCTCCAGACTGCTCTCCCTTAGTGTAGATTTCCTCATCTTTTTCTGTTTTGTTTCGGGGTTTTTTGGGGGGGGAGGAGGTGGAAGGTTTGTTTTATTTCTCTCCAGTCCAGAGTTGCCTTCTGCCGGCTTCACCAGCACACCCCCACAAAGGCCCCTGTTTTAGGATGGGCTGCACCGCCGGCCCCCTGGCCTGCCAGTCGCAGCCCCCCACGCTGGCTGACCAGGACGGTCCGCCGCAAGACCCAGCACCCCAGGTCCCGGAGGTGCTGACCTCACTGGAGCGTCTGTCCCAGGCCACGGGGGGAATGGAGAAGTCCTGGTACCGCTGCATCTTCCCCTTCGGCCTCATCTCCCTGGTGATTGGTGTGGCTGGCACGGGCGTGGCCTTCACCTTCAACAACCTGCCGCTGACCAAGGTGGTGTCAGTGGTGCTACTGGGCGTGGGGCTGGTGCTGGTGCTGTTGGCGGCAGCCTGCTGGATGGTCCACAAGGAGAAGAGGAGGAAACGGAAGGAGGGGGCGTCCCTGGGTCCGGAGCAGTGTGCCGTCTGAGCCCCTTGGAGGGGGCGTGTGTGTGTGTGTGTGTGTGTGTGTGTGTGTGTGTGTGTTTGTGGGGTGGATTGTCAGCTGAGACATCACCGCTTTCTTTCAGAGGAACTTCTTTCAGAGGGTCAAGTTCTCAGCCGATGGACCACCGGGAGGGAGAGTGGGAGGGAGGGAGAGTGGCCGACTCGCCGAGGAGGTCTGACACCAGACTGGGAGACCCATGGACAGACGACGTTTCACTGGCTTCACACACAGTCTGCTACCTTCAAGAGGTGTCTGCTGTCAAAACAGCCTCTGGGCAACACACGTTCACAGCATGCTACCAAGGAGACCGTCTCTCTCACAGTCACACTCACACACACACACACATACACACACTTTGTGACATGAGGCTGCTCATGGTCTCAGTGCTGCCGTCAACACCGGCGTCAGTCTTCACATTCCTGCTGCTGACGTGCGATGGTGAATGTGAGGAAGTGGGCCAGCGACTGTAACCCAAAACCTGGACAAAACGCCTGTGCACCCCCCCCCAAACCCTCCCTCCCGGTCTGTGTATCCTGTACACCCGTCCGAGCAATGTTTTTTTAAGCAACGGGATAGCGGAGCATGAGTTGGCTGGGAGGAGGAGCTGGAGGTGGAGGTGCGGGTGTTTATTCAGGGTGGAGGACACATGGGAGTGCAGGGACAAGCTGGGGCTCAGGTTCTCAGCCCAGCCCACTGTCAGCACCACACTCTCTCTGACGTCAAGCATTCCAGTGACACGCGCGGCCAGCGGGATGCCAGCCTGGGTCCTCTGTGTGTCCCTGCTTTGGGCAGGCCAACCCACGATTCAGAGGCACAGAGAAATCCTGGTGTGGAACAGAAGGGGCGGGAGTTTAGCCACCGGGGAACCGGAAGTTCAAGTTGGGATGTGATGGACAGTTACTTTTTGGAGTGAGCGGCGGGACATTTAACTGCTTTCTGATGTTCTCGTACATGGCATCGCAAGATTGGACCTGGCAAGAGGCGGACAGCAGGATGCTGCTCCTGGCGTATTGTGGGATCAGAGAGGAGCACGGAGCGAGAACTCATAACCTTCTTTGTCACTCCTTCCTCCTCTTCTTCATCTCCCCCCGCGCCGCTTCCCTTTCTTAGCGGTGAGTCTCCACTTCAGCAGAGCCCCCACTGCAGCCCCAGAGCCTGAAGACATGAACCCTCCATGCACCACTCTGACTTTGCCATGCCTGTTTTCCTCCAAGGCCTGGGAGTAGATAGGTATGTTTTGGCTCTTAGTAGGAGGCAGTGTTACTCACTGTGCTGAATTGTGGGAAATGCACAGTGGACATTTGAGGACATTAAGTAATTCGCTGCCCACTTCAATTGGGAGACAGGGGGACAGGGGTCATGGACGTGCAAAGGTTTGTCATCCTGTTGGTTTTATGTCTCCTTTCACTGCTGTGTGGGTTGTGTATCTTGGGGGCATATCTAAATCTGAGAGATAGCATGTGTGTGTGTGTGTGTGTGTGTATGTGTATGTGTGTAACCTTTACAGCTGTCCCACATGTGGAATTCCTTTGAAGTGTGTGTCTCTGGAGTACAGCGTCACCTTCAAATTACAGGTGACACCACAGCAGTATTATTATAGTAAAATATTACAGTAGTTATTACAGTAAAATATTACAGAGAGCAGAACTTGCTTCAAGAAATCTCTCTCTCTCTCTCTCTCTCTCTCTCTAATACTGTAAATCTTGTTAGGGACTATCGACTGGTGAGAAGAGTAAAGTGATTAAAAAATCTATTTGGGCGATTAAATTGCGGTGTTAAGGCTTGTTTCAGGTGCTTAGCAACCATAGATCCCAAAAAAAGAGAGAGAAAGAAATGGATGGGTAATGTCAGGCCAGAGCTTTGAATGTCACCTTGTGTGAAAGGCAGCATGTGTAAATTGATCGTGGCTACACATACAGATATACAGGATTAACCTGTTTGATTGCACCATACAGTTATCAGTCATTGTGGCATGTTTCAGTCCAGCCCCGCTGGTGCTCTGAGCACTATAGTGGATATCGATATGGTCTGTACTTACGCTCTGCCTTTTCACATGTGCCACAGCCTCATAGCATGTCCGATGCACTGCAAGAGCGTTCCCAGTGTGTACTTTTACTGAGTTTACCTGCCACTGAGTTTGGAGGAGAGGAGTGTAGCTCGAGGAGGTTGTACTCCCACATTCACCAAGACAAACAGAATGGGCTTGTTACTCTTTAGTTGGAAAAAATAACAACCAGGGCAAGATGCAAGAGGTCAAATGTGGAGGAAAATTCAGTGACCGAGTTCGGATTTTCAGAACTCTGAACGTGCATATTTTATTTTTCTGGGTGATTACAAAACTACAGAGACTTTGAAAACAGATGCTGACACCTTTGTTTGCCTATGTATGTCGGTATATATACTGTTATAAATGCTGTGTTTACATTTTGTGTGTGTGTGTGTGTGTGTGTGTGTATTTCACTGGATGCACCCTTTCATTTTCACAACTCTGAACTTGAGGGTGAAAGGAATCTGGTTGTCATGACTCCGAGCTCCTAATTAGTTAATCAAATTAATTACTTCTTCTATTCGATGGGAAAAAGTCCTTGCCTGATTGGACAAAGAAAAATAATCTGTGTAGCTAATTGTTTTTTAATTGCTGGTATTGTAACAAGAAAGCGGCGTGGGCCTCAAAAATGGGACCTGCACGCCCTCGCACTGCAAGAAAAACATACTTGATCGGCTTGAAGTGACACGGAGCAGTGTGTTGCCTCATTATACTCCAGGAAAGAGAGAGAGAGTGTATGAGAGAGAGAGAGCATAAGGGGGGAAGGTATTGTGTTTACTAATGACTTTTTAACAACTGTCCTTATCACAGGGCATTGTGAGCGTGCAGAGTGCAGCTCTCCCACAATCAAATCCGACTGCAATTTGACGGATATTGTGTTGGTTTCTGTGAGAAGTGGCTGGGGTAGGGGGTGGCTCAGGAAGGGGTAGGAGTTGGTGGTATGTGGCGGTTCTCAGAAAAACCCTAGAAAAGAAAAATGCTAAATTCTCTGGGTACAAGGACGAGAGGCCCTTGATGCACAAATGGGGCACACAGTCAGTCATTTTGAATTTTTAAGAAGATAACATAGGCACTGTGCATTACCTCTAAGCCTTCAAGCATTGATGACACAATGCCTTGTCCACATTGATTGTTTCTCATTCTTTCAATGACTGCTTTTTCTTTCTTTAAAAAAAAAATCTTTGTTTCTGATTTTATCCCATTTTGGTAGCCAATTAGACCTGCTATTTTTTTTTTTAAAAATGTCAATCCCCCCTAGTAATGTGAGTTCGCTGCCGTAGTCCTGCGACTGGTAGTGACGAAGGCGAAGTAACGCCTCCTCTGAGACGGAACTCACCAAGCCGTCGACTGTAACCCGGTACTACAGGGCCACTCTTATGCGCAGCGAACGTCGTGTCATGTCGGCTTCCCTCCCCCCTCCCTGGGAAGGACAGCCAATTGCCGCCAGAGCCGGGAGTGCCATTGACGGGGAATTGAACCTCGGTCTCCGCAGCGTTGGACATTGTAACCACTGGACCACGCGGGAGGCCCCCTTTTTTTCTTTCTTTTTTGTTTTACTGTTCGTCCCTCCCTCAGTCCGTTGACTGAAATATTGCCAAAGGGGGAAATGGTTGGAAGACTGGTCAGAAATTCAGAGCACGAGGTGTTTTCTTTTGTCTTGGTCTGAGGGTTTCACCAAAATATGTACATTTGGTTTCAGAAAAAAAAAAGAAAAAAAAGCCTAGCCAAAAAGGACAAAAAATATGGTAATCACCTTACATTCATTCTGAAGGGATGTATCTGTACTTCACCTGCGACATCTTTGTGAAGCCCGGCAGGGAAATGGTGTCGTGATTCTATCTTGAGTGTCTTCATTCTGTCTGCATTCATAAAAAAAAAGAGTGAGAGAGAGAGAGAGAGAGAGAGAGAGAGAGAGAGACACACACAGGGGAGTAAAAAAAACACACCATCCAGCAGATTCATTGAGAAAAATAGACCTGCTGCGTGCCTGGAATGCAGAATTCTTCATAGCCACTTCCACACAAGCACACACATACAAGCACACACATTCACAGAGACAATGTGCACACACATGTCCACACACACACACATACACACACATGAACACATGCACACACATACCGTACATGTGTATACAAACACAGCCACATCCTACTAACCTACTAAAACTCTTATGCGTTCCAGAAAAGGGGAGAACAACCTATTTTTGTCCTGGTAAAAGGTTCTGATGTGGGAACTCTCATTGCTTACATGGATGTAGACTCTGCTTTTGCCTTTACCTGGTGATGAATGTATGTGTGTTTGTCTGTGATTTATTCAGCAATGTACATAAAACTGTATTTATACATATTTATATGCATATTTCATCTATTTTAAAGAAGCTGTATTAAACATACGAATGTTACATTCGTGCCATTGTCTTTTTGTCATTCTTGAACACCGGCACAAGGTAACTATGTAACCAAATATGGGCAAGACATACAAATGATATCTTCCCTGTCACCACACACACAATTACAAATTCACACAATTACATCATCAGCAGTCTCCCACCTACCTTTTTTACATCACAAAGAATCTCTTGCTGCGTCCGTCTCTGTCCCTCTGGACCAGGCTAAAAATACCACCAGCCTAATAGAGATGGGAGAGAGAGGAAGGGGGAGAGACAAAGAAGCACAGAGACATAGAAAATAACTCAGCTTGGCACATTACTGAATCAACGTGTATCGTGGATTATTTGTTATTTCCTTGTTTATGTTTTTATCGTAAGACCAGACCATTTCTGTGCAACTTCTGCATTCATTCTTGTTTGACTTGATTTTGTTTGACTTGATGAGTTATAAATCATGCCTGTGATCGCTCCCCTGCTTTATAGTCTTTGAAGAAAAGTCACCCCCTTAGCCTACATTGAAGCGAGGGACAGACAAAAAAACCTTACCTGATGTTTAAGGCAATGCCTGTGCATTGTGATTTGTACCTTCCAATTCTATATTTGGTTTCGATGTACGTAGCATGGACGGGCATCACCACTCCCAATAACCAATGGAAATGGGTGGGTTCAAAAGCACCACCTTCTGGTGAAATTGTGTAATGACAAATACAATGATCACACCATAGATACTGTAGCTCTCATGTTCACCTTGGCATTCCGATATGAAATCACACAACATACAGTCTGCTTGCTTTGTCAGGATTTTTGAGATAAATCATCGCTTCTGAAATGGATGCAGCAGATAGGAACACTCATCAAGAGCAGTGACCTAAATCCCCCCTGAAGGCCAAAAGAATGTTTCAAATGAAGTGAAGATAAATTGGCGCATGCACAGGGTTTGTTGAAAAAAGGTTTGTTTCAATTACATGAACCAAAATTAATACTGTCCTTCAATTAATCTGATCTCTCAAGCGAGTTGGCAAAATATAAGTAAGTAATATAAATATAAGAAAGTAATTGCTGGTTGCAAGTTTGTGTAAAAATGGGGAGCTTGGAAGACATGAGTTAAGCACGTGAGTGTCCGCTGCAGAAAGTGATGTTGATAAGAGTATGATTAGTTCCCTTGGCTGGGGACTCAGGTCTTTAGCTCAGCGAGCTAATCATGTCTCTTGTGGTTTTGGGATCCTCGGTTCAAAACTCACTGCAGGCGGAACCAACTCTGTTACATTTGCAAGCAAGGAAATGCTACAGTAGTTACTACTGTTACTGACCTAAGAAACCTGGTGAAATAATTTAAAATGTTTCCCCCAAAATACCTATTATTCTATATAGAATATAGTGGAACAGAACAGCTGGACACAGGGATTGGTTTGTTCGGTCGGTCGACCAGGATTTTTATGATCTCTCTCAGAGATTTTACTGTACAAAAATGAACAAAATACTTTGGCCGTCCCCCTCACGGGCTTCGGCTAAAAACAATAAAGTAAAACAACAAACTAAATTTAAAAAATTATTTCGGCAAACACTATAAATTAAATACACACAGACAGACTTTCGCTAATTTTCAGAGTGTTGTTTGGTGTGGTTTCTCGGTTCTCTCTCAGCTGGCATTCAGCTTCTGTGTCCCAGCCACCTACTAAGAAAGCAGAGACGCTTTTAATCACACAGGTATAATTAGTTAATTCTCCACAGCTGTATGCTCTAGCTGTCCTGACAGTAGGCGTGGCCGTGAATCACCCTGATTCCCCCCCCTGCCTAGACCAACGCCTTCCACAAGATCCTTCGTGAAAAAAACATTTTGTTGTGAGGGCAGTGGCGGTGGCAGAGGCCCTACATTAGATAATCTAGTTGCATTCCCACAAAAAAACAATCATGAGCACCAATAAGAACCATGTCTCTGGCCCTTTCCTCCATAGATACAATATGTACGTATATTAAAAAATCACGACCACAAAGAAGAAAAGATCTTGCCCCACAACTTGACACAGTTACAACAAAATAGCAGGTGGCGAGATGTGAGGAATCAACAGCACACCCTGGCACAATCTCCCATTAGAGATATCCATGGTGACCTTTGCACAGCCCATTTTACATATTGTAATGGTGAGCGGTTAGCCTAGCCACCATTGATGCTAACCAGTAGCCATATTGGCTCCAGACTCCAGATGAAAACCAGCCTCTTGGCTAAGCTATTTAATGTATTGTTTTTAACATTCAGTGTCTATTACTTGCATTGTCCCTGACAAATAAACTAATCAAATAAAAAAATATTGTTTGTTATTAGCGGTGGCTACTACTTGTTGTAGCGTAGCCACAAGGCTACTCACTTACGTCATTCCCCAGGCCTTTGCGAGCGCTACTAATGTTAGTTATTAGCTAGTTATGTTCATGTTTGATAATTGTGTAATTGTGGAAAATGTTGTCTGTGTAAAAGTCCCTTTTTCCCTTGTTACGAAAGGTGATTGCATGTGATTCTTTGTATCGTCATCCGTGGTAGTATGAGTATGTGTAAAGAATGACCCCCATGCGCTTGTCGTGTGTTCTTCATACTTCCTGGTGTCTCAATACTTTGTTTTAATAAATCTGGTAGCGCAACAATGGAAAAGCAAACTCTCCAGAGTCTTAATTCAGTATCACTCACTGTTACATTGGTGTCAGAAGCAGAATGAATTGACGGTGAAATCAAAAGGTTCGAAGAAGCAAGACGGCTATACGGGAAGACCACACGGTGGAAAAGGAAGACTTCACTCCCGGGATCACTGAGGGATGTCTTGCCAGAGATGGAGGAACTTGGCAGAAATGCCAGCGACAACTAGCGAGCTCGTAGTGGGAGGCTGTTCAGCTGCTAGCAGAGTAGCCATGGGTAGTGAGCCCAGGGGGAGCAGTCACTCCGCTACTACCTGCCTGACAGTCAGCACTCTTCTGTCGGGAACAGCGGCGGCGGTGGTAACACATTGACGGCAGCCATAGATAGCATGCGCAAGGCAGTGGGCTTTCTCACAGCTAACAGTATGGTTGCACCGGTGGCGGGCAGACTTGGTTTGGGCAGCTGAACGGTCGGTCACAGTTTCGCTTCATAACTGAAGCAGTGGAGTGGAACGAAGTGGAGACTGGCAGCAGCTCTGGAAGGAGGAGCGCTAAAGGCACTACTGGACCTGGGTCCTGACTGCATGCCTACTTACCATCTCCTCTGCATGGCGTTGAATAGGTGGTTCCGCCAGGTGACGTCACTCCAGCTGCACTATCATGAGCGGCGAGAGGGAGAGAGGATTGGACTTCTGGTCGCCGATGTCCAGTGCCTGGTCCAGCAGTCCTACCCCCAACACCCCGTGGAAGTCTGCAACAGCCTGGCCCTCGACACCTTCCTGAGGGGACTACAGCCTGCACACCTCTGGCAACAGGGCCACTTTGCCTACCCCACAACCCTGAATGTTGCACTGGCTAAAGCGGAAGAACTGGAGGCAATCCTGGGTGTCAAACCACCAGTACACCGGGCGGTCCAGGTGACAAGCGGAGAAGTTGAAAGTGAGGACGACACAGCACCAGCCAGGGCAGCAGCACCTCCTTCCAACATCTCTTGCTCCTACTATGGGAAGCAAGGCCACTTCGCCAGAGACTGCTGCAAATGAATGCAGCGAGAGGTGTCCTGGCAGCAGTCGGGAAACGAGAACAGGCTGGCCTGAGCGGGGCACCTCCAGCCTGCATTCCACCACACCCCATAATGATGAGAGTAGGCCGCCTGGGAAACAGTGGTTGCAGCTTATTCGCCCAGTGCTACATCAAGGGAGAGCTGGTCCATACACTCATCAACACCAGCTCCACCATCAGCCTGGGGCGACACAACCTACTCCCTAAAATCATGAACTGGTCCCACACCACCACCAGGCTGGAAACAATGATGGGGCAGACGGCTAATATGCTGGGCTGCAGGCAGCTGTGCCTGCAGATGGAAGCCAGGACAATAGAACAGAGTTTTTTCCGGGCCAACATCTCCGACCCCTGCATCCTGGGCCTCGACACTCTCTCCGCTGCTGGGGTCATCATCAACATGGCAAAACACTTGATCCTGGTCGGTGGGTACTGACTACCCCAACCTGGGTTGAATCACAGTCAGTGGTCAGTCAGGCAGATCCAGCCCCAGCCAGGCAGGGTAACAGCAACAACAGAGAGGGCAGTGGAGCAGCTGTTCCAGCGCAGCAGTGAGGTGCTCAGCAGTCAGAGTGTAACCAGCTATGCGCTGTCTTGTCTGAGTTCCCATACCTGTTTGCTGCAAAAGATAAAGACTGCACCCACACCACGGTGGTCCAGCACAACATCGATACGGGGATAGCCACCCCTATCCAGCAGTGAGTGTGACGCCTTCCCCTGGCATCATTCAGCCATCTGACAGTAACCAGTGGGGAACTGAACGGAAGCAGAAAAAGGAATTATGACGTCCACTGCACGGGACGTGAGTTTCAGGGGAATGGTTGTGGGTGTTCAATCCCCACAGGCGTAAAGGCCGGTCGCCAAAATTGGACAGCGACTGGGAGGGCCCCTGCCTCGTCCTGACCTGGCTCTTGGATGTCGTGTACCGGGTCCGTCTTCACCAACGGCGGAGAGTGGTGGTCCTACACCGTGACCGACTCGCCCCTTACCTGGGTGCTGAGGGATGCCCCTCGACCCCTCAGGGGAGCTGCTCTCCGCCTGCTGCGGGTTCGTCATTGCTCCCTAGCAACTCCCTGCCTGCAGTCCAGGTTCCAGTTCTTTGCCACCTGCCTGCTGCTGCCTCTCCTGACTACTCTCCTACTATCGCTCCTGCGATCCAGGCACATCTTCAGGCACGATCCAGGCACATCTTCATATCTTCTTCAAGCCTGAGCACCTTCAGAACACATTCACTGCTACAATATCATATGGTACCCATTTACACTGCTGGACATTGAAGCACTTCAACTACTGTTTTCAAGTTGCTGGAGGGGGAACAATGGGACCAGGGAACCAAACCTGCAACCTTCTGTTACTGGTTACTCACCTTACCTGCAAAACACTGGCTCTCTGGCAATGTTTGGCATTACATAAACACCATGAATTATATAACACCATTAATGTAAGTGCAATGTGAGGCTTTATGTTGTTTAGTATGATGTTATTGTGTTGATATTATGTTGCTCCTGAGGATGCTCACAAATGTTTTTATTTTAGCGTTTCCTTTTTACGAACACCTGGGTGTTTAACTAATTCTGGGTTCTCTGTGCCAATTTTGCTTTATTTATGTTTTATTTATTCATACCTCCATGTATTTTTATTTCCTTGTAAGTCAGTCTGTATAAGAGCATCTACCAAAAGAATGAAAAAGTTCAAAAATCAACATCATTCAAGATCTTAGTGTAGTGACCTCCATTTTCCATACAGAGATATAATGGTCATGATTCTGACCACAGTGACATGGCTGTCATTTTTATTTTGAAAGACCCCGTTTTAATTCACTGTGTAGATTGTTTTAATGGAGATTGAGCAGAAATGAATGTGATGCGTGTATGTGTGTGCATGCACATGTGTTTGGATGTGTGTGTTCGCGTGTTCATGTGTGTTTATATGTATGTGTGCAGGTGTTTGAGGTGGAGGGTGGGGAATGGGAATGGTGGAGGGTAAGCGAGAAGGGAGAGTCGTCCAGTGGATAACAGAGGTTCAATGCAGATTTACAGAATTTACTTGAGAGCACATCCGGATCTGTCACCAAGACTTGACACAGCTGTGAACGAATAATTATGACAATTGGTTGTATCAATGTCTGACAGCAGTTGTTCAGTATTTCACCCATCTTATATTTTTTAATCCAACACCTGTCCAACACTTACTTGTGGTTCTCTGTGGCTCAGTAGGTAGAGCACAACGTTGGCAACGCTTAGGTTGTGGGTTCAATCCCCACTGGGGCCACATATACTGAAAATGTACGCATTCACTACTGTAAGTCGCTTTGGATAAAAGCGTCTGCTAAATGGCGTATATTATTGTTATTATTACTCTCCTTTGTCGTGAGGGGCGAGTTGCATCGACCCGTTTTCTTCACATTATATAGCCTACGCAGTGATTGAGCAGATACTCTCGAGGGGTTGGGAGAGCACATATAAACTATCACATTGGTCATTGTTAATTACCGTGATCACTGTCCTGCAGAGCGCGCTAGGCTGAAACATTGGATAGGACCAATTAATTCGTTGCTTTGTTCAGACGCTATTCCGTTTTCTGTCCGTGATTAAGTGCTGTGCGCAGTGCCGGCGCCGGGGGGGGTTGCCGGGGCTGTAGCCCCGTCAGGAATTTGCATAACCCCGGCGCAGCCCCCCCAAGCATTTCCTTACAGTTATACATTTTTATTAAACACTTTTAATCAAAATAACTACCAGCCGACAAGTATTTTATAATTCCGTAGTAGAGGCCCTGTGTGTGTGTGTGTGTGTGTGTGTGTGTGTGTGTGTGGGCGGGGGGTCTCGCGAGACGAGAGTACCTATAACTAGCCTACGTACGATACGTTGCCATCTCGAACGTTAAAATTCATTGAACTTTTACACGTTAATGACAAGTTCGACAAAACTGTTGCGCCAAAAATATCAGACAATCTCAGAAATGCGAAGTATACTCACCATGATATACAGAACGAGTTAATTGAAATTATGGAAAATATGGTTAGGGAGCAAATAAGTAGTGAAATAGAGGGAGCTGGACTGTTTGCATTGATAGTCGACGAAAGTAAGGACGCAAAAAATAACAGGTGTCTGTGGTGTCACGCTATTTGCACAATGCTGTTGCACTAATAATTCCTACATTTCACTCCAGTCGATGGATTAGACGCTGATCCCCCTTTTAAAAACAATCAAACTGACACTTAATAAATGCAACATTGACCACAATACGTGCGTTGCTAAATGCTATGACGGCGCAGCCTTTATGTCAGGCTGTCATAACGGTGTAGCAGTTTACATTCAGAAAACATGTCCCACGGCCACGGGAACTGTATATCCATTGCCACGCTCATCGTCCAAATCTTGTTTTGGTGGACTGCGTTAAAAACATACAACCGGCGGCAGAGTTCTTTGAATCCGTGCAGGTGCTGTACAAATTTATGTCGGGCTCCGTCATGATCTTTTACTAAAAAACTAAAAGAAATCGAGCCAACACAAGCTCCGGTTGATTTTGCAATGAGTGAGATGGTCTAAGCAGTGTTTATCTGTCATGTTGTGACAATGTTTTCTTGGCTATTGGTATTGAGGGTCTGGGTCATTGTATTAATTTTTGAGTGCGTGAGATGGCAGTACCTACATAAGCTAAATCAATGCATAGCATGCTTGTTGTAGTAGCCGTGCTGTAATATCTGACTAGATGGTTTAAACATTATGCGTAGTAATGTAGCCTTCATAGCCGTGGTCTGCGCGCCCGTGACCTGCACGGGTGTCTACATTTCATGACCCCCTCACAACCATAAAGCACCCCCTTAGCACCCCCAACCAAAAATGTCTGGCGCCGCCCCTGGCTGTGCGGTAGAGCGACTTCTCAGAAGAGCTCAGGGGATCGGATCTCTGTGAGCCGCGGGAGTAGCTACCTCTGAGAATGTAAGGAAGCTAATAACCACGCTAGGAGCAGATTGAATGCTGGCATTTAGTATTTCGATGTAACCTTTAAAAAAGACATATAAATAGAAAGAAAGAAAAGGGGTCTCTGATCAATTAACCCGTGTGTAATATTCATATTCTGATACCTACTCTCCGTGTCCACATGGTCAAAAATGACCCGACCTCGCCGCACCCCAATGATAAAGCCTCTTAATTGAATTTTAAACCCCAAATCTATTTTGCACGTAGAAACAACCTGTCACTCACCAACAACTTGGCGAATAACTGTGTTTTTCCTACTCCACAGTGCAGAGAGACTATTTATTCAGTATACACGAGTCGTTTTGACTACAAACCACACATAATAGATTGTTTTGCTGTAATAGATGTGACCAGTGTTTCACTTTTTCTAATGGTAGGGTCACTCCAGGATAAGTCATCGAATTTCATGCTGAAAATAAATTATTTAGGGGGTTTTCACTGCTGTTAAACTCATAAAATTGTATTTTCTTTACCCGAGGACAACACACGGGTTACACATATTTGTTCCATAGGAACAGTTAAAACGTATTCGAATCTGGAATAAAAAACTAGATAAACATGGATATGAGTTTTCTCGGCGCTCCAACCCACTCTGGTTGCTAAATCAGAGCACTGTAATTACTGAAACAGACCCTTTTATCGCAATTGAAGCATCCGCTGCCTCTTTTCCCTCGTGCATCATGGTAAAGCACGCTTGTTCCTGTACAATTTAAATTCAATTTCATAACAAGCTCGGTTAACTACCTGCGCTGAAAACAAGAAAGTCTGTGAAAAGAAAACATACGAATTGCTCATAAATCGAATTTCTGGGAGCAAACTAAATTATCGTGGCCCAGAAATGTGTGTATCGCAAGTCCTGCAAATATATTCCTGTCTCATTTCTTTGCTCGGGCTTTTCAGTTTTATAAAGGTTGCCAAGGGAAATTATGATTGCGCAGTGCAATTCGAAGCGCACAAAGGAACAGAGAAGTTTTCATTGAATTGACTTGTAATGGCCCATTGAATCGTTCATTCTAGCAAGCACAGATAGGATTAAAACAGACGTCCTTATTCACTCAAGCTGTGAGACATTACGGCAAATGGCTTGCATTTATTTCTGCGTCAATATGATTAAATAGCTGGACTTATTGCATGCAATCTTCCCTGTTTTATCGTACCGGCAGGTTTCATTTTTATGCTCATATTTATATCAAACGTGAAAAAGTTATTATCATTACCTTTTCCCATGTTTAGTATATGTTTGTTATTGTCCTGATTTCAAAGCTACGGCCACAAATCACAGCTGCATACTGGCGAGAAGGTTTTTATGGCGTCGGCAAATGTGATTAGTGGATTTTCATTCATGTGTGTTGCCTTGGCCTGATTCTCTGCCTGTTCTCACCATTCCACAAGCCATGAGCCATGCTCCTGAAGCCCAGGTAATGTTGAGCTAATTACAGGTGGATCATTGCAAGGGGGTAACCACATATTAAAGGGGGAGGAGGGGGATAATGGAAAATAATGTTTTATATCTCCCATTCCTCACCCAAGAGGCCACTCAACTTCTGGTCCAGGCTTTGGTAGTGTCACGTCTGGACTACTGGAATTCCTTGCTGGCAGGCTTACCGTCCTGTGCCATCAAGCCATGCAACTAGTGCAGAATGCCTCCGCAGGTCTAGTTTTCAACCAACCCAAATTCACACGTCACACTGGCTCCCTATTGCAGCACGTATCAAATTTAAATCACTGGTGCTGGCATATCAGGCGCTAGGGGAACTACTCCCTGGAACCTACCTCCAGACACTCATCACACCCTACACCCCAGCCAGACTCCTCTGCTCAGCCACCGCTGTTGACTGTTCCACCGCTGAGACTGTTCCATCTCTCTGGGCCTCAGGCAGCCGTTCCTCACGGTCTCGCCTCTTCTCTGTCCTGACCCCCCGGGTGGTGGAATGATCTTCCGCACTCGGTCAGAACCACGGAATCATCAGAACTACGGATCTTCCGCAGGAGACTAAAAACCCACTGCCACTGAAAATAATGTGTTGGATGTGTTTTGGGAGGGCATATGCATGTATGTCATAACAAAAAATCGAATGGAGGGAGGCCCTTCTAATCAGGGTGCATTTGTTATGTTTGAGTTGGGGGTGAGAAATAGCATTCTGTGTAACTATGGTAGTTTGCTATTCTACACTATGCTTTTTCTCACACATAGAGGGTTAACATCCTGTCGAATTATGTCGAGACATGTCCTGAATTTTAATGCAAATGTAATGCCTCATTGTCTAGTGTGGTCTGGACACGCATGTTTATTTTAAGCCTCCATGATAACTAATGAAATAGTCTGATGAAAAATACCTGTACATACACTTCCTCTTTCTCCGCTTTTACAATCAGAGTGTAACTGTATGGTTAATTCTGTGCTCTTTATGTAATTCTGTAGCAATTAAAGTTCAGCGTTACTACTGTGATATGGTTCTAAAAGGTTGGGAACCAAAGTAACAAAATCAGGATAAATGGAGGGGCCCCCGGGTGGCGTAATGGTAAAGTCACTTCCCAGCTGCGCCATCCCCGGGTCTGGCCAGAAATCCATTCGGAGACAACAATTTTGCTCCTGGAATATTGATTGAATTGCACTGAAGACAAAAGAAAATACATTTATGGCTTATATCTCTGGCTTTGTACAGTTCTTGATTCAGAGAGGCCAAAGTTTAAGGTATCCAACAAGTTTAATCCTGTAGTCCATGACAATAACATTTTTTATCTTTTATCCATTTTCACTATTTTGTTGTTATGTTTTCATTTTTGAATGGATTGAAACTTTTTTGTTGGTGACTGAAATAAAATCATCCTTGTTTTGAGTCATGCTTTTTTTTTTGGGGGTTGTCAACATTAGTCACATTTTTGTATTAAATATCTGCTGTCTCCTCTCTGTAAGGAGTAATTCATAGGAGTCCTGTCCGAATGTCAAGTTCTCTGAATGAAAACTGTCAGGATTGTTCCACTGATGCAAAGCTTGGCAGTGAAGACATGGATGAACAGTGACATGCATCTGAAAAAGCAGCTCTGGGTGAAACAAATAGCACTGTATGTGAATGGTCCTGACTGAATACAATGAGGAGTATGTCTAAGAAACCATAACACAGCTGATTGAATCTTTGTTGCTACAAATTGTTTATGTGTTTTTGCTATTTAAGTGTCCGCCTACCTCAATCATTCATTGTTTTTGTTTGTAAGTAAATGAGCATGGTTACACCCATTCTTGATGGAGGAAGAAGGAAAACTCTTTTGGAGGGTCTGCAACAAAGCCTTTAATATGATTATGATGCTTATGACCTGGTGTACAGCATGGGAGCTAAGATGATTATTTTCTTGTGTTAATTATCAATGATATGGAAACAACTCTGGACAATCTAGCTATAACTTTGGCTATGGTACTTTAAACAGGATAATCACACGTACTTTCACTTAACCTGCTTATGGTTGTGGCAAACCTACTGTTGTATCTGGCATTGGCAAGATACTGTTGGCCCGGATCAATTGTATTCATTAAAATGTATATTGGTCTGTATAAATACATGTATGAATTTATTTGTATATAAAAAAACGATTGATTTGCTGTTGAAACACCTCACCTCAGCTACAGCTGACATATTGATAATGAAATAAGTTTATCTTGCTGTCAGCAATCTTTCACTGACGCCTCATATGGCATCATTACCACCCTCTTCCACCAGTGTGCTACCCTGTCCCTCCAGATTGCTACCACATTGCTGAAAGCTCCCAAGCTTTTAACGAGGCAGCATATGGCTGCTACATTCTCAATGCACCAGCTGGGTGATGAGATGAGAAGCAACAGATTTGTTGTTGAACCGATTGCAAGCTCTGTCTGCAATGAATGTGTAAACATAATAATTTCCGGTGGAAATGCAGAACATATTGTAAAAAATATTATTGTTAGGTAAAGTTATGTTTCCTTTATGTTTTGATTTACTAAGTACATTATATATAAATCATTAAAAGCATACCTGTTCAGACCTTCATTCTCAACGTTTGGACCTGTCCAATACCTGGTATCCAGGATCTGAACACTCCACACTTTATTGAATTCTGATAAGGTAATGTAGCTTTCATACACCATTGTCAGGATCTGTGTTCACTTTAGTTATGTGTGTAAGCTTCTTTTAAGGATAATGCTGGGATAATATTTTTTTACTGCTACTGCACCAGGTTTAAGCTTACTGTCACTCTAAGATACATATTTAATGCATCTTACCATATTTGCCTCAGTATATGCCAAATAAACAAATAAATACGTGAATGAAAGAAAGTTAGAGAAATACATTATAACAAAATGAGTGCTGAAAATAATGATTAATGAAAGAATAATGATAGGGTAGGGAACTAGTAGTGTTCAATGATTAAAGTTTGAGGGCACTCAATAGTGATTAACTCATTTTCAACTCCAGCACTTCACACTTAAAATTGGCCTGGTAGCCCGACATTAAATGTTCTAGGCTACGTTTCAATCAAACTACATTGTTCTAGGCCAAGTTTCAATCAAACTACATTGTCCCTTACAGATAATACTCACAGCAGCTATCAAATGCATCACCTGGCTGAAACCTACATCTCCAACCTATGAGCTATGGTTGTGTAAAGTTAGAGAACTGTTTGAGATGGAAAGAATAACTCATGCATTACGTCTGCAAACAGAAAAATTATCTCAAAGATGGGGTTCGATAAGGGCCGTCTTGTTTTGATGAAATAATACAGGGACACCCCCCAACCCTACCCCAACCCTTTATGTATGGTTTATATATATGTATATTACTATTATTTATTTTTTGTATTGTCAAAATTATTTTCTGTGGTTTGTTGTTCTATGCCTTTGTCTTATTATTATCATTATTATTATTACTATGATAGTACTTCAATTTGTCTCCTCTAATGGTCCATCCAAGACCTTCACACTACTGTATATATATATATATATATATATACACCTAGTTACTAGTCAAATAATTATTCAAGGCTGTAACTATTAGGAAGTGATGCGCGGTGTTAATGCATTTTGAATGCATGTGTGATTTGCAAAGAAAAAAGAAAAAATAAGTTTAAAAAAAAAACATTGTCCCCTCAGTAACAAATCCACTTATAGCAATTTCACATAAATTTAACATTTAACACTTCACACATTCACAAAATGGTGTCTGAAATGAAATGTCCAATTGCCTATATGTGTAACGGTTCAAGGCAGAGGACCTTTAATTTACATTAGAAAAAGGTCCTTGTCTCTTTAAATACCGTGCGTTTAAAGTGCTCTCTCGCAGTTCACTACATATCCCAGGGCGTAGCACTTACGACCGGTAGTCCAAAAGCGTTTCCGTCCGAAATGACCAATGGCAGACCATACATTTGGACGCGCATAATTCGAAATCGCATTATTTTATCCAATCAGTTGTTTTCATTTTCATTCGGACTAAGAGGACCCAATCAGGGAAGGGTATTTTGTATCGACGAATCAGACTACAGTTCCTGGCTTGTTGGGCGTACTAGTGCATTGACCAATGAAAAGTTGAAGTTGATATTTAAACAGTGCGCGCGGGTGGTGCTAAGCCAAATTGGGGGAGGAACTTAAAAAATAGACCTGTGGAGGCATGCATTTCTTCAACTTTAGCAGGGTTTGCTAGCTAATTGGTATTACCGGCTCACTGACAAGTTAGCTAGCTACCTGTTCAACTAACTAGTTAATGCATTGCTAAACAAGGTTCCTAAACCGTAAGCATATAACGTGTGCTGTTTTTGTTTGGTAGAACGCAAAGTTAGCATTGACTAGCTGTGTTTGTATGTACAGTATTTTACTAATTTCCTTCGGCTAACACTTGAAATGAAAGCGGGAGGTAAGTCTTTTTCAATTAGCTAGCCTGTTGGCCATTTAGTTTTGTGATTGTTCAAAAAATGTCAGTTGTTAAATTTGAGTTTGTTGACTTACTAATTAGTACTCTATTTTATTTAGGTAGTAACGTTGGCTAGAGCACTTCGGAAATGGTCTGCTAGTTAACGTTAGATTTTGGTTGGCTCTAATGCTGGCAAGATGGCTAAAGTAGCTAACAATGTTAGATACTGTATCTTAATTATGTAAGTTAGTTTTAACTACCTTATTGATTCATACCTAGCTAACTTCATACCGGGCTCTATGACTGTTAATGTTCCTGTCATGTTATTACATTATTATGTGAACTTTAGCGAACTTGGGAGCTTTTAGCTACCGTTAGGAAAGCTGGTTAGGTCAAGCTCACAAGCAAGATGGCACTAGTTAAGGTTTCTGCACCTAACATCGTAAGCTAGCTAACTGGTTAGATTAGCCATTTTTGGAGGGCCAACTACAAATGTATTGTAATTTATCGTAATGTTATCCAATCAGTTAACGCAGCATCGTAAATAAGATGTGGCAAATTTTGGTTAGCGAAGCATCGCTTGCTAAGGTAGCCTGTTGATAGGAGGGAAAATTAGGCGCTTAGTCTAGTGTGGTTGGAGCAAATAAATGGCCATGGTAGCTAGGACAGATACACTAACGACAACTAGTTCTGTTTAAAACATAAATATGTGATTCTGGCTAGCATTAGCTGATAGTGTTGCCTAGTTATAAATGTTTGTCTGGATTTCGCAGATGCATATGTGGAGACTACTTTAATTAAAATCTATAGCTATATAAGTGGAAAGAATGCTATGCATTTCGATTAGGAATTTCTCGAGTTTCTTGAATTTAGCCACTCAAGAAACCAAACGGGCTAGCTGTTACTGTGTTGTGGAAAAATATATATTTTTAAGAATATAAGCAACGGGTATATGGAATATATACAGATGTGCGGATTGGATTCATTTGTAGCTAGATATCTTTGCTTGTGATAGGCTAGGAGTGTGTCATGATGATTACATGTTCAAATTCTGTGTGGCATTGCTGTTGTACCCCTCTGTCCTTATTTTTTAGTGTAATATCCAGATGTAATTGGTATGTGTGAGATGTAAGCTAGCCATGTTAGTCACCCTCCCTGAGGCTGTTTGTGATGGTGACCTCGTTTGACTTCAACTGAGAAGAGGAATTTTGTAATTTGGTCTCTCTTCCCCCCCACCTGTTGATTTTGAGGATGGATAACTCTTTCTGTCTTTCTGCCCTCCGTCAGTGGTGCATTGCCGTTGTTCTAAGTGCTTCACGGTGCCAACAAAGAGGCGAGTCAGAAAGCGTGTTCCGTCCCTGACCCTGCTGTCCCTACCCGATGAGGTCCTGCTGTGTGTGCTCCAGTGTCTCTCTGCTGAGGATCTGCTGTCCATCAGAGCTGTGAGTGTATTCTCTCACTAACTCACTAACTCACTAACTCACTAACTCACTAACTCACTAACTCACTCACTCACTCACTCTCTCACTCACTCACTCACTCACTCTCTCACTCACTCACTCACTCACACACACACACACACACACACACACACACACACACACACACACACACACACACACACACACACAGGCCACCGGTTGTCCCGGGCACCGAAGCATAACCGTGTGGTGTCACAAGGTGCAATGGCAGAGGTGACCGATTGAACTTGTCTTTCGTAACATTTAGGAGAAAAACAAAAAAAAAAACAACCAGCCCCCAGGGAATGGCGTTTAAGAGAAAAAGGGGCCCTTTAAGTGTTTTCCAAACGAAAGGCATTTCAATGACCGGTGGCAGTAGCATTCACAGTTGGGTGTCTGCAGTGTAAAGGCCATTTGCTCATTACTTTTTTGTTTGCTCCTTCTTTTGGTCTGTCTTTCAAACACACACACACACACACACACACACACACACACACACACACACACACACACACAGTCCCTAACAAACTGTCAAAATAGTAGTGCTGAGTGAAATACTTGGTGCATTTTCAGAAGCAAAAATGATACACAGCAAATTTGGTGGAAATGTCATTTGCATGCGCAAGAGTAAAGTGGCATGCAGGTGTAATGCTTATGAATCCCTCCACTCAGGCCGTTTCTCTGCCCTCCTGTTTTCCAGGTTCATTCCAGACTCCGCGACATTGTCGACGGCCACTCCAGCGTGTGGGCCAGGGTCAGCTTTAAGGACAACTGGCCTGCCCCTCAGAGTGTCTGGCTCTTTGAGAGGTACCTATATTCCCTGCCCTGCGAATGCCGCAGGGGGGAATTGGCTCTTTGAGAGTTTGAGGTTTGTCTGCTGTTTAATTTAATGGCGTCTGGTAATTTAAGCCGTATTTCCTTACTTCAGAGCGGCAGAGAAGGGGAACTTTGAGGCGGCTGTGAAACTGGGCATTGCGTACTTGTACAATGAAGGACGTAAGTTTTGACACGAGTCTCACTTTTTCTCTTTGTCTTGTAAATGTGTAAATAGTTTAGTTGATTGTAATATTTGTTCTCTCTTACCCCCTCCCTCTGTTCCCCGGTCTCAGCGTCACTGAGTGACCAGGGCCGAGCGGAGGTGTGTGGCAGGAAGGCCGCGTGGTTCTTCGGCCTGGCAGAGAGCCTGCGCTCCTCGGGGGCGGATCCCTTTGTCTGGGTTTTCATTCGGCCCCCCTGGTCCCCCTCTGGGAGCTGCTGCAAAGCCTGTGGTATATGACCGACTGAAGGCGGAGTGTGACACGCATACGGTGAGTCTGTGCACCCTTAGGGGTCACATTCAGCCCCCACCCCCCACTTTAAAAAAAACAAAAAAACAATTGAATGTATTTTTATTGCTATTAAATTTTTTGGCTGCCTGACCTTTTATCGGGCTGTTGGAGTACTGGGCCTGCAATGCTTCACAGTTATCCCCAGGGGGCGCATTTGTAGGTCAGCCTGCAAAAATTGGCCTAAGCTTTGACAAACCTGAGCTGATTGGGTAAGACGCCTTTTTGCACCAATATTGCTTTACACAGCTGAAATCCGTTTACCCTGCATTTGTTTTCATTCTAGCATCAGGTGCCCTGAAATTGAAGAAAATGGGGGGAGGAAATAAAACCATAAATATATATTAATTTGAATGTAAAAGAAAATAGAAAAAATACAATTCAAATAAAAAATGTTTTGTGACAACTGAAGCTTCGGTGTAAAGGAATATAAAAATTAAAAAAAGGTGCACTTGTGTAAATTATTATTATTATTATTCCCCCATTATAATTGATCAAGAGCAGGTTTAATCTGTGCTTAAAGTGCCTGAAATAAGATTGTAATCACTGAACTTAACAGTATTTTAAAACTGAGTTTAAAGGAGTACTTTAAATTGAGCTGATTTATTTTGTAAATGTTATCAATAAAACAACTTTTGGCAATCAAATCCACCAATAAACATTAAAAATTGCTGCCTTTTCACTTAGGAAATACATCATCCTACTGGATGGGTGTGGTAATCTTAGTCTAGAATAGCCTGATTGACACAGTCCCCCAATACTACTTGCTACTATGGGAGCATGCACACATATTCACTCAATTTGAAAAGTGAAGTAATTAGCATTAATATCACCCCAAAAAGAAGGAAAATACTGACTTCCATTGTAATGCGTAGGTAAGCGTATCACTGTTTTCTAAAAGGATAAACACCCTTTGATTGTATCAGCCCATAATTGCCCAAAACAGTTTTTACACTTCTAAAACATGGGTGGGAGACAAACGGAAATACTGTATAAAAACCTCATATTTTTCTTCTTCCACTACATGGTGTTCTTTGGAAATATACCCGAGCTGTGTTTTCAGAATGTACTGTAATTTCTAGAGCAACTTATGCTTATTTTCCATGGCTTTTCAGACGGTTAACTAAACTTGGATTTTCTTACCAGTGCAAATTGTGTGTTTAAATATAGACAATTATGCAGGGGTTGCACTAATAGTTGGGAAAACAACAGCTTTCTTATCCAGGAGATGCCTTTTTGGGGAAAATGTATTACTGTCCACCGTTGTATTACAATTGCATCTTAGCCTTGTAGCTAAGAGTGTGGGCACAGCTTTAGGATGGAGGGAACATTCAATATGTAGCCAAATGTTCATTGGTGCATTGAAATTATGTCCTGCCTCAGGAGAAGAAAAGGCCCAATTTGTGGAACCTGTTGAGCAGGAGGTATTGATCTAAATCAGAAACCACAAAACGACATTGACAGCATTTTCCAGACTTTTAGTGTTTGTTTCATGTACTTCTACACAAATTATATAAAACTCTGGAATTCAGGAGTTTGACGGGAGTACTCCTTTATGATTAAACTGCATTTGGACATAAAAAACTGTGATGGCTGTGAGTTAGTGTTGTTACCTTGGGCTTCAATTTCACCACCGGTGCATTTGGTCTCAGGAAAAATGTCCTCTGTGTATAATATACAGAGTAGTTTAATAGAAATGACACTGCCAAATTGTGGCTGCAGCTGAGGCACCTGGCAGTTTGGCACTTCATAATTGAGATTAATTGAGGGTTATGGAGCGATGCCAAACGTTGAACCATCTCCACCATATTGCAAGATTAATGAGGCTGAAACCTCATTCATCTGTTACTTTTGAAATTGAACCTTTTTTCCCTCACCTCGGGCAGCAGGTGGGCGAGGGAGCCAATCAGTCTTGTTGGTAATGAGCCATTGTAGCCCTCAGTGTATTTTGACATCAGTACAAATCTGTTCTTTAATGCATTCTGCTATGTCGCTGTTTGAAAATCCTGTGGTTGATTGATTTGCCCTCTGCCCCCCTTTCTGTAAATTTTCTCCATGTATTTGCCTCTATGAAATTGCTTTGTTTTGTATTATAATTTTGTACATTTCCTTTTCTGTAGGAAAAGAGGGGAGCTTTGCTGCATTGTCTGGCCAGAGTTCTTCAGCACTTTGATGTAAGTGTGAGTGGGAGCTCAGTGTGTGTGTTGGGGGAGCGGGAGCAGGCTTGGGACCGAAACCACTGTTACAGTGTGCAATCTGGCTTGTCTGGCTTGGGTTATTCGCCCCCTTTCAGCCTCCTCCTAATGGATGATTTATCCGCTGCCTGTTGCTCCCGTTTCCTCCTGTCGGGTCCCTCTGCGGCCAATGGTTTCATTTACTTAGACCCTGAGAGCGTGGGTTGGTGTGTGCGTGTGTTGGGGGCCTTCAGTAAAGGTCGTTTGGGAGAGAGCGGGGAAAGCAATCGGAGGAAAATGAATGATTATTATTATTATTAGTAGCAGCCCAGATTTGTTTTTTAACAGGGTTTATTGCTGCATTATACATTTCCAAAGACTCCTGAAATGTGCAGGCAGTAATACGATGTTTGTACCCTGTCTAGCCAGCTTCCAGCACTAGTTTAATCCTCCTTTGCTCTTGTTGCCCTTTTTGTCAAGTCAGATTTTCTTCATTTAGTGTCGCAGTCAAGACTATTTTACTGGGCACAAACCACAGTCCCATCAACATGATGTACACAGTCCATCCATCTACCAAATCTCCGATGGTTTTTGAAATGCACCGACTTTCGAATTTAATAGGATTTAATTGTCTGATTTAGTCCAGTTCATGATGCAGGTAATAAATCCGTTAAGTAATGAAGTCAGGGTTGCTGGGTATGTACGGTACGGTAAGTTTGGGCAAACCAAACTGCAGTTCATATTTAACTGAGAATTTCAACTTTATCTCCAGCTATTTCATACATTAGCTGCCAATTTCATACATAATCATGCGTGGTGATGTATCAGCTGAGCACCCCCATGAGTCTTGCGTTTGTGTGACACTGCGTCTCTGCCAGGAGGAGGAGAAGCGCAGCGAGGCTCTGTCCATGCTGGAGGAGTCGTCTCGTCATGGCTGCCTTCAGAGCTCCTACCTGCTGTGGGAGCACCAGCGGACGGCGGCGGTATGGGATCCTGTTCGATTACCGCTCCGTTGTTATTAATGATGTTGTGATGCGCGTTTCGCCCGCACATTTGAGGCCTAAAGGTGACTGCCCGTGGATGCAGTACGCTTGCAGGTGGCCTCAAGTCAAAGTGTAAATTTGGTCTGTATCAAGTACTAGCACAATCCTGCTCATACACTCATCTTCCATATTCCACGATGTAAGCCAACCAAATCCCAAAATCCACACCCTTTGGCAACTCCCCCTTCCCCTGAGTGTTAAAACTGAGTGAAATGAAGACCGCTGAAATGGAGATGATGCTCGCTAAGCCTCTCAGCAGGGAGTGACTTGGTGAAAGAGCAGGCTTCTCTTTCACTCCGTTTCCAGATAATGAAATTGCCAATGTGCATAAACTGCACGTTGATATGACCACATGAGAATTTTCAGCATTAGGTTTTTTTTTTGGGGGAGGGGGGGAGTTTATATTATTTCAACCGGATTTTGTATTTCTCTGACAAGCTCTCGATGAGAAGCTGGAATCTTAAACCCTACGTGTGAAGCACTACATGCATGTAAAATCAGTCCATGGTTTGAGAGAAACCAGTGACGCCTCATTTCACACCTGGCTTTTGTACGGATAGGTCCCAGTGGGGAGGTGTTGGCAGCCCCAGGTAGGGGCAGAGTAGCAATTGTCTGCTGCCCAATCGCTGCGCTGCCACGCCCCCATCCAGAAAGTAGTTATAAACCCCTTATGTAAACCATCTCCAGATTAGATCAGGAACAATTGAACTATACAATGTAAACCTGAATGTGGTAATGTTGATGGTAGCAAGTACATGCTTCTTGTTTTGGCTGAACATTCAACAATTATTCTATCTTGTGTAAAACAAATGTATCACTTTGTTTGCATACCAGTGCTGTGTTAAAACAAAATAGGTTGTCTCCCTCTTTTCTAATAAATACATAAAAATAATCGTATACCTGACGTATACCTGCTCTGCTAAGAAGGTGCTGTTCTTCTTAGCAGAGCAGGTGTGTGCCGTTTGTACCACAGTGTGTGTGTGTGTTCAAGCCCTGTCAGTTATGAGCCCTCACCTCTAACCCCTCTTTCCGGATCCCCCCAGGTGGCAGATCCGGGCAGGTATCTCCAGTGTCTGCGCACGCTCAGGGACTACGCGGCCAAGGGTTGCTGGGAGGCACAGGTGCACATCTCCGCTCTTTCCTCTCCGCGCGTGTCACAAACTCTGCTTTTCACAGATGTATCGATCCCCTGGACAGTCGCCCCCTCCCCACCTTTTGAGTCTAGGGTTTTTTTCTAAATGCTTTCATTGATATTTTGACTGTGTTCCAGGTCTATTTGTCCAGCTTTTTTTTTTATTTTATAAAAAAAAAAACATTAATGATCTTCCCGTCTCCCCCGTACTTCCTTGCTTCTTGTCTATTAGTCTGTCTGTCTTCAGTCTCCTTTTTTTCCATTTTCATTTGGCCAGGATTTGCATGCCAGCTGGCTGCTCCGTTTGAGATATGCGGGTGTAAAACAGCCTCCCATCTTCATTTTATCAACCCCCCCCACTGCTATCTTTGGAGCCGTTGGATGAGTGAGCTTGTAGGCAGGCGCGATATCACACTGTCGGATTCAGACTGGTGAACCCTTCCACACGGTCTGCGTCACCCTCTCCTTCCATTTTATGTCAAAGGCGAAAAAGAAAATTCAAATAACGCCAACTTAACAACTTAACGCGTTCACTTCTTACCTCTGGGCTCTGGGAGTGCTGCACGCCTGTCCTGTCATAGAGCTGGAGCCAGGTTGGCGTGAGCCGTGGCACACGGGGTCACGCCGAACCTTGGCATCAGGTTCAGGGTTGGAAAAGGGTTTCCTTGTAAGACTCCAGGGCATGCTAGTCCTAGGCTGCCTTTCATCGTCGATCTACGCCTCCCTGGGCCAAGCTGTCTTGTCATTCAGCCTTTTTTTTTTTTACGACTTCTCTCTTCCCCCGTCTCTGATCATCTGGCACTAAAGTGCTTTAATTGCATGAATTTACAATCTCTGATCATGTATTGCCTGCACCTGAATCTAATGTAACTCATTAACCCCAGTGGGAAAATTGGTGGAGTGGCAGTGTCATTAAAAATAAATGATTGGTCATTGGTCATTGTAGTAATTAACAATACAATACAACCGTGCTAAATCTGGGGAACCCTCTCTCTCTTCAGATGGCCCTGGCTAAGTTGTGCAGCGGTGGGAACCCGGTGGGGCTGGAGGCGGGGCTGTGACCCAGCTCTTCCGGGCCCACGCCCGACCGCACACAGGACCTGCTCCGCCGGGGGATAAACAACACCATGAGGTGAGACGAGACGGGGTGGCAGGGCGTGGTCCAAAGGTCCGCCGGATCTTAATGGCTCGCTGCACACCAACCCCAAATTCTCCCAATAAAAAGAGTGATGATTCTTGTTATTCTTATGTTATTGGATTGGTAATATGGATATTATGAGCTACCTTGTGTGTATTAATTTTAATAAAATGCAATTTTCATTTAGGGGAACATTGCAGAACCTCCAGTGGAGATTTTGTTCCGTTTCTTCATTTTTCATTCCCTCCCTCTTCCTTCCTTCCTTCCTTCCTTCTCCTTCCCTCTTCTCGCCTCCCTCTCGCCACCCTTCCCTCCCTCAGGTACATATTGGTGGACTGGCTGGTTGAGGTGACCACCATGAAGGACTTCTCCAGCTTGTCCCTGCACGTGACCGTGAGCTGTGTGGACCGCTACCTGTCCCTGCACTCCGTCCCCAAAGCCCACCTGCAGCTGCTGGGCATTGCCTGCATGGTCGTCTGCACCAGGTGCGTCACGTTGCTTTCCACCGTTTTTAATTTATTTGATAAACCTTCTCAGGCAGACAACGGTGCAGCCCTGACACTATTAGACAGCTATGCTGACTATGCTAATTGAAGCACTTGAACACCGCCTCAGGTACATCAGCAAGGAGATCCTGACCATCCGGGAGGCAGTGTGGCTCACGGACAACACCTACAAATACGAGGACCTGGTGAGGATGATGGGAGAGGTCATCTCTGTGCTGGAAGGCAAGATCCGGGTGAGTGGATACGTGCAGTCACGCCCTACGCACTTCACGGATGTTTTAAGCTTGCTGATTGGTTGCCTCCTCTCGTGGGGTCCTTAAAGTGTGCTGACTGGCCCTCTCCTCTCTCTCCAGACTCCCACTGTTCTGGACTACGGTGAGGTGCTTCTGGCCCTGTTGCCCCAGGAGAGGCGCAGCGCCCACCTCTTCAGCTACGTCTGCGAGCTGTCGCTGCTCTATACCTCGCTGACCCTGCCGTCCCCGGCCCGACTCGCCAGCGGTGCTCTGCTGCTCACGCGCGCCATGCACCATCACAGTACGTCCGTGTCGCAGTGCGAACGCACCCCTCGGTGCACCCTTTGTTAACCTGGCTCAGTCCTCCCCTGGCACCTTAAACTTGATTTAAAAAAGAACAAAATAATAATAATTAGAATGTGGTCATGCTGAAAATGGCACACATTTTGCTTGAAGGTGCTTGGTTCTATGTTGAGTTGTGGCATTCCAAAAAGTTACATTTTGTGGTAAAAAATATCCTGTATAAAGCGTACAAATCCTGCATTCTTTTCCCCCAAAGCTTGTGTTCTGCAATTAGTGAAGCTGAGCATTCCAGGGGCCCAGATTAGCAGTCGTCCTATCGTCTGAGATGAATAAAAATGAAGGACGACTTTCGATTTCCAGGTGGTCGTCCTGCTGACGACTGAATTTAGGATTTTATTATTTTTTAAATGATCTAACTGGAACTATTTCTGTTTTGCACTCACATCGTAACAAACATGACATGCATGGATATTCAAAAATATTTCTGAAGTTCCAAATGGGAAAAGCGGCACATTGTCACTCGCATGCAGTCTGTGTTCACCGCGTTTGTTGTTGTTGCTATGCCAGACTGCAGCAGTCAAGAAAGTTTGCGGATCACAGCACATCGACACAACAGCGAGAATCAGCTAGTTAGCTAGCTAGCTAACGTTAGTGTTCACGGACATTGGATATCGATATCAGTTGTTGCTAGTTGCTTGCTAATACAAGGATCATGCATTTATCACTTACCAAGCCTTGAATTAGCAAGCAATATCCGTGAACACTAGCTAGCTAGTTACTGTCTATATTCAGTTCACTGAGCCCTCCCACCAGGCTGAAGAATTGCTGTGATTTTCCTGCAGTGATTTCTCATCTCCGTCCTACAGTCCAAGCACAAATCATTCCCACATCCCTGCTCGGTTAAATCTAGGAATTATTAGCTAGGTATTACGTTAACTGCCATACCATACTCTAGTTGGGAATGGAAAAATTTCTTGTTCGAGTCCCATTATGAGACTCTAGAGTGTCAAACTCATTATGAGATAGGTGATTCTACAGTCAGAACATTAGTGAAATCATTCTGGTTGCAACAAAAACCCACCTGCCCACAATGGAATGAGTTTGGCTCACAGTCACTATTCGCTAACGCCACCTGCGGGCACCCGGCGGAGCTTCACTGCTACACAGTCCCATGAGCACACGCTGCACAAGTCAAACATAAATATCCATGTAGAAAATAAATAACTTTAAACCGTTGTGTCTATCTTTGGGCTACATACGACGTAGTGATCGCATTTTCAAAGATGTGGAGATTTATTGAGGGTGCAAGTCCATCCCCCCACTAAAAAGGCTAAAACCAAAGAATATCAGTTAAAACTCAGCGAAAATATGATTCAGAGCAGAGATTGCACTTTCCAGGAAAATTGGGAGGTGAATAGACCAAGGACAAGTAACTTTTAGGAAGGACAAGCATCTATTCAGTGTAGGTCTGCTACTGTGAGTTAGCATGTCTGCTCCATTATACTCCCTGGGTATTTACCAACAGCAGCCCTAGGTCTTGGTACTGCTGTGTTTTGGGAGTACATGTTTTAAAGACGTTTAAAAAAAAAATGTATTCCCTGGTAATTAATATTTTATTGTTAACAACTGTTATTAGTGTTTTATATTAGCTGTGAGGCAGAGTATGTGAAGTTCCTAGCAACAATGTAAAAAGGCAAAGCCGCTTGATGCGCAGACTTGGGTTCTGAGCCTAAGCCGCCCCTCTCATTGTCCAATCACAGCTCCCGTGTGGCCAGGCCAGCTGGCTGAATACACTGGCTTCTCCGAAGATGACCTGGTCCCTTGCGCTGTCCAGCTCTACATGAAGTGGTGAGTCTGTTCCTCCTGTTAAAAATTTCAGTTCGTAGCCATTCCTTCCCTGGCCCCTTTCACCAGCGATAGTCAGCCATTTTAGGGGGCCCTGTTGTTCTTGGAAAATATTTAGTCCTGGAAAGTGGTCACACACATCCCACTGTCTTTCTAAAAATAATATTTACTCAGTTAGTAAAATAAAGTTTGTTATTCCAGCTAGGGAAACGTATCAAATTGCTTCCTCACCAGTGGGGGTGTAATCTGGGCAAACAATATCAGTGTGCTGCTATTACTAAAATGGCTACAACAACTTTTTCTGCACCTCGGAGTGTCAAAATATCTGAAAGCACTGCATAAAATAGTTATTCCCTCCTGCAATTCCATCTTATCTTATGAGAATTTGTCTTTTATCGGAATAATAAAATGTATGTATTCTTCCCACGATCTTGTGAAAAATACAAATGCAAAGCTCAGTCCTGATCTTGATCTTTGGGTGTGATGAGCAGTCAGACTGGGAACGGTTTTCCTCGTGTCCATGGCGGTTAGTCGAAAGCCCACAAGCAAGTCTCTCGCTAATGGAAGTTTGGTCACATGACTGAACTGTTGAGACTCACTTTTGACTGTCTGGCATCAGGGCCTGCAGTATGTCACACTACACTCTTTCCTCCGTGTTGCTTTAGGGGCTTTTCACCCCAACGATTTGGGGAAAATATTGAATTGCGTTTTTTCTGATCGATATTGTGATTTGATTTGCAATATAATTATTTTTTAAAGTCAAGCTTCAGTTCAATATTCACTGCGTAATAGATTTAAAAACGTGATGGAACATTACCATGTGATACTGTCAAAAGGTTAACTGCACTATATTCTAAATGCAAAGATGAGCACCTACAGATATAAATTGCTTCCAACATTTATTTATCTAACTTTTGAATTGCCATAGAACAATTATCACAAAAGCTGTGACTGTTCATTTAAATAAGTAAAATGTAAAAATAAGAAAAGAATGGCTTTTGTAAACAATCTCTGACATTGAAACGCCTCGACCAGTTCACCCTCCCCTTCCCCCTGGGGCGGACAGCCAAATGCCGCCCCCGATCGGGACTAACGGCCAGGGCTGGTTTGGCAGAAACTGGTTTCGAACCGCATCCCTAATAGGCAGCCAGACTCGTATCGGACCAGCCAAGATACGGTGCGTTACACCTCTACGCTATCCATCGCCCCCTAACATTTCACTTTTAATTGGACAACCCACAGAATAATTATCACAGAAGCTATCACTAAATATATAATAATATAAATAAGTCGATCATTCACTTATGGCTCAGCAGCAGCACCTCAATATTGCACATTGAACTACAACATTTATTTGCTGATATCCAGCATTTAACTTTTGAACATTTGGTCAACGGGAAAGTATGCTGTTTGCAGGCAGTGACTCTTCAACTGAAAGTCATCATCTATGAAATGGACGGGGAGGCTTAGGTATGGCTCGGTTGTCCTCCTTGACCACAGATCTCAACTTTCTTCCTGCATGTTTCGTACAGTCCTGGGATGACATCTTGGTTAAAGTATGTGCGGGAGGGAATTGCATATCTCTTATCCAACGTTTAGAGCAGGTTTTGAAAACCATCTTTGCACACTGTTAATAGACACCATGTCTTTAGCGAGGTAGTGGGTTATTGAGTTTATCTCACGGTGCCTTTCATATGGCGTGATACTTTCGAATGATTGTGAAATAGTGGTTTGTTTCATGGATCGCGACTGGGCTACGGCATCATTACTTCCAGTTGACTTTTTGGCCATACACTCATCGTATTGCTGTCTGTGGTGCTTTTTCAAATGCTGATACAGGTTTGTGGTGTTGCCTCGTGATATGGTGACTGCTCCTCAACATGACTTGCACAAAACCTTCATGCACATCCGTCTTTTCAAATCCGAAATACTGCCATACCACCGAAGTGTTGCTTTTCTTGGGTACTATATCATCCAATATTGTTTCTTATGGTTCAGCATAGGCACTCATTTTTTCCGCACCATGAATTTACTTGGGTCACTTCTGATCGGCAAGCATGTCTGGTACACAAAGAGGGCATGAACTGGTCAGACACGCTGCATTGCATAAAGTAATGCATCTTAAATCGCAGCTTTTGCAATTTGCTAATTAGATTGTTTCAGATCGCAATTTGGATTTAGAAATGGATAAATTGTCCATCACTACGATGCACGATATTGCGTCACTCGGGATTGAGCACAAGAAAACAAGCAATTATAGATTGGGTTGTAGAGGAACAGAAACAAAAGGGTGTAGATTGGGAATTTCATGGTTTTGTAAAATTCCTAGCCATCACCGCTAGCCCAAAGTATGCAAAGATTATATAAAAGATTGCTGGCACGGTACGCCTCTAGCACCAACCACCCAGTAAATGCATTCACATGTGCACATTTACCATGGAGGGAATTGCGATTGTTTTGTTTTTTTACTTGCATATTTTAACGACTGCCGAAACGGACCAATTTACTTCAATTCGAAAGGCCACAGTAAAATCACAATTGCATTACTCCCCTCTTATCGTCAGCATAAACCATTGTGCATGTTTGTAGGAAATCAAGGAAAAACTCAAGCCTTGTTTGTTTTGAGAAGAAGGAATAAATGGTAGATGGTGGCTCATCGAAGCAGATGACGTTTCTGTTGCTCGTCCTGAGCCCTCTTCCTGGTTACCTTCTGGTCCACCTGATTGTGGGAGATCGTAAAGGTCTTGCTGCTTTCACTCTGAACTAAATGACACACAAGGAAGCTGCATCATGGACACTGGCCTTGTGGAATCGGACAAATCACTTGGTACTTCCTCCGAGTCTGAAGGCGATGTTGAAATCAATAAATGCACAAAAATGTTGTATGTATGCACACATGTCCTCATAAGCATGATTTGTCTGTGCTTAGCTTTTTGTATAGCCTTTGGATAAAATATGTTTTATTTCACAATTTGGTTTCTTGTTATTAAAGCTATTTTGGTGCACAAGCCACATTTGCTAATGTTCCAGTTGGCATAATACAAGCAATTATGAGTCATGATACCCATCTACTGTAGCAGCCAATTCTCACCCAGAAATATTTAAAAACTGAATTCCCTTATCATTACAAACACAAGCCCTGTTGTAGAGCTTTTCAGTGGGAGCTAGTCTTGACTCCAGACATTGGATAACACATCACGTTAATTTCAAACACTGTATTATACACAGAGAGCTCTTGCAAGCAGACCACTCTGCCACTGTTCTAGACGACGGTACTGCTCCGGGAATAGACGTGAGAAATTAATAAAAGATGGCTCATCTCTTGCCTCCAGTTCACAACATAAGTTTGCGTAGGCCCCTTGACTCACGCTCTAGCACCCATGGTTGGCTCCGAATCCTTGATCTGTGTTTTTGCTTTTGCGGCGTTTAATCAACAATACAATTGCAGCAAGCAACTCGCCGTCACTGCTATCATCCTTTTTTCCAGATAGAAAATATCCAGTAACCACCAATAAAGCCTGTATCAACACAGAGGTAAAGAGAGTGGTTGTTATGGAAACGGTAAACTGTCTCTGCTTCATCGCCCTGATGTAAACTGGCTAGTTTTAGAATGTTGCAGACCGTACGCATTGGGACTCTGCTGCAACTGCAGAATGGTCTCATCTCCTTGCGAATCTTTGATATAAACTGGCCTTAAGAGGCCTTGCCGATCTGTTGTGCTGTTTGTCTGTCAGTAATTTCACTTTTCCATAGAGTGGCTGCCTTATTAATTGAAGGCCCTTAATAACTTTGTTAATTTCCCCCTCTTTCCTGAGACGTGCAATTGCATGCGCCTCCGGCGTTGTCTAATTTCCTCAATTAGGTCCCAGTCTCGAAGCCTTTGGAGAGGAAATTGGCCTCTGTGGTGTTTGCGAAGAACACGGACCGTTTTCTTTGAGCTGATTATTTGTTTGGTTTCTGTTGGTAAAGCGAGCACTCCCTTCCGTTCAAACCGCATACTGTGACTCGCTAGTGAAATTAACATCAATTTTTGCAAAATGATTTAGAGTTGCTAAGAGACACCTTTTCTTTTGTTGGGCTGCCACCGCGGGGCATCCGGGCCTCCTAGTCCACGTCTTCGCCTGCCGATGACGGAGCCACAGCGTGGAGGCGAGCGTTCTAACCAGGGTCTCCGCTGGTTTCGACGTGGCCCGCTCACCCTCCCGCCAACGGGCGACTTGGCCACGCTGCCACGGTCATTACTCCCCAAAGATTATAACTCTGTGGACCGCCCTGCAACCTTTGTTTTGATAACCACAATTAGGGGTGGGCGATATGAGCTAAAATTCATATCACAATATTTTCCACTGTCCAGACGATATCGATATGATATCACGATATATGAGAAAAGAAATCTGAATCACATTTTAATAGCCCTTCTTAGTTAAATGACATTAGTTAAGGCAAAATATGTATTTTAACCCTATCGAACCAGAAAGAGTTATAGCGAGTACCGGCAGCGAATGATGACTTGATTGATTGCTGAGTGGGAGTCTGGCTTGTCTTTGGGCGAGCTCCTGGACTAACTGTTTCACGCATTCGGGTACATTCCTCATATTCACGGACATGCATGGTTTTCAGGTGGGTAAACAGGTTGCTGGTGTTTCCACCTTTGGCTAAAACAACACAGCGACACAACTTGCATAGTATTGTTTGTTGGTCGAGGTCGGAGATTTTGAACCCAAACCAGTTCCAAACGACAGAGGAGCCCCCTTTCTTTTTAACCAATTCGTCATCATCCTGCTCTTGAGCAACATCACTTTCTGCGTGTTCGCTCATTTTAGATTCTTCACTTTTGCACTTGTAATAGGCTATAAATATTAGTACGTAGTTTGCCTGCTAACTGCAGCTGCCTGCACGCTTGTTTGTTGCTACATGCGCGCAACAAATGCATAAAACGTCCGCTCAAAAAAAATAGGTCAACATATTAACATGCTTCTTTTTTTCGTAGGAACCTGGAGGTTAGATTAAAATAAAAAATAGATGTAGCTACTAACTACTATCACTCAATTGAAATTTTGAACAAAACAATATGAATGCCAAATTAGAATTTATGAATATATAACGGTATCCACGGTATAGCAAAACCATATCGTGGCGCAGCATAATACCGGTAGTCACTTTCATACCGGTATAGCGCCCACTCCTAACCACAATTATATTTTGCTCCTTTGTGTAATCACCTTGGAGTGCGTGATGGGAATCATGCATAACTGCTTGATGACTGAAGGCGTTATGTAGAACTTATTCAGCTCAATTGTATTGATTAAGGGCTATTGGATATTAATATTAATATCCACTGAGTGCATGTGTGTGCAAACTTAGATAGACATACAGACACACACTATCTAGTAGCAAGGGCCTGCATCCACCGACGCCTCCTCATCCTTATTGCTGCGAGTTTGTCCGTGTGTGTGCACCTGTATATGAGTTTGTCTGTGTGTGTATCTGTTAGCTGCCTGTCCTGTACTGCAACACAGTGGGCTCCCAGCAGCTGTGTGTGAGTCACACTGGAGTGCAGGAGGTTGAGTCAGAGCTTCAAGGAATGGGAGGGGTACTGACTCAAATGGAGAAATAACAATGGAAATCATGTAGTAAAGACGAACAGTTTCTCTACGGACATAGTTTGAGTGGGTGGGACGGGGATTGAAGGCTGAATTGCTCATGTTCAGAGCCCACTGTAAAAGCTTATGCTGACAGAATTCTCTTGGCCATCAGGGAATACACCTAGTTTATCTTCCTTTAACATCTAAAGGGGGGCTTCAGGTCTTTGTCCTGGTTCCACTGCCATTTTAATTGGGGCCTGTTCCTTCGAGCCCTTCTCATTGACCCTCTTCTTTCCTGAGAAGGGCTTGGTAGAGATACACTGATATGAAAATTATGGACCGATACCGATTGTTCAAATAACACTATTTTGTTATTTATGGAGTGTCAACAAAAACAGCATGCGTTAGAGCTGGGCGATAACCAAATTTTACACCGTTATCGTAATTATCAACTGTGGCAGTTGTGGTAGTGAAGCCAGAGGGAAGCATCATCAAAGCGCTAAACTTGGAGCTAGCGAAGCATGGTGTGAATTTGTTCAGTTCGTAAACCCACTAACTAGGATAGGCCCAGACAAAACGTGACAACGACATTGAAGACAAACCGTGTTTAGTCCCTAAGAAAGGCTGCATGTCAGTTGCGTGGGGTTACTTAGGTTACAGATGAGCTGAAAAAGAGCAGAAAGGAGGCATGTTCTGCAAGTACTGTAACCTAGCGGTCCTGGCGGCAGACGGGAATACGTTTAATCTATTCCATCATTTGAGAAGTTGTCACAAAAAGGAATATGAAGGACATATTGCAAAAAAACAGCCAAGCAAAGAATCACGCAGACTCAAAAAGGCAGCCATATGTATACACGTTTTTGTATTTGTTTACGCAAAGTGCAAACTTTATTTAAATGGCAAACAAAACCTACCGCACATACAAGCATTGAATGTTAAATAAAGTTGTTTGAATATCTGTATATACTCAGCTTTTTCCCGCATACAAACTATCGTTTCAATCTCATTATTGAAGCATTTGGCCATCATATCATGATCGTTATTTTTGGCCATATCGCCAAGTTCTAGCGTGCATCTTGTGCAAGACTGCGTGGAGTGCCAGAGTGCTCACGATTGCGTCAATCGCAGTATCAGCAGAGGAGTAAATTAGGCGTGGTTTCAGTCAGTTTAGCTTGTAAGTACAAGATGCTGCCGTTCCATTAAAGTGTGAACATTTAGACCAGATTGACACAACAAATTGATGGATAATTTGCCACGGCCACTGCCATCAATACATTTGATGTTGTTGACTGCAATCGGCTTATTGGCTTATCGGCCAATAAGGCAAATATCGTCTGATGCCTGTAGTCGACCGGTCTATCGGTGCACCCCTAGGGTAGGGGTACGCTGGGATGGAGTTGGACGCAGGGACTGCGTCTCCTTCATGGGCTCAGCTATGTGCCGGAGAGCGGTGAGACAGTGGAGGACACGTTGCTCGCGGTCGGGGAACAAGTGGGCTGTGTGCACATCTCAAACTCCAGAATGAATAAGGCTGTGATTGTTTTCCTTAAGAAGGAAAGTTTGATCAGTAAACTTATCCAGAGCGGGATTTGGATGAAGGGACTTTTTGTGCCGGTTACCCCTCTGCCAGAACTGGCAACAAAAGTGGTGGTTTCTCAGAAAAAGAATGAGGTGATGGAAAGAGAATTGTTATGGTTTGGGAAATGCACCAGCTCTCTGAAGGTTCCACTGGGTTGTAAAAGTGCAGCATTGAAACGTGTTGTCTTTTAGACCAGTGGTTCTCAACCTTTTTTGTGCTCTGTACCACTCAAATATTTTCAACAATCCCCAAGTACCCCCTACCCATAATATATATATAGGCCTATATATACCTATATATACATATATATATAGGCATATACCTCACGTGTAAGCAGCCAACACAGATATTTAGATTTTTTAAAAAACATTTTATTAAGATTCACCATTAATAATTACAAAAGATATTTTGATAAATAAAAAAATTATAATTTAAGATTAATAATTACAAAACAAAGCCAGCAAATCTGCAGGAAATAAGAGCCCAGGGTCTGGCATCTAACATTTCAACTTGAAATGCTTTTCACCAACAAAATACAATTAATTAATATTTATTTTGAGGTTTCAAAAACATTTCCAAGTACCCCCTGCAATTCCCCCACGTACCACTAGGGGTACGCGTACCCCCGGTTGAGAAACAATGTTTTAGACGACAGGTTTTTGTTTTTAAGCAATGCTGATCATTCCCTCGATGTACATTTCCACTGCAAACATGGAGACAACTCGTATGTGGTGTTTGCTTTGACTGACAGCTTGCATTGTTTTGAGTGCGGGGATATTGGGCACAATTTTTTTATTTATTTTATTTAACCTTTATTTAGCCAGGCAAAGCCATTAAGAACAGGTTCTTATTTGCAATGGCGGCCTGGGTACATACCTGGGTACATACACCATTCACTCACACACTCACAAAAGGTTCACTTGCCTGCACACAGCTCAGCCCCAGGAGGGGGGTTCTGGCAGCGAGCCCCAGGAGGCGAGGCCACAGATGGATACAGCAACCAGGGAACAAGCTATTGAGTGTGATAATGAGGGGGAGAAGCAGGATACAGGGGAAGTGTTAGAGGTGCCTGGTGTTAGTATAGAGGTGGGTGGGGATGATGATCCACCTGGTGATCGTGTATCAACTTCGGGCTCAGGCGGGGGAAAGCTAGAATGTCGATGAAGCGGGTTTAAAGGGGATGAGGGCACAGTGGGGGGAAATGGGTGTACTGGGGGGAGGAAGCAGACAGAAATGGGAGTTGTGTTGGTTAATGTGGTGGTTAATATAGCTTCTTTGTGCCCACCTGTGGTGGGGAATTGCGGTTGGGGCAGTAGAGGAGGATGGTGGGGTGTTCTCAAACATGTCGCCCGTGACGAACATGAAGGCTGTGTACAACGAGTACGTGTACGGCACTTTGAATGCTTTTGGGTTTGGGGGGCACTTTATTTAGTTGGTGAAGCTGCTATATGCGGGAGCATCATGTCTGGTCTAGGTGGGCGAGGGGTTGACTAGGCCAGTATGGGTGGAGAGAGGGATACGGTGGGGTTGTCCGCTGTCAGGCCAGCTGTATGCCTTGGCTTTTTTGTGCCTCCTACATCAGAGGCTACTGGGTGTGGGTATTCCAGGGTACATTAATTCCCAAGCAGTGAGGTTGTCGGTGTGTGCTGACGACATTACTGCAATGGTGAGGGACAGGGAGGATGTACATGCATTGGAGGAGAAGCTCCAGGTTTATGAGGGTGCCTCCATGGCAAAGGTCAACTGGGGCAAGAGCGAGGCGTTGGCTTGTGGGAGGGGTCCAATGGGGGTGGTCAGGATTAAAAGTTTTGGGAGTGTACTCTGGCAGTGAGGGGAAAACCTCCCAGAAAAAAATAAATGAGTCAAGGAGCTGGAGGACTTATTTTGGTCAGGTCATTGGCTCTTGGCACCGGTACTGTAACTCCCTGTACATGAGGGGGCACGGGGGTTGGTAGACCTGGAGAGCAGGTTGGCAGCCTTTGGGCTGCTTTTATGCCATCCAGTGCTCTGCCGGAGACAGCAAGCGTGTGCCCTGCTGAGACGGGCAGCTGCCATGGAGCTGGATCAGCAGCTGTTCCTGATGAGAGCTGAGAGCTGAGAGGCCTGTGCAGGTTACGATGGAATATTGTTTCTGTTTTGTGTCATGGTGGAAAGCTTTTGGTGTGCTCAATAAAAGAACATAAAGCTTCTGTCTCTTTCTGTCGAGCCCTTCTCATTGACCCTCTCCTCTCCCTTCTCTCCTCTCCACCTCGGTCTATCCTCCCGCCTGATGACACTGCAGCTTCAGTAACGACGTGCCCAAAGACTACAGGCAGGTGTCCCTGACAGGGGTGAAACAGAGGTTTGAGGACGAAGCCTATCAGCAGATCAGTAAGGAGCAGGTGTGTTTGGTTCACCCGCCACCCCCCCCCCCCCAGTAATCAACATGGAGCTCCACATCCGGTGCTGTACCGTGCCGTCTGTGCTGTCCGCTGTCTCTGACCTCTGCTGTCTTGCACAGATGATGGGGTTTGGAGAGCTGTGTAACGTGCTGGGGATCCCTGAGGTGGAGCAGCAGCTGTCTGGTGCAGATTCCCCCTGCCCGGCCCCCCAGACCTCAGACATCCACACCTTCCTCTCCTCCCCCACCGGAAACAAGAGGTACATCCCTACCCTGCCCCTGCCCCGGCCCCTGCACCCCCTCCCTTTATTCCCATTTTAACTGCTTTATTACACCTGGCTACTAATGGGAATTGATTTCCCATGCTGTTTTAATACCTCATTTTACAACTGGTGTCTGGATCGGCCATAGCCATGTCAGCTCAAGTGAGATTAGGTGCATTTCAATTGGCTGTTGATTAATGTCTGAGGCACAGGACATTAAGGTCCAGATGCAGAGGTGGAATGAACTACAATCCTTATGGCTCTCTAGAGTTTGACTTTGTGCTGCGTTGTGTGAGGCCAGAATTGGTGCTCGTATTTTTTGTGTGGTCTTGTGTAGCGCGTTGTTTTTGGGTGGGTTGTGGTGTTACACTGTGTGTTCGTGTGGTGTGTGTATTTGTGTGTGTGTTGGTCTCTGTCCCAGCAGTGTGTGTTGTTTCTGTCTCAGCGTTGTGTCCATGTGAGGATTGTTTTTATGCGAGCCTCACCCTCTTACTCTGTTCAGGCGGCGAGAAGACAACATGGAGACGCACAGAGGCAGCTTCGTGGCCACGCCCACGGCCGAACTGTCCAATCCAGAGGAGGCGCTGCTGGGGGACATCCTAGAGTGGAGCTTGGACACTTCCTGTTCAGGATATGAGGGAGACCAGGAGAGCGAGGGAGAGAAGGAGGGAGAGGGTGAGTGGGAGGGGAGGAGGGGCAGCTCTGCATCAGCACGCTGCAGTTGGTCTGTTGGGGTATCGGAGGCTGTATCCAGCTGAGGTTCAGTCCTTCGGAGCAGTGGCTGGCTGCATGTGCTTTCCTGAAATGGTTGACGATCTTGTAGCGATGGAACAGGCTTACAATTCAATTTGTGCATTCCAATTTAGGAGAAAATGAGAAAGTTGGGAGTAGAATCTTTTTAATGATAATTATATGTATATGGCCCCCGGGGGGGTGGAACCGGTGAAGACGCTTGTTCTAAGTGCAGATTTCCCACTGGAGCCTGGGTTTGATCCCCTGCTGTGCCGGCAGTCCCGTTCACGGGTGGCAGTTAGCTGTCCGCCCTCAGGGGGAGGCAAGCTGGCATGAGCTTGCCACATATAAATTGTATTTATTTAAAATGATAAATTGTATTTGTCGCAAACATTTAGGACTTTTCATCTGTCACACTATGGAGCTTGTGTACCCAGGCTCTGCTATCCTTCCTCCTCCTGACCACTGATCCAGAGCCAGGTTTTCCTCAGTCCTAATCCTATGATTTCACCAATCATCATGTGAAAAGCTTTACACGTATCTAGGCTCAGTGGTCTGGGGAAGAATTCATAGCGTACGTCCAGTTTGGATTCCCCCGCTCCGTTATGTATCCTTGCCTGCTCCTGCAAGAGACCGGTTTCCTTGTGTTTGTGTCGTACTGATGGGAAGTCTCCTGTCTCATCTTGCCTGCAGCCATGGCCCCCGCAGTGCTCCTGGAGCTGTCGTGCACACTGGGAGATATCGGACAGCACTGCCGGGCCCTCTCCAGTGACGACGAGAGCCTCGGCAAGAGAGAGGCGGAGGGAGACCACGACGACGACGCCGACGCCGCTGAGGATGGCGATGGCTGCACCCTGAGCACAGACCTCCACAGCTCGGGGTACTCTTCCGTACAGAGTGCCAGCCCGCCCTCCTCCCAGAGCTCCTGCCCCCACGCCAGTCTGAGCCTGCCGCCCAGAGGGGCCTCGGTCCCGGAACCGGCCCAGAGGTCTAGGGCCTGCGGCCGCAGGCAGGTGAAGAGGAAGAACGTGGCGGAGCACAGCGGGGAGGAGACGAGGGACGAGGAGGCCGAAGTGAGCGTCCTTGTCATGTAGAGCGCTGACTGACACCGTCTCCTCCTCCTCCTCCTCCTCCCTGACTCCACCGCACACCCCTCTCGTCTTGCCCGGAGCACTTCGAGGAAGCCGTTTCTCAGCCCATGAAGTTTTGAAGTGGTTGTGTGTGCGTGTGTGTTTATGTGTAGAGTGAGACTTGATTATCCGCTCTGAGCTTTAAAAAAAGAGGGGGGAGGCGGGGGGAAGAAAAGTCCTACTTGAAATTTGCTGTGTTTAGCTTGTCAATGTGTTGTCTCACCACTACCTGACGCATTGTGATCAAGACATCCTTGAATTCAGCAGCCTTCAATTAAAGGCTGGATTTTTGGTACCAAAACCACTGATTTATTTTTATTTTTTATTTTTATTCTTTATTTTTTATTCTTTTTTATTACTTTGTGTCTGTGTGTGTGTGCGTGTGTGTGTGTGTGTGTGTGTGTGACATCACATTCATCTCCCCGTTTAACCGTGTTTTTCACTTTCAATGACCTAACTTACCAACATCCAAAGCAAAACCTCAACAATCACCTCAGTGAATCTGTGTTCGTATTCAGTGTTTTGACACTTACCAGAAACTGCAGTATTTCGATTGTATTTAAGCCTATGGTGGCCTAAGTGGTGCAAAGTTGCTGTTTGTTTTTTTTACTTCAACCAAGGGTTTCATTTTTAAAGGTGGATAAGCCTCTGTTACTGATGTCTAAACGAACTGGTTTCAACTGCCTTTTTTGCTGTAGAATGTTATTGATGTACAAGCCTCTTGGTGTATTCTTGCTGATAAAGTTGAAGTATTTTGTTCATTTTTCTGTTCAATGCCTTGCCCAGATTGTGTCTCACTGTCATTCACCCTGTTTCTTGATATCTGAAGTGCAGTCCGTTTCATTCGTGAGAGGAGGCGGGGGGTGTTTGCGTCAAGAACAGAAGTTAAAATGTGTCTACAGAAATGTATCTTACCAGTATGTTATGTGCAAGTAATGCATATACACACACGTTCTTAAATTGATTACATTTTAATCTTGACTGTTGAAAGAAGGGAAAAATGCACAGGTTTGTAATACCCTAGAACAGGTATTCAATGTATTATTCAGGATTTGATTACAGCATGCTCACTATTGAACCACTGCTTATGAAATCACCATCACTGCCAATTTCAGGAAGCTTGGATAATTGACCACTCCAGTAGAGTGAGGACTGACTTCCGACAGCGGCCAGTGACCATGCCGATAGTTTAACAAGTGGAAATGTTTGATGCCATCTTTCTCCAGCGTCCTCTGATTGATGCCTGGCACTTTAAGTTTGGGCAGTTTGTTTCAAACAATGTTTGAGGTTAAAGTTGCATAGCGACATTTCCTGTGCTAGAACAATCAACTACTCTTGTTGAGTACACAATGAGGTTGAAGGTGTTGCTTAGCCTGTCTGGGGGTAAAAGGAAGTTGTAACACTAAACAGAATTAAATTATTAATTTTTAAAGTACTGTACATCAGCCAATATGGTATCTGCAAGCTTTGGGGCATGGGACAACCTTTGTCCACAAACTGTTGTATCTGATTGTAAATAAATGTGAATATAATTCCTTAATTCACAAACCATTTTATACCTTGTGTTTGTGTAAATATGTAAATGTGAGAAAGCTGTGACTGGCTGCTTTTACTTGAAATCGATAAAAAAACAAAACATTATTCTGGAAACCGAAAGTAAGCAAACACTGCCACAGGTGGCGCTCTGATTTCCTTCAGTGCTGTCTTCATTGTTAACTTCTCCCCCGTGTGTGTGTTTTGTGTGTGTGTGTGTGTGTGTATTGTGTAATGCTTCCCTTAAGCATTCAACCGTTACTTCAAAGGATTTAAGAAAGATTATAAAGTAAATGGTGAAAATAATTATTTGATTCATTGCCAGCCGTACATACAATGTGAGCTTGAACTTAATGTTGTACTTTTTTTTTTTTTTTTTTTGTACTGTGGAACTGTACAAGCAAATTCAATGCATACATCTTGAATTTATGGTGCTTTCAGTAATTCAGGTTGTATCCAAACAAGAAATGTCTTGTTTTTTTATTGCCAATAAAAATGTAATGGCGTAAGGAATTCTGTTTGATTTTGTTCCTTGATTTCAGTTTTGGGGAATAGTGGCAAGTTTATGGATCTCCTTTGCTAATGCAAATCCACATGACAAAATACCAATTCTCTGGTATCAATTGCAAGTAATGAGTGGTGGATGGGAAAGCATACATTGATAATGACTGGTGGAAAAGGCCAAAGTTCACAAATGGTAATGAGCCATACCTTAAGACAACAAAAGGGAATCATGTCACTAATGCATATTTTCTGTTATCTTAACTGACTGCTGTTCATATAAAGGATCACAAAGGGAGGCACCCTGTCTGGCATTGAGAGTGCTGTGCATGGTCCTCCAAAATCCTCAGTTTGCAGTTGGATGGAATGTTGCCCACGTAACCGCAATAATATAATATACGCCATTTAGCAGACGCTTTTATCCAAAGCGACTTACAGTAGTGAGACAAGTTGCTAGCAGCTATTCTTGTGTGCATGGAGAATGCATTTTTGCATATTCATGCCTACAGTGGCCACCATGTTCACTACAGCTAATTTTCAAATGGCTGCTCATTTTCTGTCTATAATCTGCAGAGGGCCAGTCAGAGGCTTCTCATTATACAGATGTGCCTTAAATATGTATGTTAATATCTAGAATAGTCTGGAGGCCTAGCATTACATTGATTTAATATACACATGCTTTATTGAATGGAAAATGACAATTTACAATCTACCATCCTGTTGTATTCAGCAAAAAAGTATTTTTTCTCTATGTAGGCAAGACGCACTCGATGGTAATAGGACCAAACGTGTGAAGTGTGGTAAATAGACCAATTAGAGGACAGTGCGTATTTGAGAATTGAAACTTGTCATCAGCCAAGGCGGACAGCGGGGGATCTTTGTCACGTGATGTCAGGCAGATTTCTAGATGGATCACGTGACTTTTCTGTTGACGATTGTCTCATCTGCACAATGAATAGGCTATGCCGGCGCTTGGTGCAATGTCATTATCCTATAACTGAAATTTAAAGACCAAATCCCATATTTTACTACGTCTGCGTTCGAGGGCTGCAACCCGGAGGTGTATTCGGATGTTTTAGTCAATGTCAGGACGAGGGTAATGAAGCGCTAACATTAAAAAGGGATTTCTTTTTCAACGCCGACATCCATGCTGGAAAATACATCCCATGAAGTTAAATAGACAAACCGCACATCTGTAAGGTAAGATTGTCTTACAAACGTGTAATATTAAAATCATCGTGCCGCTCCTTCGATAATCGTAGAATCATACATGTATTATAGCTTACTGTTCGTTATAACAATACAACGTATCCAATATCGTATTTTTGTTTTGTTCCTTAGCTCAGTGAGAAATGGACTGACGGACATTTCATCCAATCCCTTTGGGCCAAAAAGCTTGAGGTGAACATATTGCAGTAAAGACAGGCGAATGCAATAATGATTCGCAAGATAGCATGGTAGCCACGTCGTGATAACACACAATCTGTATTTTTTGTGATGGTTTATAATCAAAATAAATGCTAATAAATAAATATCTATGCATTTTAATAGCAACTAGCAAGCTAGCTAAAGCAAACTGACACAGCAATGCTAATTATGCAGAACGTTCATAGCGGCTGACCATTTAATAACTTATTATATGTAGAAATAGTTCATTTTTTCACTTCCTATATCAAGTAAACGGTTTTCCTCACGTACATTTAGCGAGATTGCTAATCTACAGTTAAGGACAATAAATGCTACCAGCTGGATAACTAGCGACACACAATTACAATTATGGTGGCCAGCTAATATTGTGCTTATCGTGAATGTATCCAGGCTAGCTAGCTAATAGTGTGCCAATTGTTTTTTATTCAGAAATCTTATCATATGTTGGTCGTCACACCAGTCGTCTTGTGCCGACTGTTCAGATGCTTCCTTAAACGCCTATTAACTCATATCTATTTAGCCCATTTTGCTGTCGGACCCTGATAACACGATTACTACCAAGCGCTGACCCGTGCTATGACCAAGCAGCACATGGCCCACTGACCATGGGGACGAACTGATAGATTAGTGGGAGAGCCCAGCGACTAATGTCCACTTTCGTCCATAAGCCCCAGTTCTTCAACAAAGAGGGCAAAACAGCCAATGCCTTGTCTTGAGAATTATCACATTTGAAAATGGGTTAAAAACGGACGCTTGTGAAAGAGCCCACTAGCACACCACACGGGGTTGTGGAATGCGGTATGTCTTGTTTACCAACGATTAGACCACATAAATATCATGCTGTCATGTGGGTCCGAGATATCGCAAGCTTCATCGCGCAACCCGTATTCCAAAGTTCAGGTAACCCTTCTTCGTTGACTGTAAAAGAAAACATGGAGATACTAATACCACAGTCACAGAAGTCAACAAAGAAGACGACATTTATATAACAACTGAAGTTGCTAAAGGTCTAAAGGTGACAAGCCCATTGAAAAGACAGACTACGGATTCTGAGTGACCAGCAACCCTGGCGGTCTTCCATAGTCTGTTTTGGGCAGACGGACTGCATGACCCCATTAGGACAGGATCCATTGGCGCACGCGAAGGCCAGATTGCCCCCTTTACTCATTTCCCCCATTGCCGCTTCTGTGGGCGACGCTACACAGAGCTCAACAACACTGGCATCAGATGCTGCTGATAGCACCTCAATAGCTAGCTAGACCCTGGTTTCCGCTGCTGATGTCACTTCTGTCAGGAGCACCGCTGCTGCTCCCGAACAGAGGATCTCCTATCTCAGATGAACGGCAGAGTGTGGCACCCTCGGCCGAGCTGACTTCAGATGTGGCTATGGCCATTCGGTCCAGAGCGCAATTCCTGGACTGTACATTGGTCATCAGAAACGCTCTATTAAATGTTTGTGCGCCTACTAACCTTGCGATGTATTCATGCCTTTAGACTTCATTCTGTCAGTGGTTTACTGATCGGGGTATAGACCCAGTGGGCTGCCCTGAGTTTTGGAGTATCATTAGCAACATCTGCTGGACGAGGGCCGTTCCCCAGCTATGGTTAAAGTTTATCTCACAGCAATTTTGGCACATCATCACCCTGTGGGAAGCTCTACGCTTGGGAGCACATGGACTGGTCACATCCTTTTTGAAGGGAACTAAGTGTCTTCACCCACCTTCTTGGAATTGACCATTTGTGCTCGATTGAACCAGCTGATCATGCAGATGCTAAATGGCTATCACTGAAAGTTGCCTTCTTCTTAGCCATTAAAACAGCTAAAAGGGTGAGTGAGTTGCACACACTTTCCATCAGTCCGCTGTGTATGAGATGGGGCCCTGATGACACCAGTGTGACGCTGTGGACTAGTCTGGCGTTTCTGCCTAAAGCTCTGTCTCCACAATGAATTAATCAGTCCATTATCTTGTCTGGTTACACGGATCCATGACGCCACCCATTTGTTGCTTTGTCCTGTACGGGCTTTGAAACTGTATGTCATGGCTGCCATGCTCTTCCGTACGTCAGACCAGGGTATGGTCCTGGGGCACCCCCCTTTAAAAACAGGAGATTTCAGGTATGTCATTCACAGTGCTGCACCTTCCCTGGCGGTCTGTAGCGAGTATTAACTGTGATTGTGGAATACCGCCAGGGTTGTTGGTCACTCAGAATCTGCAAGAATTCATACTCTGGGGAAGATATGATGTACGAGGGCTGATATACTCAGTCATGCGTCACCTGTCAAAATTCTGACCTTGTTGGTGTAAGGTCTTGAACTGTACGCATTAATGAGATGATCATCTGCAGTGCAAGATGCACTGGTGGTCTGGAACTAAGGAAATAGAACTGCCTGGCCACTTCAGCCGTATACATACCCCTACATAGTTTGCTTACTTTTGAACCCCCACCCAAATTTGACAGACTTATTTCTCATTCAGTCTGCTCTGACTGATTTGGCTTCTCCTTTCCCATTCCCTACTTCCTATGAAATGTATTCTCTGTCTTGTGAGCTTGGGAGGTGTTGTTTTCCTGTTTAAACCAGTTTAAACCAGTTTATTTCATGATACAGTATCATTATTACTATTGTGACCTGTGACCTGTGCAATGCTGAGGTTATTGGACGTTATTCAATTTCCCCTCCTTACATTTCTTAAACTGGAAGAGCAAGTTGTTTTTTTGCTTTAAATTAATTTCAATTTTTTGTTACATTTTCTCCCAATTTGGTTGCCAATTATACCCTTTATAAGCCCGTCCTCTGGGTTGAGACACTCTTTCCGGGCCGATTGATCCGCCTCTTCCGAGACAATTCTACCACGGACGCCTTTACCTGCTCCTCGACGGACTCGTGCCGGCTCACCCTCCCCCCCCCCCCGGAGGCGGACAGCCAAATGCCGCCTCCGATTGGGGCTGACGACCAGGGCCGGTCTGGTAGAGACACGGGTTTCGAACTGGGTCCCTGACAGGCAGCGCACACCACACCGGGCCAGCCAAAGTGTGGCGCGTTAGACCGCTATGCCATCCGCCGCCCGTCAACAAGTTGTTTTAAAAATATCTATTTTTGATATCCCCAGTTTTGTTGAGGCTGGAAACTTCAGTTGCGCAATTTGCATAATTGCACAACTGCAACCCTGACTTGTTTGCACTGCTTTCCTCTGCCTATGATCAGTCTCTTGGAGGGGGGGGGTTGGGATGTTGAGACTGATACCAGATGATTTTGTTGTAAACATTTTCTCTTTTAAGTACATTATTTGATCCTCATTCTAACCCCTTCCCCTCTCTCCTGCTAGGTTCTGCAGGATTGGCTGCCTTCACACACTGTTAGCAAGATGACCGTGGTGCGACAGTTTGGACTGCTGCTCTGGAAGAACTACATTCAGCAGGTGAGCAGACGATGTACTATACCAGGATTTTCAAATAATTAAGAAAACAAATAATTTTGTCACTGTCAGCATTTATATGTGTTCCAAACGCAAACTCACATGAATACACATCACATTATACACATTTACCCCAAATTACCTTTCGATTTAATTCTGGAGCTATACTGCGATATTTAATATGGGGGAAAAAAACACAAAGGGTAGAAGTTTAGGATTACAACAACCCATGGCATTACAAGATAGGAGTACTTTGGCACAAATGCCAAATAGATAACATCAGAACATGTGAGGGAGTGTCTCGGGTCAGTATGAGGTAAATATACATATATGGTCTACAGTTTGAGGTTGCTCTTGTTATCTTTTTCTCCCAAGTTGTCTCTGGTTTGTAGGCTACCAGTTTTGTTATTTGGGTCGTCAAGCATCTGTTAGCAAACTTCTGTCATCCATCAGCAGCTGAATGTTGTTCACTTCTGCAAGATGTCATATAAATAATTGTGCAGGATCGCTCCAAGTGATTTGCAATAAAGCTTGTGTTCAACTGTTGGCAAATGAACAATGTTTGACCTGCCCGTGGCCATTCTGAATGTTCCTGTGAGTTCCATCCTGCGATACGGCCAGAAGTTTGCTCATTGTATTTCATAACTGAATAGCAACTGCCCTGGTAAATCAAGTGCCTGTGGTCGATCAGGGATAGCTGTGTAAGTTGTGTAGTCCTACTTGCACAATGGCTGGGGAGCTCATGTGCTGGGTTGCAGAGTGAAAGGTCCTGTAGCTGGCTGCATGAGTTTCAAGGGCCAAGCATGAAAGTTATGTGTGGCCCTTCCCAATTGACATGTTGAGTATGTTACAGGGATGAGATGGGCTTACACCTGTGATTGGCTATTCCAAAAATGTATAAATGGTTTTGCATCAATAATGTGTCAGGCCCTTGTGTATACATGTGTATTTTATTTGATCTATTTTAACAATTTTGGTTAAAGCTCATGATTTTGCATGCAGCTCACCATAATTTTCACTAAGTCATCCAACACTGCACAGTCATTACAGCTGTGGGCTGTGGGCTGTGGGCTATACAAAACTTGTATAACAGAATGCTGTTATACAAGTTTTGAACTGTTTCTAGTAGGATACTGGACCATTTTCCTGGAAATTGTCCAGTTCTTTGAGAGATGGAGGTGGTGGAAATCTACTCCGCAATCTAACTTCCAGAACTTCCCATAAGGGTTCAATGATGTTTATATCTGGTGATTGGGGAGGTCGTGGAAGGTGTTTGACTTCATCCTGGTGTTCATGAAACCACTCTTGAATCAATTTAGCAGTGTGTACGGGGGCGTTATTGTCCTGGAATATGGGAACATCTTGAGGAAACATAGGGTGCACCTAGTTGCCTAAAATGACTTTGTATTCCTTGGCAGTAATTCTACTACGCAAAGTAATAATTGGACCCAATGATTCCCACAAGATGGCTGCCAATACCGTAACAGATCCACCACCATATTTAACAGTTGGGAACAGGCAGTGTGGGTTGAAGGCTTCCTTTGGCATCCTCCAAACATTAGCCCATCCAAATGTTGGAAAGCTGCTCAGAAGTCCAGGTTTTGTGCTCAGTACACCAGGTTATGTGTTGTTGTGCATTGGCCTTGGTAACAAATGGTTTCCAAATTTCAGCCCTACCATAACTATTAGCTTTGTGAAGCTCACGATGTACGAGTTTTGGTTGAGACTGTGGCTGTGTTCGAAACCGCTCCCTATTCACTATATAGTGCACTATATAGTGTGTACGCCATTTTGTAGTGTGCGACGAATTCTAAACTGTTAATTTCGTTCACTATATAGTGAATGAGAAAATACCCACAATTCACCGTGATTTGTAGTGAACAGCGAATGTACCCTAAAATTTCTCCCGTGTACCACAATGCAATGCGGTCGTGTCATACCGTCATACATACACCTCCGTTTATACCTCAAGAACAAAAGTTGAGCCAACAGCAGTAAATCAGCAACAGGAATCATGGTGGTGGTAACGTTAGCTAACTGCTTTAGCCACCGATAGCTACCGTTATTATCGCTATGGGAGTTGGTGCTAGTGAGTTATCCTAACGTTATTTTCTCCACATGAGCTAGTTAGCTCACGACTTCCATAACGGTAGCTATTGGTGGCTAAAGCAGTGGCTAGCAGACAGCACCACAGTTGACAAAACCACACTTGCACATCATTAGAATTTCAACAATTTATTTGGGATTTAACATTCAAAACTGAACATGCAAACCCGATACCACCTGAGTACACCACCTGCTGCCATGAGTGCTCGGTTTGTTTACGCGATACTGGGCGCATCCGCTTGCGTCACCTGAATATCCGGCACTTTTTTTTGACGCAAATGACGTTCAGTTGTAGTATCCGAAAACAGTTTGCCGTTCGCTACGTAGTACACTATATAGTAAACACTATATAGGGAATAGGGAACGAGTGAACGAGTGAGCGGTTTCGAACACAGCCTGTGTCATGGACGTGTAGTTTCAGTTCTATGGTAGGCCATTCTATTTTTGAGGCCATTGTTTTGTGGTTTTTAGCAACCATCCTGTTAAGTGTCAGGATTCCTATCATTGAGCGACCACTGTTCCTCTTTCCTGATGCAGTTTTTCCTGGTTTGACTTGTTTGCTGTTTCTGTGACTGACGCACCTGCAATTCGGGCACCAACTATTTGACCTCTTTCGAAATCCGTTAGATCTCTCATATTGCTTTAGAAACTCACGTATTAAAATGTTGATTTTAAAATGTATTTTATAGCAGAAACATATTGGTACTCAGTATTGACATTAATATGAAACAAGTGTTTTTACATGTCATATTTAATTGCGATTTTGTTACTTCAAAATATGAGCCCTTTTTCATTTGGTGTTCCCATTATTTCATCTACCCCCTGTATATGGACATGTAAATGTTGATATATCAGGAATAATATGGGAAATATGTGAATATTCTACACTGCAGACAGACAGTCAGACAGACAAGTGCAGGTATGGTCATCTCTGTATGTGGTGCTGAGGGGGATTTTGTGTGTTTTTGTGTTCATTCATTTGCCATAGAAATGCAAAGTAAATGATTTAAAAGAAAGGGGATTGTTCCATTTTATGTGGGAAGATGAGAAGTGATTTTTAAAGTGGATAGAAAACATATCTAGGAAACTTATTTATCTGGGATAAAAATATTTTGTTTTGACTCTGACTGTGACAGTGTTGAGACTAGTCAATACCTTTCAGCACAGCTTTGGTAAATGTAACCCCCCCCATAAACCACGTGTTTCGAAACAAAGATTTGGAAGGGAACAATGGGCGTCTTGGGTCCCTCGGCAAACGACCCGCTCTCCTGCTTCCAGGTTGTCCTCAGCCGACCGCTCCATTTGTGGTTGCTAGGAGACAGAACTCTGCTGAGGCTGATAGAGGCATGTCCGGGGCTTGTCTTGAGTGCTGGGAAGGGGGTGAAGTGCATAGAGTGAGAGGGGGCGAGTGACAGAGCTGGGAGGGTGCGAGAGGGCTCCAAACCCAGTGCATGGACTCATGGAATGGTCCCACATCCCTTCACTTGTTTTTAAGAAGAAAAAAACCCCCACTATCTATTAGAGGGCAAAGTCCAAAATTGATTTGAGGAGGTGTTTTTATTGCACTTTTTATTGTAAAATATGTCATGCCCTCGACAAATGATAGTTTACCTTTTTCTTCCCCTTGAATGCTGAATAATTCCCAACCGAACAATTATTTTTGCCATGTGTGCATATGAACAGGTACCTGATATTCAGTCTGCGGCGGTGCATATGTCCTGACAAGGGCAGCATAGAGTGCAGCATAAAATGTAAGATCATGAATTCGGGCTGTAACCTAAGATCACTACGGCAACACTGGGCACGATTTGTCTTTCCCTGAGCCGTTGGCCCACTGCTGTGAGGCTTGATTATTAACCTGGCTGTGCTCTGTAAACAGACCTCTTTATTTTGTACAATTACAATTTGTTGTCTTATCTTTATGATCATATATAATGATATCTTTCTTTATTGGACCTCTTTATTGTGTGTGTGTGTGGTGTTCAGAGACGCGAGGGTGTGGTTGGAGGTGAACTGTGGAGCGGCCTGTCCGGTGTTCCCTGCAGAGCCGCTCGCTCAACTTGCTCTGTGGCATTCCTGCTTGCTCAGGAGGAACAGCGATAAGCGGGGTAAACTTGTTATTGCCAGAGTGGTGGGGATGCTAAAACGGTGTGGTTCGTGCAATCTACACAGCCCCCCTACCCTGCCCCCACACTCAAGTGATGGGAAAGCGAGGCTTCATAATGGACTTATTTATGTTTTGATATATACAGGAATGAGACATTATTTACCGTAGACGAACTTGGGCCCTGCTCAGACAAATTGATTGACAAAGATAGAATTTCAGAGGGCTTTTGTCCTGCAGTGTGATGGAAAAGGAAAGGGAAAAGCGAGTAGAAGTGCCATCAGCAGTAAGGTTACGGTCAACCTTAGGATAAACGGTTACGGTCAGCCTTCGGATAAAAGGTTTCGATGAAAGGCGAAAGGGGGATGTATACACACTAAACAAATCTATAATGGATGATGCCATGAGCTCTGTCAGTTGTTCCCATGAACCAGAAATCAGAAGCCACTTCCATCCCCGTAGCGAAGCTCTCTGAGGTAAGAGGTGGGAAGCCTTGACGCATACTAGCCCCACCCATTTTGCTTCACTCCCATCAACACTGAAAACGGCATGACATCCCAGTGCCGTTGCTGGGATACTGTTTCACTGGCCCTGGATGTTATTCTCCCTGGTGTGCATTTGAAATCCAGATGCCGGGGGAGGGGTGTATTGCCCATAAACCTGCAATATTTGCGAAGGTTTATGTTGGGACTGGCTGTTCGGCAGTGAGGAGGAAATGTACTGCCTTACGCGTGCGTGCGTGCGTTTGTCTTTATGTGTTCATGTGTGCTTTGCAATTAAATTGTTCTATCTGATGCTTGCATTGTTTAACATGCCCGTAAAGCACAGTCCCTTAAAGTGCTTGAATTAATGAGCTCGGTCAGTGTTGAAGATTTCTTGGTAATAAAAAAAACAAAACAAAAAAAACAACAACACAGGTTTGTATTCGTAAATGACCCCATTCCCCCATACCCTTGTAGTGACCTGCCCTTACTTTAGACATATCCCAGAAGCTGCTGATGATAAGCTTCTCCCAGATTGCCAGATACCGCATAATGTGCAATGAATCATTAAGGTGTCCATTCCATTCAGGGCTGAGCTAGTGGATGAGGTAGTGATGATAGCTGAGAGATTTACAGGAAGTAAACATAAAGCATGAGGAGAGCAGACCTTTGAGCCCATCTACGCTCATCGTTTTGTGGACTGTCTAGAGCAGCAGTGTTCCATCTTGCCCTTTGAGAGCTGCAGAGTGCGCAGCTTTTTGTTGCCACTCAGCACTTAATCAACAATTAGAGCAGCTAATTATATGGTTAACTTACCTTTCTTGGGTCTGAACAGATAGCTGTTTATAAGGTGAACACAAAAACCAGCTATAATGCAGCTCTCCAAGGGCAAGACTGAATACCGTAAGTCTAGAGACCGTCTAGCACTGTCAAGCCTGGTTCTGAAAACTCGGGAGTCTGTGCTTCTGTTACATGACCTGGAAAGCTATTCCATGTATTGTCAGTCTCTGGTTGAAAAGGCAGCATTATATACCTCCCCTAAAGCGTGTCCCATTTCCCCCCCCTGCAGAAGCGGCAGATCCTGGTAACGCTGGTGGAGATCGCCCTCCCACTACTCTTCTCCGCCATCCTCATCGTGCTGCGCCAGAGGGTCCCCTTCACCAACTACCCCAACGCCACCATCTACGAGAGCTTCTCCGTGGACCGCCTGCCCTTCCCACTGTCCTACGGCGGCTTCCAGCTTGCCTATGTGCCCAGCAACGCCAGCGTGGTGCGACAGGTGGCCGAGGATGTGCAGAGGAGCCTGGGTCTGATGGCCATCAGCTCGGGTGGGTCCCACAGGAAGTGATGCATCCGTTTACCTGTGGTTATCGTAGGGCCAAGAGAAGAGGACATTTGCTTAGTTTAACAACCACAATGTTGGACAACACAGTTGTGTACTATGCAATGCCTTTATCTTTGGACATGGGGGTCACTGCATTCAAGTCCTAGCTGCTGTAACCTTGAGCAAGGTGCTTTGCCTCAGCTACATCAGGGGAAAAAACAGCAGCATTAGTAGGTAACAGGATTCATATGTATTAGCTGGTGGTATTAAACCTTGGTTGAGGGCAATCTGCTCAGACTTTCAGTAATAATAATAATTATTATTATTTATTATGTTATTCCTTATGATGATTGTACCCTGTCATTCAGAGTTCTGTCCTTTTGGCTAAGGGTCTTGATCAGAAAGGAGAGGGAGCCGATTGGCCTGGTCACTGTAGTGAGTCATCAGCACGGCTTCTTCTATTCCCTGTGCTATCACACTGATGGGTTGACTAATGTTGGCACCAGGTGGCTGAATTTTGGTGTGTGTGTGTGTGTGTGTGTGTGTGTGTGTGTGTGTGTGTGTGTGTGTGTGTGTGTGTGTGTGTGTGTGTGTGTGTGTGTGTGTGTGTGTGTGTGTGTGTGTGTGTGTGTGTGTGTGTGTGTGTGTGTGTGTGTGTGTGTGTGTGTGTGTGTGTGTGTGTGTGTGTGTGTGTTCAATAATTGAAAGAGAAGCTATGCATATTGCATGAGTCATTTGAGTTTTGGAAACCCAGCGAGTGCATTATGTTTCTGTAACTTTGCTGCCACTGTGCACGGACCTTACGTGTTCACTGCAAACATATTCATGAAAAGAGGCGCTCACAATAGGGCCTGTGTTTACGAACACATCCTGCAGCGTGTGTGTGTTTCTCCATAGAGCGAGCGTCTCAGTGGGCAGTTCTGCTTGTCTCTTGAAGAAAGGGGGGAATCTGGCCGAATGTTTTGCATGAAGAGTAACACAGTCTCCGTAAACTGACTCTCTCACCTGTTTTCAGCTCTCCTGAGATGGCACCTGTTCTGGCTTCCATGGTGCTGCCCTGAGGGTGCAGGTCGTTTTTCTTGTTTGGTTGCCATGGCTCCAAGCATGACGCCACGGCAACCCAGCCGGGCCCTGCATCCTCAAGGCAGCACAAGCCCCCTGCAAGAAGCATGATTTTCAGGAGGAAAGAAAAAAAACAAAAAAAAAACACCTTTATTGATGTCATGCACATTGCTGCCAGTATTTTTTAGGTTACCTATTGAGGTGTGCATTAAGGATGTGTGCTTAGTTGTGGGGTTGTTGACCCAAGCTGAACTCGACACACCAGAAACCACATGCGAGAAAGACCCTGTCATGCTCCACCCCCTCAACATGGCTTAGTGGTGGAGGTGGAGGAGTTTCACTGCTGGTCTAGCCTGCTTATCCAGTTCCTCAACCCAGTGTGGTTACAGAGCACAGAGCTGCACACACATTCTGTGATGGCCATCGCTCCTCGGAGTGGGCCGACGAAGGAGCAGTTTGGAACAATTGTCAACCGCCCCCGACCTCACATTTATACTCAAACATAATTTGGTGCAGGGTGACATGTCAGCGCTCTTTGTTTGTCTGTGGTGTGGTGTACGGTGTTGTACAGTGCTGGAGGTGAATTCTGAGCCTGGCTATGCTGATTAAAGCAGCATCAGGTCTGTATTGACCCATTTGACTGGGTGCAGGTGTAATTTAGGTCACTCTACCAGGTTTGTGTGTGTGTTTGTGTGTGCGCTTGTATACGCATGGGTGTGTGTGCTTGCTTGGGTTTGTGTGCATGCATTTGTATGTATGTGTTTATGCGTCTTTGTGTATGTGAGCATGTGTGTATTTATGTATGTATACATCTTTTGTGTGTGTGTTTGTGTGTATGTTTGTGTATGCATGTGTGTGTGTGCATGTGTATGTACACTATATGGCCAAAAGTCAGTGGACACCTGACCATCACACCTATATGAGCTTGTTGGACATCCCATTCTAAAACCATGGGCATTAATATGGAGTTGGACCCCCCTTTGCGGCTATGACAGCTGCCACTCTTCTGGGAAGGCTTTCCACCAGATTTTGGAGTGTGCCTGTGGGAATTTGTGCCCATTCAGCCAAAAGAGCATCTGTGAGGTCAGGCACTGATATTGGACGAGAAGGCCTGGCTCGCAATCGGCGTTCTAATTCCTCCCAAAGGTGTTCAATGGGGTTGAGGTCAGGGCTCTGTGCAGGCCAATCGAGTTCCTCCACACCAAACTCGTCTAACCATGTCTTTATGGACCTCGCTTTGTGCACAGGGGCACAGTCATGCTGGAACAGTAAAGGGCCTTCCCCAAACTGTTGCCACAAAGTTGGAAGCGCCCAATTGGCTAAGATGTCTCCGTATCCTGTAGCATTAAGAATACCCTTCACTGGAACTAAGGGGCCCATCCCAAACCCTGAGAAACAGCCCCAGACCATTATCCCTCCTCCACCAAACTTTACAGTAGGCACTATGCATTCCGGAAGGTAGCGTTCTCCTGGCATCTGCCAAACCCAGATTTGTCCATCAGACTGCCAGATAGTGAAGCGTGATTCATCACTCCAAAGAGCACGTTTCCACTGCTCCAGAGTCCAGTTGCTGTATGCTTTACACCACTCCAGCTGACGCTTGCGCATGGTGATGTGAGGCTTGTGTGCAGCTGCTCGGCCATGGAAACCCATTCCATTAAGCTCCCGACGCACAGTTCTTGTGCTGATGGTGCTTCCAGAGGCAGTTAGGTACTCTGTAGTGAGTGATGCAGCAGATGATAGGCGATTTTTAGCTCTGTGAGTTTGCGTGGTCTACCACTTCATGGCCGAACTGTTGTTGCTTCTAGGCTCTTCCACTTCACAATAATAGCACTTACAGTTCACTGGGGCACATCTAGTAGGGCAGAAATTTCACGAACTGACTTGTGGCAAAGGTGGCATCCTATGACAGTGCCGTGTTTAAAGTCACTGAGCTCTTTACGAACCATTCTGAATTCTAAATGTTTGTCTGTGGAGATTGCATGGCTATGTGCTGGATTTTATGCACCTGTTGGCAATGGGTGTGGTTGAAACACCTGAACTCAATAATTAGTAGGGGTGTCCACTGACTTTTGGCCATATAGTGTATGTATATATGTGTCTTTTGCCTGTGTTTGTGTGTGCTTATATATGCATGCATGTGTGTATGTATGTATGCGTCTTTTGCATGCATTTTGTGTGTGTACTTGTACAATACCAGTCAAAAGTTTGAGTACACCTGCTGGAAACTAGGTTTATCTCATAATTGACAATGTTTTACACCGTATAGGTTTCTGTAAATACTTTAAAATCGCAAAAAACACATGTAACATCAACATCATGCATCTTTTGTGTTTGTGTGTGTGTGCTTGCATATGCATGTGTGTGCGTGCATTTGTATGTATGTATGTGTCTTTTGCGTGTGTGTGTGCTTGTATATGCCTGTGTTTCTCACCGTGTGTTGTGAGTGAGTCATAAAGCCTTCTGCCACGTCTGATTTCAGGCCCAGGGCCTTGGTCTGCCATTAACCCCCCCGCACAGCAGACTGTGGCTGGTGTTATCTTTTTCCATTTCCATCACAGTGATTTCCCCTCATTTCACCAAATGCCAAACTCAAAATGTTCTGCAAGAAACGGAAGGGGAAAAAAGTAGCACTTGCTGAAATTTGAAACTGAAATTTAAGGACTAAAGGTTTGATTTGCATGTTGAATAGAGGCCCCCTTGTATGCGATTCTTAATTTCCAAATTCAAATGGTGTCATTTAGATAAAGTGGGCTTTATTAAAAGCCCTGAAACATGTGCCAGCTGTAGTCTGATAAACAAAGAGTGCTCACATGCTTTTCTTTACTTTCATCAGATTCATAGATGGGTTCTTTATGGATGAAATGTCTGCTCTTTGTGGAAAAATTGGCTACGGTATTAATGCACTGTAACGGCCATGCTTCCGCTGACCCAGGTGAGCTGTATCACTGAGCCTCGGATGTGACCCAGCGTGGTGTTTCGGCCGTTTATCTGACGGGCAGCTCACCTGCTGCTCAAGTGCTTCAGTGCCTAGAGCAGCTTTACACAGCTGAGCGCCACCCACATAGATTTTTGTGGTTGCTCGGCGGCTACAGCTCAGTGGAAATGGCTCCGATATATCTGACCTACAGTTAAGATAATTGGAAGTTCACTTGGGGTGGCAGTTAGGACCCATGACTGTGGGGTCTTGGATTTGAAAACAGGCCCGATACTGTTGTGTAAGTGCTACTATTTAGTTCAATAAGAGTTCAGAGAAATAAGCCATGGGAATACCACCAGCAGAAATGTCTGTGGTTTAGGCTAATCATAAATGCTAAAGTGTGTCGGACTCACTCCCATTCCCCTGTGATTGTATTGGTCCAATTATTTAATAGGTTGCGTGTGTGTATTGTGTATAATAGTTGCTACGATTTATTCTAGAAATGTGTACAAATATTTCTCACATATGGGTAACAGCTGTGAACTGGATAAAACGGGCAAAAGAAAGTGAATTAATCAACTCTGAAATAATGTTGGGAACCCTGGGTGTGTATGTGTGTTTCCAGTTCGTGGGTTTGAGACGGAGCAGAAGTTTGAGGACTTTGTGCGGAATGACCCACAGTCAGGGAAGGTTCTGGCTGCAGTGGTGTTCGAGCACACGTTCACCCGTGACGACGAACCACTGCCTCTGCAGGTGAGCAAGGGGGCGTGGTATGTGTGGGGGCTGTCAGAAGTATCCAGAAGGCACAGAGGTGGTTCTTGTTAATTTGCCTGCCGAAGGCCCAACTTGTTAAAATCATATGGCTGGAACATTGAAATAGAACTTTCCTCCCCTTTAAAAAAAAAAAAAAGCAACAACAACAAAATCCCCCATTTTAAGCAAAGTATTTAATGTGTAGCCACCAGACTTAACACATACCTTGGGTTTGTGCTTGTGTACCCAGCTCATGCTTTTTATACATTTGTGATAAATACTTTCTGAAATATTCAATGTTTTTAGCAATTAGTCTGCTAGTACCTTGCTAACTAGCATAGGAATGATGGCCAAGCTGCTGCTGGCTGATGTCATAATGCTCAAACTCCACTCATAACAGGTTACCGTACTAACCTAACCAGCTAGCATAAACTAGTTAGCGCACAATGAAGACAACTTTAACCAACCATAATTTGTTGTATTTTAAAGCCTTAAATACTGGTTATCTAGCTGTGTGACTATATTAGCAAGCCAGCAAACAGCAAATAGATTGTTAGATCACCAACATTTTTTATCTTATATACAGATTCAGGAGCACACTTCACTCGTTCAAGCTAGTTAGCAAACCTAACCTGCCATGTAAATATCTCCAGTACTGTCTTTTAGTTCCCTGACTACATTACTAGCTAACTGAAATCATAGTAAGCTCACAATAGTTTACCTTTAAAACTCTCCTTTAAAATGATTTCTCTCTTGGTGAGCGATTGGTGTATTTTAGGATTGAATAATGTGTCCTGTAGAATGACTGTGGTGTATAGTAGACTTTACAAATGTGTCTTTTGGGTTGTATTCTAGATTTGAATAATCTTGAGTAATACTCCATGTAGTGGCTGTGTCTTATCCTAGACTGGAATGATTTGAGTCTTGTGGGAGGTGGGAGAGGGAGGGCAGGAACACATCATGCTCATGTGTCACAGAGGAATTGGGAAAATATATCTTGTTGTTGTGGCCTAGAAAGGGGGAGGACAGAAGTTCACTCAAAGGTTTCCATTGGAAGGAGATCAGTGGAAACCTGATGGCTGCTGTGGAAGAAAGCTTGTACACACTACCCTCAACACGGGGAATGATCCGCTGTGCAGCTCTGTTTAAACACGCTGTGTTTACACTGTGACCCACCTCAGTTTGAACAGCTTCAGAGATGCATTTCTCCAGATCCCTGCTCAGGAAAACACAGCCTTCTTTTTCTGCTTATTATTTTATTATGCAGCCACAGGAAACCTCTGACATAAGAACTGTGTGGCAAAGTCGTAAGAGGATCAGTAAAAGCATTCCCCTCGAAGGCCGCGCAATCAGAGAGGGCAGGCCATTAGTATAGATTGCCATGGCTGGTGTTGTGTGTTGAAAAACCCTGGTGGGTCTTAAAAGCGGAGGTTAACAATGTTTTCCGGAATGGCCCATGTGTGGATCATCTGTGGTGATCTCTCCCACTGTGGGGCAGAGGCACTTAGTGCCTTCTCTTGCTGGCACCCCTGTTATTTTTGGAAGCATCGCGGCATGGTACAAGTGCGGCACGGGAGGTTGTCGAAGTGCAAACACGGGGGGGCGGGGTAGATGTAATCATACTGTAAATTTTCTTCTCTGCATTGCTTAGTATTCTCTTGTCTCGTCTCTCGCTTTCTCTCTCTCTTCCACCCCCAGGTGCACTACCACCTGCGCTTTAAGTACAGCCCACGCAACGCCCCTCCTCGAGAGAAGTCGGAGCTGAACCCCAACAATGACCTGGACTGGCATACCCTTAGCCTGTTCCCCCTCTTCCAGCTGCCTGGGCCTCGTGAGCAGCATGACCCCCGAGGGGGCACGCCAGGTGTGTGCCACAAATGTGCAGGGAGTGTGGCATGAGCCTATGCCTCCTCCTCACGTCCTGTTCCCAGTGTGAGGCTAGCCTCGGGTCTGGAGTTTAGCTGAAATCACTGTGTAGCGTGTGTGTTTGTATCATAATATGTACACAAACAGCTCATTCATAATCTATGTGCATACAGTAAATACACACATACATACACTCACACACACACACACACACACACACACGTATGTTTGCACATACTTACACTACCGGTCAAAAGTATTAGAACACCCCCATTTTTCAGTTTTTACTGAAATTTAAGCAGTTCAAGTCCAGTGAATAACCTGAAATGGTACAAAGGTAAGCGGTAAACTGGCAGAGGTATAAAAAAAAATCGTAGTGAGTAGTTTCCTACACTATCAAAAGGCACTTGGAAACTGGAGGAAACTCTTGACAGGAAGAGGTCTGGCAGACCCAAAGCCACAACGAAATCAGAAGACAAGTTTCTGAGAGTCAACAGCTTGCGTGATAGGCGGCTCACAGGACAACAGCTTCAAGCGCAGCTTAACACTGGTCGAAGTAAGGAAGTCTCAGTTTCAACTGTGAAGAGAAGACTTCGAGTTGCAGGTTTGACAGGTCAAGTGGCAGTAAGAAAGCTATTGCTAAGATGGCAAAATAAGAAAAAGAGGCTTGCCTGGGCCATGAAGCACTGCCAGTGGACTACTGAAGACTGGAAGAAGGTCTTATGGACCGATGAATCTAAATTTGAAATTGAAGGTTTTTGTAGGCCGTCAAGTAGGCGAAATGATGGTTCCTCAGTGTGTGACACCAACTGTCAAACATGGAGGAGGACGCGTGATGGTCTGGGGCTCTTTTGCTGGATGCAGAGTCGGCGACTTGCACAGAGTGACTGTTAACCCACGTTAACCCATTACTTGTTCCCTGAAAAGGGCCTTTTTTATAACTCTGAAATTGACATTCTTTTTCAGTTCTTTCAACCTTTTTTAACCTTTGGCAGTTTACCGCTTACCTTTGTACCATTTCATGTTATTCACTGGACTTGACCTGCTTAAATTTCAGTAAAAACTGGAAAATGGGGGTGTTCTAAAACTTTTGACCGGTAGTGTATTTATATATACATATATATATATTAGTTAAATTGTGCACAGAGCAGTGGGCCTTTTTTAAGGCACTAGGAACTGTATATATTTATGCCATTTAGCAGACGCTTTAATCCAAAGCGACTTACAGTAGTGAGTACTTTTCAGTATATGTGGCCCCAGTGGGAATTGAACCCACAGCCTAAGCGTTGCCAACGCCATGCTCTACCTACTGAGCCACCTACTGAGCCACACAGAACAATCTGAAGCAATCAAAGCTTGAATCTACAATGGGCAGGGAACGACCCTTCCTTTGTGAGACTGACTGAGGCTACATATCTGAATTTATGCCCTAGTGGTACCTTTAGCAACGATGCCTACCAAATGTCATAAAATCTGTGAGTGGACATTTCTTGCCATTCCTTTCTTGACGTCCTACACCAAATTACCCAAAAGGATATTATTTTTCCCCATCGCAAAAGATTGAATAAATAATCAGTTAAATAATGGATGAAAAAAATTTACCCCATTTGTTGCACTTGATCAAAAGGAAGACCTTGAGGGGACTTTCCTCGTTCAACAGCTGTTTCCATGGTGAGTTTTGTAACGGGTCCCCTGAAACACTCCACGGGGAGTTGATTCCGCGAGGCAGGACCTCCGCTTTCCGGTGGCTCGCAACGATCCGCGTCTTTGATCCGCCCCCCTCCCTTGGATGCTTTTAAAAAGGCAAAGCTTCGGTCCCCCGTCGTCCTACCCCGTCGTCTCTGAAACCCCGGGTAATGAGCCTCGCTTGAAGAAGAACATTTTTTGCATTTCAGATGGTACTTATTTAAGTTAACTAAGTGTGGTGCACATTAGTTTTGTTTTCGTGGATTTTCATCAAAGCCACATGTATTAAAACGTATTTATTAACAATATTAACTATTTTACATTGATGCACTTGTAATTTATTTTCTTAAAACGTGCATCTTACACAGTTTCATAGGCATAGAGACGGTCTCATTTTTTGTGCATTGAACCACTCCTACAAGTGCAACGCTCAAATGCTTAACTTAGTTGAATATGTATTGTATTTCAAATACCGGTAGTTGTATATTGAACGATTTGCTTCAGAATGATGTGAAATGCAGCATCCACAAAGCAGTCTTGTCTTGTGCCCATTAATTACATCACCAAACTGGCACATAACACCCTGCGTTTTGAGTTTTAGAGGTGGTCCGGGTGGACGAAATCGCAAACTAATTATCACGCATGAAACTTGCACATCACCTCATATTTTTATTGACGCAACCACTGCCCGTCCCATGTGGACAGAAATGCCTTTATTGCCAACCACGAAAGTACCACACTGGGAGGAGGTGAGAAATATTCAATTTGCGACGGCCGAAACTCGAAATTACACTACCGTCTAGGTGTGTTTTCGCTACCGAGAGCTGCCTCCTCTCTTTCCTCCCGGGTAGGGTACTGCCAGGAGGGGTTAGGGTTAGGGTTAAGCTGTGTTATAGTGTATGAGAGTGTGGGTCAGTGTGTGACTGCAGCGCTGCCCTCTCTTTCCCCCCGGGTAGGGTACTTCCGGGAGGGGTTCCTGGCGGTCCAGCACGCAGTGGACTACGCCATCATGCGGGCGTATAACCACACGATGGCAGCCGCACTGCTGGCGCACACCCGCGTGGTACTGTCCCGGTTCCCCTACCCACACTTCATCTACGACGTCTTCATCCTGGCCATCCAGAACCAGCTGCCCCTGCTGCTGGTGCTCAGCTTCACCTACACCTCCCTGAACATTGCCCGCGCCGTGGTGCAGGAGAAGGAGCGCAAACTGAAGGTGCGTCTGTGTCAGCGTGAGCGTGCGGGTGCATGATTCTTTTGACTGTGTGTGTCTGTGTCTGTGTCTGTGTCTGTGTCTGTGTCTGTGTCTGTGTCTGTGTCCACGCTGGTTTTTGTTCCAATCATAATTGCAATTCCTGAAGTTGAACAAGCTGTTGAATGGTCTTAATTGGAATTAAGACCAGCGAGGGATGATATGCTCTCTTAAGGCCGTATTCTGTGAGAAATGGATATGCATGCTACAAAGACACAATTCCATATCCATTTAAGGACTTTTTTAGCCAACGAATTCCAATGCAAAGCAATTGCGATTTCAATAACCTTCATTAGTCAAGAGACTGGCTGTAATAAAAATGTGCCATACACAGCAAGGTCCCAGGACCTAGTTTGGGAACAACTGACTTAGTGAGAGACCGTGAACATGAGCGTAACCTCACCATGTCACCGTGCCCGTTTCAGGAGTATATGCGCATGATGGGGCTCAGTAACTGGCTGCACTGGAGCGCCTGGTTCCTCATGTTCTTCCTCTTCCTCTCCGTCTCCATCCTGTTTGTGACGCTGCTCTTCTGCATCAAGGTGGGTGGAACTTTCATCTTAGGACGGACATGCATAAAAACCATTCCATTTCCTCTAAAATGTAATGGTGTGCATTTATGCCATTCTGTCCAAATGAGAAATGGAGATCCCAGCTGTTTAGTTGCTATTTAATTGCTTTGCTGTTGGGTCCAGTCCAGTTTCTTGGAAACATAATTTATTCATGTTTACCCATGTATATATTTCATATTGCTTATTACAAGGTATATAAAAACTTGTGTGGTGTGTCACCTGACCTGATTTTACTTTGGCTATAAATTATTTTCAGTTCAAACTTACTGTAAAATATAAATCTAACAATGTTTACAGTCTTGTTTATGATGCATGTAATTAATGACTGAAAGCCAATATTTTAGTGAAATATTAATAGAAAGGACTGACCAGGAATGCACTCCTTTTTGACTGTTTTTCATGTCTTGGTATCCTAGTTAAAAAAAAAAAATATATATATATATATATGTGTGTGTGACTGAATCTTCCTCCTTTCTCACACACTCACACACACACTTTCTCACATGCACTCACACACACACACTCACTTATACACATTGCAGGTGAGCCCCAATGGAGCAGTGTTGACCTACAGTGACCCTACCCTGGTGTTTGTCTTCTTGCTTACCTTCGCCGTAGCCACCATCAACTTTAGCTTCATGATCAGCGCTTTCTTCTCTCGAGGTGAGCTGTGCGTGCGTACGTGCGTGTGTGCGTGGGTGCGTGCATGTGTGTGTGAGCACGTGAAAAACATGATGACAGCCATAGAGGAACAATATAGCTGTACACAAAGAGGGAATCACTATTGTCGAACATCATAGCCCATACAGTATGTAAAGTAATTATCCACAATTGCTGCCTCAAAACAAATCATACAATAGGCCAGGTTAGAAAGACAAGAAGAAGAAAAGATACTGCTCTCTTTCTGTCACTCTCTGTCTCCCTCTTAGTCTCACAAAAGCACAGAATGTGTAAATGCAGTCACCTGGAAGGCTCATGCAGTCATCAGAGTTTCTTGTTACGAGATGAGACGCAAAGTTGAGGAGAAAAATTGATTTTTGTATTGTAAGCCTGACAATAAGCATATCACAGGACTGATAGCCTATCGGAGGGCAGCTATGTGTCATCCTGTTATTGGGAAACTGGGGAGCCCACCCCCACAGCCTGGCCCTGTTGGGTGCTGACTACAGGGCTGTCAACAGGCTGTGTCTGGCCAGTGTTCTTTACTCATTAATGTGGCTGAAACTAGACCTCTGCTTCAATGTGAAATTGAGCTGATTGAGCTTGACACTTCGCTCCGCTCCACTCCCACACACACACACACACTGACAGGTAGACAGGTACACACACACAAACACACACACACACACACACACACACACTGACAGGCAGACAGGTACACAGGTACACAGGTACACACACACACACACACACACACACACACACACACACACACACACACACACACACTGACAGGCAGACAGGTACACACATACACACACACACACACACACACACACAGGCAGACTGACAGACACCCACACAAAGACACCGAAAGATATATGTATACACATACACACACAAACACAGATACTGAAAGACACACACACAGACAGACTGAAAGACATCCAAACACACATACTAACAGGCAGACAATCCCAGTTCTGTTGGGACTGCAGAAACATGGCTTGGTGTAGTGGATGGGGGTGAATATAATGTGGAGGGGTACAGATTGTTCAGGAATAAATGTAAAAGGCTTATTGTAGATGTACAGTGTAAATTCATCCCAAAATGAAGGAAAATAGGATGAAAAAACTGTCTCCACAGTGGATGACTAAATCTTTACAGGAGATTTTGGGGCAAAAGAAGTGACTGTACAAAGTATATAAGAAGGACAACTCCGGTAGATCAAGAGAAACAGGGTAGATTATTGTAATATGTGGGCTAAGGCTAAAAGAAATAAGGGCAGGTAAAAGGAGCAAAACTCCTAAGCAGTGTTTTCAATATTACAGTAGAAAAGGGAAAGCTAATGATGAGGTTAAGTGCATTAAGAGTAAGGACTTTGGTTTATAATAATAGGGATATTTCCAACACACTAAACAGTCACTTTTTTAAGAGCTTTACCAGAGAAGAGGTTATACATATGTTTAAAAGTATAGCCAATATACAGAATGTTTTGGAGGGCTTTGAGATAAGGGATATAGAAGCACTAGACAAACTACAAAAACTTCAGACAAATAAGGCAGCAGGCCCCGATGTATGTATGTATGTATTCTATTCTTGAGTACTCAAAGAGCTTGGGAAAATTATATATATATATATACACACAATTGATAGACATAGATAGATAAGCAATCCATAAACACTGGAGAAATACCAGATAACTGGAAGCAGGGTAGCATAATTTCAATATATAAGAAGTACTAACCCAGGGAACTATAGGCCTGTCAGTTTGCATCTCTTGTAAAATACTTGTATACAAGCATTTTAACGGAGAGCCAACATGGTTTTCTTAAGGGGAGATCATACCTAACAAACCTCCTGGACATTTTTGAGTAGGCTACAAAGTGTTTTGACTTGAACCAGGCTTATGATATTACACATTTGGACTTTCAAGAAGCATTTGACAACGTACCACACGATGCTGGAACCTCTGCTCTTCCTTACTTACATAAATTATCCTGATAAGGATTTTAGTAGTAGTAATAGTTCAGTTTGCAGATGACACTAAACATGGGGGTTTAGCAAACTGTTTGGAATCGACTAAAGTAATCCAAGATGATTTAAACAAAATCCAAGAATGGGCAGAAACATAGTAGATGACATTCAATGTTGCTAAATGTAAGATTATACATGTGGGAAATAAAAATATAAGACCGGAGTATTTTATGGGAGGGGAAAATTAGTAGGTTTTCAATTTGAACAAACTTGGGAGCTGCAGTTGATCTAAGCAGTGCATGGCAGCTGTGAAAAAGGCCAACAGGTTGCTGAGATATATAGCAAAACGTATTGAGTATAAATCAAAGGAGGTTATATACATGTTATATAATGCCTTTGTCAGGCCTGACGTGCATTTAGTAATGCACAAACACGCACACGCACACAGATAGGCAGACACACACACACACAAATGGGCAGGGACATGAACACGTGCACACACACAAACACACGCATGCACACAGATAGACAGACACACACACACACACACATAAACAAACAAACACAAATCATGTACACCACACACACACCACAATTCTCCAAACACATGCACACACACAGGTAGGCACACACACACACTCACATGCACATGCACATGAACATGCATGCACACAGATACAGGCGCACACAAATGCACAAACACACACACATGCACACACACGAGCACAGATAAGCAGACACACACACGCACACAGATAGGCACGCATACACATGCACATGCACACACACACGTGCACACACAGATACACACACGCATACACACACACACACACACACACACACACACACACACACACACACACACACACACACACACACACACACACACACACAAAGCAGTCCCTGCTCCTTTGCTACAGTAAGGCCATGTTGATTTTACTTACACAATCAACACATCTCAGAGAGAGGGAAAGGGTGGTGGCAATGAGATGGGGGTTAGAGAAGTGAGAGAGAAAGAGAAAGAGAAATGGAGTAAGGTGTGAGATGAGGTAGAAATATAGACAGAATCAGGAGGCTGTTCCCAATGGATTTTCACTATAACTTTTCTGATAGGAAGTGCATGTCCACACATGCTAGCAACAAGACATGTGTCCTGTGTGTGTGTGTGCATGTGCTTATCTTTCAGTGCGTGTTTGTGTGTACCTGTCTGCCTGACAGTGTATGTGTCTTTCAGTATCTGTTTGTGTGTGTGTGTGAGTGTGAGTGTGAGTGTGAGTGTGTGTAGTGTGTGTGTGTGAGTGTGAGTGTATACATCCCCCTCCCCTGAGTGCCACATTTCCTTTCCAGTCGAAAACAAGGACTGCAGGCCATGGTCACAGACTCCCGCAGCTCAACCTTTCCTGCCAGCGCGAACATTCTAATGACCATGCATTAAGCTCATTAAGCCATAAGAATGGTGTTCAGATGCATGAAATGGTTTCTGGCAGAAAGCCTGCATTTGAACTGTAGAGAGTGTTGTCGGCACAAAGCTCTGCTGTAATTAACACCCCCCTCTCTGATGACAAAAATGGGATTGCGTTGTGCTCGCTGGTCAAACACCAGGAGGTAAAACAAGGGTGGCTTGCTGCAGCTCTGAAAAGGTGTCGTCACACATACTAAGTGTCTGAACAATCCCTCTAACCATCTTACTGTCTGAGGTATTTGATTAACGAATTCAATTGTTTCATTGTTTAATTAAGATTTTGACCTACCCTATAATGTCTAACATTTTTTTAAATTTTTTTAAATGTTTTTTTTTTTTTTTTGAAACTACAATTTTTAGGTGTATTCTTTAGTGTTCCAAGCATATGCATTGTGGGAAACTAAGCATTCTTAAGTTCAGAAATAAGACATTTAAATTCACGAGCCAGTGAAGGGCCAGCAAAGGTGAAGGGCGACATTTTTATTTACTTGCTGTCGTGAACACCCCCTGCCCATCACACACTGCTTTTGCAGCTCTCACACATTACATTTTACATTTTACATTTTAAGCATTTAGCAGACGCTCTTATCCAGAGCGACTTACAAGATGTGCATATATACACAATGCATAAAATGTGCAAAAAGCACACATTCATCAACCCTTTTGTAACAGACTGGCATTTGGTTTTGAGTGAAAAGAACCTTGCTCAAGGGTAGCCCATTACCCTGGGTTTGAACCCAAGGCCCTCCAGTCCAGAGTTTTGGGACTGCCATGTGGTGCAGAGAGAGTGAGGCTTCATGAAACCAAAAAGGGGTAGAGCTACCACACCCTATCTATGCCTCACCGATTTGAACCAATTGTTTTTGGTCTGCTTTGGAGAGAAGTCCACAAGTCAGCGATTGACAGCTCACTGTAACTCCAACCATTATGGGGATCAGGAACCCCTCCCATCTCATCACTGCCATTGGTGCTTTTTTTTCCTTGATGGATACAAATCTTGCTTAAGGGTACAAAAATACAGACTACTAGACTGGGTTTCGAACCAGCTTTTTTGACCTTTTTAGTTTTTCACTGTTCTGAACCCACCACTCCAAAATGCTGCCCCCTGGCATGTAGGTCTGACATTACTCTCTTTAAGCTCAGCAGTGTCATGGAAGGGTGAGAATGAGATTTGGGAGCGTGTCATCTGGCAGGGCTGAATAGCCTGTGCTGTGAAAGGAAGGAGAAGGCTATTGAGGGAAAGGGATACAGCTGGATCTCTGCATGCCCCATTTACGCCTCTCCTCCTGCTTATTAAATCTCCCAGAAATCTCGGCTTTGCAAAGGCTGAAAACCTGATCAATACCCCATTGGGGTTCTGTGTTCTATTCAAGCCCATAATGGAACATTGTTAACCGCTGAGTGCGCCTCTTGCTCCTTCAGTGGTGCACAAGGGCGGGGACAAAAATAGGGCTCTCCTAACCTTGTCGTTCAACCTCCTTTATTCTGTCCTTCGTTTTTGCCCAGTCCTTTGTGCGGGTGCCTCTTGTGGCCTCTGAAACGGGAGGCTTGTTAGAGGGTGCGAGGATCAGGAGGTGGTGAGGTAGAGAGAGTGGATCAGACATTATTAGTCGTTGGTCGTTGGTCATCAGTTGTTATTGGGCGTTTGACCGACCAGCCGACGGAATGAATTATTTATTCACTCACACCATTCGTTCCAGCAACTGTTTGATGTGGGTGGGACTCTGAGTGTTTGTATTTTCATGAGAGTGTTTGTCTGTGTTTATTTTATGCTTCTGTGTGGGGGGGTCTCAAAGTGTTTGCATGTGAGACCATGTTTGATGTGTGTGTGTGAGAGGTGTGTTTGTTTGTGTGTGTGTCATTGATCTGTATCCCATCTCTTTGTGATGAAGAAGGACAGGTTATATCATATTTTAAATCACAGTTGTGAAGGCCCCTTGCAATATAACAAGATGTTTTATGCATTATAAAAGTATATTTCTATAAATGTAGCTCTGATGAAGGCTATGGCCAAAATGTCATGTTTTTGAATTGCCTGAAGCATTTGTTTTACCAGTGTGTTGTGGCTTTTCACTATGCAACTTTTTTGAGGCAGCACCTCGACTTTACATGGTTAGAACATGAATTCTGCCACATTTGATAAGTGTAGCCACACATTTATTTTGTGGGTGCCCATGTCCCTGCCTCCCCTCCCCTCCCCTCCCCTCCAGCCAATGTGGCGGCAGCGGCAGGTGGCTTCATCTACTTCCTGAGCTACATCCCGTACGTCTTCCTGTGGCCGCGCTACGACCTGCTGTCCCACGCGCAGAAAGTGTCTGCCTGCCTCATCTCCAATGTCGCCATGGCGATGGGTGCCCAGCTGCTTGGCATGTTCGAGGGCAAAGGTGAGAGCCCCTTTTCACCCCTGCCTCGAAAGGATGGCCACAGATCTGCCCTCTCTAACACATGAATATTCCAGGATGCTTAAAGGAGCTAAAGTGTTACTGTGTTGTGGAATGTTTTGACGTTTCCCCCAATGTGCTTTTCTTTGCACCTGCTCATTGACTTTACTCTCTTTACTCTGTGGTTCTCTGTGGCTCAGTTGGTAGAGCACAGCGTTAGCAACGCTTAGGTTGTGGGTTCAATCCCCACTGGGGCCACATATACTGAAAAATGTATGCATTCACTACTGTAAGTCGCTTTGGATAAAAGCATCTGCTAAATGGCTTATATTAAATGGCATATATTATTTACTTTATTATTTACTCATTATTACTCCCCTCCCCCCCAGGTACTGGGATCCAGTGGCATAATGTGTTTGATCCTGTGACGGTGGATGATGACTTCTCGCTGGCCCAGGTGATGGGGCTGCTGCTGCTCGATGCTGTGCTGTATGGTCTGGTAGCCTGGTATGTGGAGGCGGTCTTCCCCGGCGAGTACGGCGTCCCGCTGCCCTGGTACTTCTTCCTGCTGGTACGTCACACTCCTGACTTCTCGGCTCTGTCTGAAGCCCTAACCCACACCCTGTTGTCACCATACTGTGATCCCTGCCTCCCCCTGCCTGGTAAAGTAGCTCCCTGATCCCATCTGGACAATGATCCCTTCTGGTCACTTATCCCATCAGCCACTGATCCATTCTGGCCACTGATCCCTTCTGGCCACTGATCCCTTCTGGCCACTGATCCAATCGGCCACTGATCCAATCGGCCACTGATCCCATCGGCCACTGATCCCTTGCCTTTCCCGCTCATCTCCTCTTTCCCATTCAAATGTTTATTTTACTCACTCTAGTGAACCTTCTGGTTTCTGACTTCTTTTTTTCATTTCCTCCCAACACACTGCTACAATTATTTTGTTTCATTTGTTTGTTAAATTGCTTCATTGTGTGGTGCGCAGAGGCATACAACGAGGCAAAGGGTGAACCGGAATCGCACGTTTAACTCGATTTTCAGGGGTTATCTCTTCTCTGCCGTTTCAACACTGGTCTAAACAAAATATTTTTTCTTCATGTGTGGGAGTTCAGAGGGAGTCTCAATAACATACATTTTGCCAAGTTCTACAAACTCTGGAAAAATACTTTCACACTTTTTTTTCTTGTTGAAAATAAATACCAGCAAGCACTTTGAATTGCCATTGTTGTATGAAATGTGCTATATAAATAAACTTGCCTTGCCTTGCCTAAATGTGGCAGACATTTGGTGGAAACACGTTTCATAGTTTATTTTGTGGTTTCTGGCGTTGCAAGGTAAATATAGCATTTTTATATGACTAAATTCCTTCCTGTAAATGTATTGTGAATGTAAAGGCAAACATCAGCAAAAACGTGAGAAATTCAAACGGTTTCACACAAGTCTTTTAGCAATCTGCTGACCTTGCCTAGTGGTGAAGCTATCTGAGGTGAACCCATGTCCAGTACCCTATCAGCAAAGCAGGGACCGTAGGAAAGCCATGGCAGAGTGAAGCGCTATACTGCTCTTTGTTTCCCATCTTTTCACTGTTTATTCCCTCTTCAAGCCTCAGCTGCATCTGGCCAGGAGTCCCGTTTAGGGGTGGTGATTGGCTGTCCGCCCCAGGGGGAAGGGGGAGGGATGCTGGCATGAGCTCTCCATGTGCAAAAGTGGCTGTCTCTGAGTTGGTGGTTCGATGTCTTTGTCACAGTCGGTCCCGTAGTACGAGGGGGGGATAGTTGAATTAGAAGAGGGTACAATTGGCCACCAAATTTGGAGAAAATGGGAAAAATCTGAAATTATTTTTAAAAAGAATTTGGTCATGTAGCAAGCTGACTTTGCCCTAATCTGTGGGGATACTCCTGTGGAACTAAGACTATCTCAGAAGCTAGCTGAGGCCAGCTGAAGTGGTGATGGGCATCGGTTATTGGCTGTTGGAAAATAGACCACCATGAGAAAGTTGAAAGAGTGATGTTTTAGTTATATGTTGATAAATTCCTGGAGGAAATCCACATGTGGACGTCAAGATGGGGGGCGGCTTATTACAGGCCCGTCCTCGAATGACCCCTTTCTTGTCAGGGTTCACGGGCGGCCTAACGTATTGGAAGCATTCCCCTTTCCTGTCAGGAAAGGAAAGCTTATCTTAACCAGAGCATACAGTGGACCGCTCAGGAAGGTCACGCCCGGCGCTTTCCCCCGAGTGCACATGGGCAGAAGCGCGAGCAGAGCAGTGACGAGGCACTCGCTGTTTGTCTGAAGCCGAGTTGTTTTGTCTGTGGAGGCGGCTGCGGCGTCCCTCGAGACTCGGAAAGTCCTGGGCTGAGGACGGACGCCGGTCGGGGGAGGGGAGTGAAAGTGCAGAGCCACACCAGAGAACAATGCAGCGAACACGTCAGGTCTTTAACTGTTGCCGTCAGAAAGACTCAGATGGGCGCAGGGCCCATGGTTCCAGTCCGAGTCCCATTTCCAACCTGTGGTGGAAGTATATTTATTCAGCATTTTTCTTTTGTGTTCCTTTGTGTCCAATTGTGCTTGAGAATGTATTCATTTTAAAATGGGCTTGATTGCAAAAGGTAGTCATTTGTCACAGTTCACAGGTCTCTGTACACTGTCTCTGTTCAACTATGCTACGATCCATCCCTCTCGCTTGGTTAAGCGTCCGTTCAGTTTCTTTCTCTTCTGCTCTCCCTCATCTCTCACTCTTTCTCTCTCTTACTCTTCCCAGACTATGCCCCCACCCCCTTCAATTCCCTCGTTCCTGCAGGCAGAGTTGATATGCCATCTCTGTGTTCTGTCTGTACACACTAGTGCCTTTTTTCCAAAGTACAGGCGGCACTAGTGCTGAAGCTCACTATGTTTACTTGTTACAATTCAAGATGGTGGATTGCAAATCACTGTTGCCATGCCCCCCTCCCTCACTAGAGGAGTTACTGCCCCTTGTCTCACGCCATAGACTCATTTAATTATTTTATTCAGATCACCATTTGTTTTTCCTTGGGTACACAGCATCAAGGTCATTTCGATTTTAGTAACCATAATAATAAATAAAAAGTAGGAAAGAATAAAACATATGTAATGTAGTGTACCAAAAGTAGCAATACAGATCACAATGATGACCTGGCTGGAAATCTGCTTGTAAGAGAGGAAGAACACCAAGAGTGCTAATATTATTATTAGCTTATTAGCATTAGAATATTACTAATATTCCACCTGGGTGAATATTAATAAATGCATATTATGTGCTATAAATATTGTGTTTATATCAGATCAGATGCATGGATAATTGAAATGATGTTTTTGTTTGTATTCTGCATTACATTGCCAACAATCGTCTTATTTTTCATGCGCAATAGGTCCGTTGACATGCTTTTATTTCTGTTGCTATGGACTGAAATAGATGGGGTTTTTTCATTGTGCTGTGAGAAAGTTTCCCTGGTTTGTTAACAAGCTTTATTGTCTTACATAACCTTCCGTCATTCATTTAATCAACAAGGAACATGCTGAAAACAATCGTGTGCAGTTTAAAACAAAAACCAGCAAAGCATGGACAAGAACGTATAGAACCTTTTTGTTGTCTTTTGAAAAAAAAAAACCTAGCTCGCAAGTGACCAAATAGAACCTGTACTCTAAAATATACTCTAAAAAGTGGGTGACTCAACTGGAAATCACATTGGCTTTATTTTAGAAGTCAACCGACAGGCTTGTTAGAGTAAAAAATAAAAGGGCAATGCTTCTATTTGATTGAAATATGCAAACAGCTCGTTTTTAGATGAAAGGCTGGATTTGAAAGGGAAAAGGTGAACAGTAAACCATGTCTGAGCATAGCTGGTTGTGGCAGGGAGAAGTGTGCTTGCTTCCATTCAACTCCGCTTGGACACACTGAATAGGAGGTGCGCACTAGTGATGTTAGACTGAGGCATCATGTATGGGTGTGACTAGGTACACTGGCAATCGCTGATGTGTAAGAACCAATCAAAAGACTTTGGTCCACAAAACAACACAGCATAATTGGGCTGAATCAGTGAGTCGCTGTGACACATTATAGCCCCACCCATTTTAGGGTTCATGAAGCCACACTGTCCCATGACCCGTATGTACATGGAACCCAGCTGAGGCAGCCGGCTGTTTGGTCATGTTCAGGTATGCCTTCGATAAGTGATGATGCTTGATCTAGAGATGGCCTCATTGAGGTATAAGCAGGCATGGGCTAACGGCCAAAAAGAGGACCACAATGGAAATAAGCCGGAAGGCTTTTTTGTGTTTTTATCCTCGTTAGAGTGGGTTTAATGGATGTATCGCAGCCCAAATGGGGTGAAGCTTTATATGTATTTTAACATTCTTTCTAATAAATTCAATCAATCAATCAATGGAAGTGGCTCTAAGAAAATCCCCTTTATTTCGGGCCAAATAGATTTCCCTCATCGGT
>JAINUG010000088.1:1855000-1962500 GCA_029706075.1 Aldrovandia affinis
CACTGGAAACAAGTCCGTACTGGCAGATAAGATAAGTCTGTCCTGAAGCTATTGAAATGACTCATCGTCTTGCCTCATTAGATGGACAAGCACTGGTTTCTCTGGGAAAGCCTGACAATGCAGTGACCTTTGGGGATTTGGCTGACCAGCAGTACAGTTCTAACTACCGACTTGTTGACAATCAAGGATGCTACCAGGACACGACGCACAAAAGCAGCTCGACCAATCAGACGACTTGTTGAGGGTCTTCTCAAAAATTTGGCAAACTTTCTGTCGCTCTCTGATAATAAAGTTGATCTTGCACATTTACTGTCTGAGGAACTGTGTTCTCAGGCACCTGATGATAAGGAGATTGTAGTTGCTGGGGGATTCAGAGAGGAACTTGAGGTTAGGTCGTCAAAGACAACGTTTGACTCAACTCTCGTGTGAGAGCCACACATGAAGAAGCTGACACGAGGTTGGTGTTATATGCTGTGCACAGCCAGTTCAATACAGTTGTTGTGTCATCAAGGGACACTGATGTTCTCGTGCTTTTGGTTTCCCACTTCCCACGTGTACAATGTGAACACCTCTGGATGATGTCTGGTACCACCAAGAAACGGCGATATATACCCATTGATGCGGTTTTCAACAACCTACCAAGAGATTCAGTAACAGCTCTGTTACCATTTCATTCATTAACCGGGTGCGACACCAGATCCTACATCGCAAATCACACCAAAAGGTCATCATGGAAAGTCTTCAAAGAGCATTACTCATAAATTGGGAATTGGTGAACTCACAGAGGAGACCATTCGATCTTCAGAAGCGTTTGTCTGCAGAATATATGATGTGCACAAAACGGACTCTGTTGATGCAGCAAGGCATATACTGTTCTCCAAGACTGGTAAACCAGAAGCAACAAGTGATGCTCTCCAGTTCCATTTGATGCGAGTACACTATCAAGCAATGGTTTGGAGAAATGCTCACTGTGCCGTACCTGAGCTTCCTGCACCTGTGGACATGGGATGGAAACATGGTGATTCAGGACTTCAGCCCATTCTGATGTCATTGAGTCCAGTCCCAGAAGGTTGCCTGGAAATGATTTTGTGTGCATGCCAGAAGCAATGCAGAAGCAACACATTTTTGCTTTCCTGGTTACAGAGTTATTGGAGAAAATTTGACATTTGGTGGCCATTTTGTTATGCAAATTGAAGGTCAAAAACTCACTATTTTGTTTGGGAATCGGGTTTATCGGATTCAGCATACCTGAATTATGCTAAAAGTTTTTTTACCCAAAAATGCTCATAGAAGTCACATTTTTCAGGAATCCCACTAGACTATGTGGTGTACTAATGCAGGCAGTAAATAAGCAGCTATGATGGCTACAAAAAAATGGTAAAAACAATGGTACACAGTAATGAACTATGATGCATTTAAAACAGTTTATGCAGTCAGTACAGAACAAACAGTTAATTGCTAACTGTGCTATGCCCAGATGCTACAGTCTTACTGTGTTTTGCTCCACGGTCAGCGGGGTTCAATGCGTTTCGGGTTCGGAAGAGAACGTGGGAAGTCCGGTTGCCGCGTCTCCTTGCGCAACTGTTCACGGGTGCAGTGAAGTCTCTGGTACCTTTTCCAGGGCGCAAACTCAATTATTGGAGATGAGTTTTGAAGAAGGGAGCTGGCCGCTTCTGTGTTCACTCAAATGTCCGATAATGCTAGCTGTATCCTTTCACAGCTCTTCACGAATTAGCGTTGTTTGCAGCTAAATTTGTGGAAACAGCGCTCTGCCAAGTGTCTTCACGAGGCCTCTTGTTTAAGTGCTGGTGAGAAAGAATGACACAAAGTCCTGGTGATGGAAGGAACAGAGCAGGAAAACAGAGGAACAGATAGAGATTAGAGATTGCTCTCTGGTTTTATTTGTGCGAATTATGCATTTCTGCTTTTACAATATCGTCACTGTACATGGAAATGCGATCCTAGGAGGCGGGGCCGAATGACGTCATCGGGATTCCCTTCAGGAACGTTGTAGAACTGTTTGTCAGGAGGTTGGATGCATGGTGGAGGAACGTTAAGTGCTCAAAATTATTTATTTTTTATATAATTATATGTATAATTTTATTATAAAATTGCATTTCAAACATAATCTTATGTGGAATGTGCAGTCCCTACACCATACTCACTCAATTACTCGCTCAACCACCCACTGACTCACCCCCTCACTCCCTGTGTCAGTTACTCACCCATGGACTTGCTGATTCACTCAGTAACTCATTGACGGAGCATCACCTCTGTTTACCAGCAGACAAGAGAGGCCGACGTGCCCGAAGGAGCAGTGCCCCACGCTGTTCTCGGGTGATCAGGCACTGACAGGTGTCTCTGTGGGTCTCCATGCAGGTGGTGATGCTGGACGAGCCTACGTCGGGCATGGACCCCTCAGCCCGCCGTGCCACCTGGGACCTGCTGCAGGGGCAGAAGCGCGGGCGCACCATCCTGCTCACCACACACTTCATGGACGAGGCCGACCTGCTGGGAGATCGCATCGCCATCATGGCTGGAGGGGAGCTGCAGTGCTGTGGGTCTCCACTGTTCCTCAAGAGCAAATACGGTAAGAGGGGGGATGAGACTGAGAGAGGGAAGCCCATGTTCAATTATTGTTATATATTATTATTATTTCTTATTTTCACTATAGAAATGTTTCGTTTTTGGTCAATGAGTCAAATCTAAGAGTGAAACAAGACAAACCGGATCCAAATTAAAGTCTGAAGAAGGATTATATATATACATATGTGTAATTGACTACCAAAATGGGAAAGAACATTTCCAGGAGAATGTCATAAAACACTGATACAAATAAAAAAATGTTTGTTTGAGGAAGGATGGTATGACATATCTATAAATATTTTGTTTGCACACCATTGCCTTTCATTTCTTCAAAATGTTGTGACACCTTATTTTTCATCTAAGTTTTAATACATGGACACTCCTAATGCACAGTGTGAGTTGTTTTGGTCTTGTAGCAATGAGTACCGAATATTGACGTAATTAATACGGTCCTCTATGTGTTCTTGTTGCTGCTGCAGGTTCTTTAATCTTGAAAAATTGCACTCCTTTGCAGCTGTTTATAATTATGTTAGCAGAGTTTAGTGAAGTAGTTAGAGGTCAAATTGTTCTCCTGAATAAAATGTTGTGTTCATTTTTGATGAAAGATGAAAACAGATCTTGGTAGTGTACTAGACTTTTGGGCCCCACTATGTATATAGGAAAACGTCTGGAGTGCTAACTGTTAGCCAAATAGCTAACAGATAAAGCAGATCTGGAGATCAGCAGGTCAGACTGTACAGGGAAAATAAGGTAGGCTTGTATTGGCATTATTAAGGAAAATACAGTCTTATATGAAATTAAATTATATATTATATTAAAGGGACTGACAGCCTAATTATTATTATTTTAAATAGTAATCAATTAAAAAGTTAAAATAATCACTGGTTCAAGTTTGGAAAGCCAAGCGCTAAGGCTAAAATGAGAGAGAATCAGAGCAGAGTGACAGTTGGAGATGCACCAACTGCCATTTGAACTGATACAAATGTATCTATTGGGAGCTGAGTGAAATCCCATACCCTGCCACAGTAAACTCTGCTACTGCCACAAAGAAGCACAGGGAGAGAGAAGTCCGGAATGAACCAGAGAGACTGTTTGTGGAATATTATTGACTATTACTAGAATTTCTCACTGTCAACGTATATCACAATGGATCTGTTGTGGTACAGGGCCCTGATACCAACTTGAGTGAATTCCCTCCATATTTTCAAACTGTCAAAAACCTGTCAGAGTTGAATAAGGGAGAACCAGACCCTGGCACCCTCGTCATGAGCAGTGAGTCTGAGGCCCTACCCACCGCCTCAGAGGAGCGACTCCAGACCGTGGGTGGGCCAATTCCGTCACGAAGAAAGCGAAGTTCGCTGCCCTCAGAGAATTAGCTTGCCTCGTAGAGATGAGTGGCGGACTCGTGTGGGGAGGGTAGCAGAAAAGCAGATTCATAGATAAAGGCACATCTAATGGTATTAGAACACTCTGTAAGGCCAATAACTGAGAAAGGCTCTGGCGGATACGCTGGCCTTTTGTGGCTTTCTGAAAACGTCCTCTAAAAGAATAACAGAAAATAAAACAGCTTTTTTAAGCATCGATTGAGGATGAACAGACCGACAGATGTATTATAGATCACAGAGAGGCTGACCCCCGTGTGTGTGTGGTGCAGGTGCCGGATACCACATGGTGATTGTGAAAGAGGCCCTGTGCAACGTGTCCGAGATCACGCGGCTGGTCCACATGTACGTCCCCAACGCCACACTGGAGAGCAGCGCCGGGGCCGAACTGTCCTATATCCTGCCCAAGGAGAGCACCAGCCGGTAAGCTCCTGTGTGTGTGTGTGTGCGTGCGTGCGTGCGCGTGTGCAACTTAATGCGGAAGACCATGAACATCCATCTCCTCTCTCACTTTTCTCGCGTCTTCCCTCTCTGTCTCTCTCCCCCTCCTCCCCTCTCACTAAAATCAATACTTAATTTCAACCTGAGAGATGTCTGATCTTCTTTCCGGATATTTTAAAAACAACAAAAATATGCTTTGAGGCAATTTGCAATAACCAAGTTATGGAACATACTCCTCCAATCACCTAGTAGGAGCTAGTGACTATTTTCCAGACATGCCAAACAGTGCTACTGGAGTGATACCCGTTTTCTGATGGGCGGTAGCTCTGTGAGAGGTGGCTGTAAATAAGGGAGCGTACTAGTCCTATTAGTAATGTAATGTAATGTAATGTATTGTATTGTATTGTATTGTGATGTATTATGATGTCATGCAAATGTAATAGGCTGTTATGTGATGTTATGCCAGGTTTGAGCTGCTCTTTGCAGAGCTGGAGATGAACAGGGAGGAGCTGGGAATCGCCAGCTATGGAGCCTCTGTCACCACCATGGAGGAAGTCTTCCTCAGGTAAAACTGCTCAGAGACACGGAGCACAGGAAGGCGTACAGGCAGGGCTAAGTGGAGCACAAGGGATGGCTGGATATATACCTGGATTTTATGCCCAGTGCTTGACCTGGGTCCCACATCTCAGCTGTCAAACCAAAATTGTTTGAGATTTCGTTTCATTCAAGCCCTCGAATTTCCTTCTGATTTACTCTGTTGAAAACGGGTGATGGCTTTAGATTTTTTCAGCATTTCTGAAGTACTTTTCATTGGCTGGCTGTTGGAGCACTCAAGAGATTGTGATTGGTCTTATTAGATCATCGACGGGGGGAGGCTCCTCTCTGCAATATGAGCGGGCTCATCAACAAACGCAGTGCTTTTACGGGCAGGCATTGTAACCGCTAGGATATAAAAAAAACCTGGCATGCTATTTGAAGTCAGACCATTGAGTGTTACGGAGCATGTTCTTGGCAGACGGCGTCCCAGGCACACAGAGCCAAGCATGTCACATTTAACGCACTCCTTCTCGTAGCTTTTACAGGAAGGCCTCTCCCATCTGTCTTTTTTCTTTTAGTGCGGTTTCTCTGCATTTTCCTCCAGTTGCTGTCATCCCTGTGAGTGGGTAGCTAGCACTCACGTTGCGCGGTCCAATGACAGCGCAGGGCCGCAACAGGCTAAACAGACACAAAGACGGCGGGCGCGTGGATTCACAAGTCTTTTCTCATGATTCTCACACAATCTCACGATTCTTTTCGGTTCCGCAACACCACAAGGGCTTCACTGTGTGGTGTGTGACACGGCGTCGCTGCGTGCGATGGATGCCCCGTTCGTGGGTCATATCTTTATTTATTTATTTTTTCTTCTTTATTTCTTTATTTTTTTAAATGTCACGTTTTGGTCTTTTTAAATATTTTTTTAATACATTTATTTCAGTTTTTCGCATTTTCTCCCAGTTCGGTGGCCAATTGTACCCTTTTAATATAATATAATATATAATATACGCCATTTAGCAGACGCTTTTATCCAAAGCGACTTACAGTAGCGAATGCATACATTTTCAGTATATGTGGTCCCAGTGGGGATTGAACCCACAACCTAAGCGTTGCCAACGCTGTGCTCTACCAACTAATTCAACTACTCCCCCCTCGTACTGCGAGTTCGCTGCTGCGACTCCAGGACCGACAGTGGAGAAGACGTGCTGAACCGCCTCCTCGGAGACGGAACTCACCGAGACGTTGACCGTTACTCAAGTGCACGCATGCCGTCTGCACGTGGCAAACTCCTGCCGTCTTCCCTCCCCTCTCCCCTTGGTCGCCGCCCCCAAACGGGACTCCCGGCCAGAGCCAGGCTGACACAGCCTGGGCTCCAAACCCCGGTGCCTTTAGCAGTTGCTCCTCTCGGCATGTTCATTTTCTTTTTGTCGTCTCCTCAAATAGATACTGAGAAGGAGAGGTTCGCTCTTTGTGTGTGGGGTGGGGGTGGGGGTGGGGCGGAATTGATCCTGGGTCTACAGCGGATCAAAAATAGCTCCTCTCCTGGCAGTGACGCAATGGCCTCTGGTCCCCGCACGTCCAGCCCCTGTGATGCTCATCAGGCTGATCTAACCTTCTTTTTGGGTGGAAGGTGAACTCGGGCTCCCTGCAGCCTGCCTCCCCCCTCGCCTGTCTGCCAGAGAGGCTGACGAGCTGCAGAGCCCTGTGTTCTTGGGCTGCAATTATGCCATCTGTGAACATTTCCACCAGATTGGCCCTTTTCTGCCTCCCTTTGTTAAGAACCCTTTCAGCTCCCGCTGGATAAGACAGTCAATAAGCCAATCAATGAGTAAATTAGTATGCAAGTCACTGTGCGTGTGTCTGTGTGTGTGTGTGTGTCTGTGTGATTCTGTGTGTATATTTGCATGTTGTGCATCTATGTCCGTATGTGTGTGTGTGTGTGTGTGTGTGTGTGTGTGTGTGTGTGTGTGTGTGTGTGTGTGTGAGATTCTGTGTGTATATTTGCATGTTGTGCATCTATATCCATGTGTGTGTGTGTTTCACAGGGTGGGGAAGCTGGTGGACTCCAGTCTGGACATTCAGGCCATCCAGCTCCCGGCGCTGCAGTACCAGCACGAGCGCAGGTCACATGACTGGAGCGTCGATGACGCCAGCAGCCTCAGTGGCATGACCGACGTAACAGACTTTACTGACAGTGGCACGCTCATTTCCGAAGACTGTTCCAACATCAAGCTCAACACAGGGGTAAGCTGGTGGGTTGTACCACCATGGGCAGCCGGGCATGGGAGCTGGGTAATTTAATTGAGAGGAAGATTGCTCTGACTCAGTGAAGACCTGGAACTGTTTGTGGTTAATGCCGGTAAAAGGTTTTGTTAAACAATCTTGTATTCTTCACCCAGTTACAGAGCCTAGCTTTGTAAGCACATTGTTAAAAAAAATGTCAGGAGGACATTTCCTTATTCTCCCCCTGGTTTCCTTGCATTTGTTTTGACCTGTTTCCTCTTGCCCCTCTCCCTCCTCTATCCCTGTCTCCCCCTTTCTCCCTCCTCTCTCTCCCTATCCAACTCACCAACTCATCTCCTCTTCCCTTTCCTGCCCTCCTTCACTACCCATTCTCTTCTTCTTCTTCTCCTCCCTTTCTTCTCTCCCATCCCTTTCCCCATTTTCACCTCCTCTCTCTCTCCCTCCCCCTCCCCTCTCTCTCCCTCCCTTTCCCCCTCCCTCTCTCTCCATCTTGTCCCCACCCCACAGGCTAGGCTGTACATGCAGCAGTTCTATGCCATGTTCCTGAAGAGGGCGCTGTACAGCTGGAGGAACTGGAAGGTAATGGTGGCCCAGTTCCTGGTGCCGCTGATCTTTACCGTTTTGGCGCTGGTGGTGGCGCGCACCTTCCCCGGCCGGCATGACCTGCCCCAGCTTCCCCTGGCCCTCGGCCGCTATGGTTCCACCACCGTCCCCGTGGCCCTGGAGCCTGGGGCCGGGCCCCTGGCTGTCGCTCTGGCTGCCAGTTACACCTCACAGCTCCCTGCCCAGAAGGCGCTGGTCAAGAACATCAGTGGTGAGGGCCTGGTTCTGCTACTCTTAAAACACGTGGGGGAGGGTGGCTTGGTAGCTAGGTGGACAGAGCTCTGGTGGATTGGTTGTTTACTTATTGTGTGCTGTCTATAGATCGTCTGACTGAAAACTTTCCCAGAAGCCTAAATTCTCCTTTATCATATGTTATAAGAGTTTGTGTGTGTTTGTGTGTGTTTGTGTGTGTTGTGTGTGTGTGTGTGTGTGTGTGTGTGTGTGTGTGTGTGTGTGTGTTTATGACTGAACGCATGCTCTCTCTCTTTCTCCAGATTTTACCGAGTACGTGCTCCTCATGTCTGAGGAAGAGGGCGGAGCCTTCAGCGAGCGCTGTGTCGTGGGCGCGGCTTTCAGGGGGCGCTTTCGGTCCTTCACAGAGGCCACTGCCTACTTCAACAACCAGGGCTACCACACCCCAGCCAGCGCCCTACTGCTTCTGGACAACGCCCTCTACAGGATGCTGGCAGGACCCAACGCCTCCATCCAGGCCGGCAACGCACCCATGCCCCGCAACGCGTCTGAGGCCGCCCAGAGCCAGCTCACCGAGTGCGTAGGGCTGACGCGGTTTGAATCATGCACAGGCAGCCAATCACAGGGCTGTGTTTCTACCCTCCTAACACTGCAGTTGTTGTGCCCTTGGTTGAGATCTCATGAAACTGATCCGGAATAGGTGCTGTGGCGCCCTCTAGTAGGCATGTGTGGGTCTGCGGTTATGTACCTCCGAGGTAGTATTAAAGGTGCCTCCAAAATGGTGACAGCGGGTTGGGGAGTGAAACATTCATACTCAAATGATGACATCTCGGATTAACTGGCAAACTGGAAAATCGCTACAATATCGAAATAGGTTTTTCCTGACACGCCTCCTCTCTGCCTCTCTCTCTCTCTCCCCCCCTGAAGGGGTCAGACCGGCTTCGCCATCGCCATTAACCTGATGTACGGCATGGCGTCCCTCTCCAGCACCTTCGCCCTGCTGCTGGTCACCGAGCGCTCGGTCAAGTCCAAGCACGTCCAGCAGGTCAGCGGTGTCTACCTCTCCAACTTCTGGTTCTCCGCCCTCCTCTGGGACCTGGTGAACTTCCTGCTTCCCTGCGTGCTCATGCTGGTGAGTGACCGACCGGCGATCATCACAGGACTCTGTGGGCCCACAACCCACTTAGTGAGGGGACGTCTTTTCTGTGACCCCCACCCCCCATATTAAAATGTAGCCTCACATATGTTCACATAAAGAAGAGAAATGTCTTTAATGTCAAAACAAGCGCGAGTGTTTACGACTCTCCAGTGGGTCCTGGCCCACATTTCACCGTTTGATCGACAAATCGAAGGAGATCATACGCACCCTATACAATGCCCTTGTTAGGCCACACTTGGAATATTGTGTGCAGTTCTGGGGACCGCACTACAAAAAAGATATAGATGCGCTGGAAAAGGTCCAAAGACGGGCAACCAGACTGATTCCAGGCATAAAAGACAAGTGGTATGAGGAAAGGCTAGAGATGCTTGGACTGTTCAAGCTTAGTAAAAGGAGACTTAGGGGAGATTTGATTGAGGCTTTTAAATGTATTAAAGGAATTAACAAAGTGAATTACAGGAAATTATTCAAGTTGAGTTCGGTTAGCAGAACGAGGAGGCATAAATGGAAACTGACAAAGGGTAAATTTCACACGGACACTAGGAAATATTTTTTCACACAGAGAGTGATCAATGCGTGGAATAGCTTGCCTGGACATGTAGTGGAGGCTGAGACACTAGGGGTATTCAAGGCCAGGCTCGATCCAGTGTTAGACACTCTAGCCTTTGGGTAAACTAAGCATTGTGAGCAGATTAGCGGTAGGAATGGACGAGCAGTGTTGGGCTGAATGGCCTGTTCTCGTCTTCCCCTTATGTTATGTTATGTTATGTTATGACTGTATCATGTCGAGGATTTGGGGTGTTCCTTACTTTGTGCTGCTGAAAGCTACTGTCGTTCTTATCTATTATATGGCCTCAGTTTGTGTGTTGTGTAGTGATGTTATTGAGATTATGAATGTTGCCCCTTAAGGTTGTATATTTTCAGTCATTTAAATGCGAATGTCATTTGTCCTTAAAAGGCTGTTTGTGATTCTCTCTGAGCCCCTGTCCTAACTTTGTGGATGAGCTGGCACTGCTGTAAATTAGCCGAAGGACTAAATCGTGCACGAGTGTGTTCTCAGAGGTGCCGAGGATCAGGTGTAGTCGTGAGTGGAGTGTTACCTGCGCTCTCTGTGGCCCAGGTGGTGTTCCGCGCCTTTGGGGTGCGGGCCTTCACCCAGGACAGCCACCTGGTGGACGTGCTGCTGCTGCTGCTGCTGTACGGCTGGGCGGTGGTGCCGCTCATGTACCTGCTGAGCTTCCTGTTCTCCACCGCTGCCACCGCCTACACCCGCCTCACTGTCTTCAACATCGTGAGCGGCACCGCCACCTTCCTCGCCGTCACCATCATGACTATACCCGGTGAGGCCTGGGGAGTACCGAGGGACATTAAGGAGTGCTGGGGAGTGCTGGGGAGTGCTGGGGAGTGCTGGGGAGTGCTGGGGATGCTGGGGAGTACTGGGGAGTGCTGGGGAGTGCTGGGGAGTACTGGGGAGTACTGGGGAGTACTGGGGAGTACTGGGGAGTTCTAGGGAGTTCTGGGGAGTGCTGGGGAAAACAGGGAATGCTGTGTCAGTGTTTGTATGTGTGTAGGCAGGTGTCAGTCATGTACTCTTAGTGCCTCATTTTTAGAACATGCAGGATTTTTACAGAGGGTCTGGTTGATTTCAAACGAATCATACTAATTACATGACATCTAAAGACACTGTTATTTTCCCAAGGGAAGGTTGTGAGCTTATAAGTTGATTTTTGTGTGCTCTACCGTGACTCACCGATGGACACAAACTGGCCTGTCTTGTTTGTCCTGCTTGTGGGGCCCAAACCCTGCATGAAGGAGAACAAATACAGTCGAAGCATCTTTTTATTTCATCATGTTCCTTTCCCCTCCCCCTCCCTCCCTCCCCCTCCCTCCCTCCCACCATCCACACTTGCACCTGCAGCACCTCTCTCACCTGCTGGACAAGGTCTTCTTGCTGTTTCCCAATTACTGCCTGGGCATGTCCTTCAGCCAGTTCTACCAGAACTACGAAATGATCACCTTCTGCACCTCCAACCCCATCGCCCGGTCCATCTGCAAGTTCTACAGTGAGTACAGGGGTGTCATGTCTGAGGGAGAGGGGGATTGAGACTTTACCCCCAGGCCAGGGCTGGTGCAGGACAGGAGGGGGTAAGCAGATCTTAGCCCCAGGGCTGGTCAGGGCAGGTGGGGGTAAGCAGACCTTAGCCCCAGGGCTGGGCAGGGCATAGCATTTGAAAGTATTTGCCCGGTCAGTGCACTCTCACGGTGTGTGTGTGTTCCTCCTCAGACATCACGTACCAGGAGAACTACTTCTCCATGTCGGAGCCAGGGGTGGGGCGCCTCCTGGTGGCCATGTCGCTGCAGGGCGTCGTCTTCATCACACTGCTCTTCGTCATTGAAATGCAGTGTGTCCGTACCCTTTGCCGCCTCGTCAGCGCCCTCTTCAGGAGGCAGAAGAAGGTGAGAAGGGGTGGGATGGGTATGGTGTGACATATAATGGTGGTGGAGGATGCTGCTTTTTTACTGTGGTTATAGTTTTGTGTACCAGTGTAAAAACAAGCACCATCCAAGATTGTACCTTCATGTCAGTGCGTTTAATCCCAGAATATGCAAATACAGAGGTACACACATCCAAATTTACAGGGTGCAGACCTGTGACACAATATGACCAAGGGAATGAAAGTCACACACACTTCCCTCCCAAAAAACTGTTGTTACAAAACGTTTATTGGACCTGACAAATCAGCAACATTGTATTTACTGCCCTCGTCGGTGAACGAGGATGAAGGCAGTAGCCAAAATGTTGGTAGTTTCCCAGGTCCAATACTGCAAATATAAAGTTTTGTTGGAGAGAACTATTAGCCACTTTCCTTTCCTTATTCACACTGTTACTCTTGGCCCAAGTGAAACACACTTAATTGTGCACTACAGTTATCGGGAGTATATTGTCATGATTTCACTGCACACACAGAAGGGCCTGGAGGAAATAACAGTGAGATGTGGCCATTTTGTGTCAGAATGCTCAGCACACATTAGTGGAATGCTGCTTTATATAAAATGAAGACTGATGTACTTTGTGGAATCAAAGCTCATAGAATAATGTGTTGCCTCCAAAATATCACATAATGAGAAAATGCTCATCTAAATTTCCCAAGGCACACATTTCAGAAAGATACTTTAAAAACATTTATTTATTAACTAATTACATGTGAATGAAAATAATCACAGCACACAACCTGCAGACTTGTCAAAGAACTGTTGTCTGTATATATTAATGTTTTTAGAGATGCTGTTGGCAGTGCATCCTTTCCTGATATGTTAACATGAACTAAACTGGGAATTTGGAAAGGATACTTCATCAGCCATGGTGTCTGCCTGTTTTGATGGTCAATATGTCTGTGTCTGTCTGTCTGTCTGTGTGTGTGTGTGTGTGTGTGTGTGTGTGTGTGTGTGTGTGTTAGGTGCCGCTGGTGGGGGATGCGGCCTTGCAACCAGAGGACAGGGACGTTGCGGAGGAGAGGAAGAGGGTGCTGGAGTGCCAGCCGATGGTGGAGTCCATGGTGGGGAGTCCTCTCATCCTGCAGGAGCTCAGCAAGGTGCCACACACTGATCCTGCACTACACTGTATGGTTGCGTGCGTGCGTGTGTGCGTCAGTCAGTCAGTCAGTCAGTCAGTCAGTCAGTCAGTCAGTCAGTCCCTGAGTATGTCAATGTGTCTGCCTGTGTCTATGAGGTAATAAGTTCATCCTTAGTGCCGCTTAACCGGAATCATTTAAGGGTTTAGAAATATATTTTTTTACATTAAATGTTAAGCTTAAAATTTGAATCAATCCCAGGAGTCCACAGTGTTCTATATTGGGAGTATTATCTTTAGACACTGAATGGATATGAGGGGGCAGTAAGTTACAGTAATATGTTTTCAAATGATGTTGCCAGAATGCAGGATAACAGCAGTGGTGCTGGCGTGGCACTGTGTGGAATCACGCAACTGTGCCAAACAGTGGGCCTGCCCCCTCCGCTCCCATGGGAGGCCATGTCTAGTTCATCCCATATCAATTGACATTTTTTGATCTGATTTGTGAATCGAATCCGTTAGGAGTGCAGGGGTAACTTTATTTTCCACTGGGCACTGGACACAGGAGAGGTTCCTCCTGGTATGGGCCACAGAACGTAAAGGTGACCTCAGACCTAGTGTTGTTTTTCTGTAGAGAGTTATGGCAGGTCTGTGTCTGTCTGTGTCTGTCTGTGTGTCTGTGTCTGTGTGTGTGTGTGTGTGTGTGTGTGTGTGTGTGTTTGGAGCTGTTGTGTAAGCGTTAACAAGATGGCTGTCTCCTCTCCTCTCCCAGGTGTATAGCAGTGGGGAGACTCTGCTGGCGGTGGACAGGCTGTCTTTGGCTGTGGGAAAAGGGGAGTGCTTCGGTCTTTTGGGCTTCAATGGAGCCGGAAAGACCACCACCTTCAAGATGCTGACAGGAGACGAGACGGTGACTGGAGGAGATGCCTACATTGATGGCTACAGCATACTGAGGGACATCAAGAAGGTAGAATCTATCTGCATCATATGTCATTATCAGGGCCGAATCTCCGCATAGGCCGACAAGGCCTGGGCCTAGGGCCACAAACATCGCATGGGTCCCGGAATTATGGGGAAAATATTAATATTGATATTATTTTTAAATATTTGTATTTAAAAAAAAATTATACTTACACGCCTAATAAATATATGTTCATCACACAGGATCCTTATTATTGTTAGTAGTAGTATTGTTAGTAGTAGCATAATGCAATAAATAATGGAAATGAAATCATTTGGGCCCATGAGTGTCCTGATCCGGCCCTGGTCATTATATAAAAATATAAATAGTACGGCCTGTGGAGCTTGCATTTTTTTGCCATTTGGTATTGTGCCGATAGGTGTTGGTTGCTTGTTCACTTCATTTCTGTTTGGTTTGTGCTTTTGTACCATTTGTCTCCACCATATTGATTGTGAGATTGATGCTGGTTTTTAAATTAAATGCATATAATTTATTTTAGATCTTAGAATTAAAAAATTTTTTAACCTTTTTAAAAGTTTGTGTTACCCTCTGACGTTTCACCCCACCCCGCAGGTGCAGCAGCGGATTGGTTACTGCCCGCAGTTTGATGCCCTGCTGGATCACATGACCGGGCGGGAGACGCTGAGCATGTACGCCCGGCTCAGGGGCATCCCGGAGAAGTACGTAGGCGGCTGTGTGGAGAACGTGCTGCGATCCCTGCTGCTGGAGCCCTACGCTGACAAGCTGGTCCGGAGTTACAGGTATGGAGGATGGGGAGGGCAGGCCTAGTGCAGTGTAGCAGAGTTCTGGGCAACAGCAGGCCTGAGTCACAGTGTGTGATTTAGATGTGTGTTTGTTCTGAGAAAGATCCAAGCAACGTTAACCAAGTTCATGAAATGAAATTCTTTTTGTTTTTGTTTTTGTATAAATTTATTTCAGATTTTTTCCCCGTTTTTCTCCCAATTGCCAATTAAACCCTCTATTTACTTCAATTCCCCACCCTCACGAGTCCGTCGCCCATCCTCCGGGATCGAGACACACATTCCTGGTTGAGTGTTCCCGCCTCTTTCGAGACGGGAAATCTTCCACAGACTCCTTAACCTTCTCCTCGACGAACTCGTGCCGGCTCTCCCTCCCCCCTCCCCCGGAGGCGGACAGCCAAATGCCGCCTCCGATCAGGCTGACGACCAGGGCCGGTCTGGTAGAGACGCGGGTTTTGATCTGCGTCCCTGACGCATCCGTGCCATCCGCCAGGCCGCGAGTCTCATTCTTATATGGTTTGGGGCCTTATGCTCAAGACTTCTTTGGAGTGCGTATTTATTTGACTGTGTTACTAGGTGCGTGTTTGTGACACACCTGTGAACATGGTGCAGTTTGTGCGAGTGCTCTGCAGTCCCTCGGTAACGCTCCCCCTCCACCCTGCAGTGGGGGCAACAAGAGGAAGCTGAGCGCGGGTGTGGCCCTGATCGGTGGCCCGCCTGTCATTTTCTTGGACGAACCGTCCACGGGCATGGACCCGGTGGCCCGGCGGCTGCTGTGGGACGCGGTGACCCGCACCAGGGAGTCCGGCAAGGCCATCATCATCACCTCACACAGGTATTGGTGCTTTAACACTGGGCCCTGGACTGGAGAGACATAGGTTCATGTCCCTCAGCTTCTCTCTCCTTCCCTGGAACATTTCAAATGCTCTTGTGCTATTAAGCAAAGCATTGGTTCCTCAATCTCTCTTCTCCCACAGCTCCTAACCATGCTTTGACTGACTGACTGACTGACTGACTGACCCACTGACTGACCCTCATTGACTGACTGACTCCCAGACTGACCGACTCACTCACAGACTGATTATCACTGACTGACTCCCAGACTGACCGACTCACTCACAGACTGATTATCACTGACTGACTCACAGACTGACCCAGCGCTCCCACGGTAATAGCATTTTACCACTGTGCATGCACTGGGGGGCCAGTAAAGTCATGGGGTCAGGTCAAATTGTCGTATTTAAATGGTCCGGGCCCTTTACCTGTATACCTGTATACCCGTGTCTCATTCTCTCCCGGTCTCCCTGCAGCATGGAGGAGTGTGAGGCCTTGTGCACACGGCTGGCCGTGATGGTGAATGGCCAGTTTAAGTGCCTGGGCAGCCCCCAGCACCTCAAGAGCAAGTTCGGCAGTGGCTACACCCTGCTGGCCAAGATCCAGTCCGAGCTGGAGGAGATGGACCTGCAGCTGTTCAAGGACTTCATCGAGAGCACCTTTCCAGGTCGGACACCACGGCAGCGATCTGCCTCTCCCGTTACCGCCGAGCCCAGCTAAGGTTTTCGTTGTCAGCACAGATCCAAGCTCCTTAAGTTGTGTTGAATTTAAACCCTTATGTTTTCCACAGCAGAAAGACGGAGGCAAACACCCAACGTATGGGTGTGCAGTGTGTTCAGGCCTGATAAAGCATTTAAGCCAGCGTTTTGTTTAAGGTGCTTTGTTTAATCGTATTGTACTTGTTGACCTGGTGCATAGAGCTGTTGCAGTAGAGCTCACTTCCTGTTTTTTTCCCTGTTGTGTGGCGACGTCTCCACAGGAAGCATGCTGAAGGATGAACACCAGGGCATGGTGCACTACCATCTGACTGACAAAACACTCACCTGGGCACAGGTAAACTTTTCCACACTGCCCTTCTCTTGATATTAAATTTCCTCTGTACTCTGCTCTGCTATCTAGTCTGTAATCCTATAGCGGCCTCTATTGGTGAACCGTGTAATTCTAGTGTAACGTTTGGTTATTTAGAACTGGGCTTCCCAAACCGTGAGAGGGATGGGGGCGGGTTTGAGAGACAACTGGAAAAAAACGCCCCTTCCATAGACATTAAAACTTCTCCAAAAAAAACCACTGCATTACCTAGTGTACATTTTGTTATTGGGATATATAAAAAATTATGTAAACATAAAAGCGAAAAAATAATGACATTTGAACATACTGTATGTCAGCCTACATTGTAATAAAGTGTGGAGTCTCATAAAGTGCATTTACTCATTAAGTGGGTTATGTGTTTGGGAACCACTGCTATAGAACTTTGCCTGACTGTCAAAAAAGTTTGGGCATTCAAATCTATTCTAATTCGCCTCCCTACCCCAACTTGCTTCTGCTCCTGCCCTGCCCTGCTCCTTCTCCTCCCCCAGGTGTTCGGGACCATGGAGGCTGCTAAAGAGAAGTATGGCATCGAGGACTACTGCGTGAGCCAGATCTCCCTGGAGCAGGTGTTCCTGAGCTTCGCCCAGTTCCAGCACTGCGCCGAAGCTGGGAGGAAGTAGAGCGTCCGGCCGGCCTGTGTCTCTCGCTCCCTCTCTGCAGACGGCTGCGTGCGTGGACTCTCCTCTGCAGAGCAGCAGGCAGCTAGAGCCCTCCTCAGGTCTCTCCACACAGGCACGCAACCGCTCACACACACACACACGCACAAACATACACACGCCTACATAAAGACATGACCAAACAACGTTTCACACAGACCCACAAACATCTATACAAACACACAGGCCTTCACCACTGTGCAGCGGATGGCCAGGAGGCCAGACCCAACTGTTGGATCAGCCGGCTCCCCCTACAGGAGCCAAGCCGCCACTACAGATGGCTGATCAATGGGGTTCAGTGCGTTGCTTTTACAGTGCGGTTTTTTCCCCTTTATATTAAACTGTGTGTTGTTTGTTGAGGGTGGTGTTGAAAGACAGTGTGTGTGGGGTGTTGGTGTGTGTGGTGGGGGGATTGGGCTGTGGGACGACCACTTTAACTTTGTTAAGTTATACATTGTAGATTTTGCACCTTCTGTTTTTTGAGTTGAAGAACCTTGTACCATTAGAGAAGAGAAGATTGTACTCTGTACAACAGAGTTGTAACTGTACGTGAGACACGGTTACTCACGCACATCTGTATGTGTGTGTGCACTCGTATGCAACCTTTGGTATTTAACATTTCTTTTGAACCACTGTTTTTTTTCTCTCCACTTGACAGTTACAGTGGTCTTAACAAAGAGGGGGTTTGCACAGTCCGTGCCATAGATAATCACTGAAGGACAAGAAACACACACAAAAAACAGATATAGTGGAGTAAGTGATGCACTCATGTAGTTGTAGTCAATAGCAGCCTCATTGCATTTCATTGAAAGCTCAGACCATTTTGCTTCACGTCCATGTGAGCGTGCATGCCCAGCTTTGAAGTCTTAATTTGCAAAATTTGCAGGGTGTAAATAGGCTCGTTCCACTAAATAAATGTACAGAAGTCTTCGCTCTTTCCTGTCCATGAAAAAAATGCATGCCTGAATGAACCTTTCATTTATGACCGTTCTGCACGGAGAAAGGAAACTTTGCTGTCTGCCATCTTAAGATGCTTGGAACAAAGGCAAAGGAATGGTTTAAGACCTTTTTATTGTGAGTCAAAGCGGCGTTAATGTTAGACATTGGTGTCCGAGTGCCGTCGCATTAACGGACTGCACAAAAACGTGGTTTTCCCAAAGCACGGCTGTCAGGACGTTTCCGCTGAAATTAAGGCAGAATATCAAGAGGGTTACCTGACTGATGCACTAATGCCCCTGATTAAGGCTGCTGTGAGCAAGTGTGGCCAGACCGCGGATATTGAATCACTAGATTGACTTGAATGTCTCAACTGTTATAGGTCATGCCATCCTCCCCCAAGGGATAGACTGTCACTGTTGCCATAGATACACTTACAGAATTCTATGTCCCCGAATGTTGCATACAGACGCTCACATTCATCGGGGGAAGGTTTCTCCCACATAGATTCCACCTTGCCCTAGGTACATTTCAGCGGCTTCTGTCAGGGGGAGAAGCTGATCTAGTCATTCTGTATCTATAATGCATTTCCAAGCAATGATGTCTTCCTTCCCCATCTGCAACAGATGGGCATTTGGTCCAGCTGAAATTGCCTTGGGAGTGGGTCATTTGACCTCTTGGGGCTATGGTACCCCAAAGAGAAAAATTATGGATTAAATATTCAACATTCTGGAAAGCTACAAGCTTTTATGAGATGGTAGGGGAATGAAGGGAGAGGGATATTTTTCTATTATTTAAATATTGTGTTCCTGTGATCTCCCTATGTTTGCTACTGCTATGCATTAGACAGAAATTGGTTTCAGGAAATGATTTGCCGCTTGCCTGTTACTTTTGATCATTTTAATGCAATTGCAGAGCTATTCCTAGGGAAAGCAGTTTGCTTATTGTATACATGCACTACTACTGTAGGTACACCCTCCAACACGGTGAACTTCTCAATGCTGAAGATCAACGTGAGTATGACCTTTGGGTTTCTCATACGTCTTAACCCATCCCTGCAAACTTCAGGCTGCTGTTTGTCTGAGTTCCGGTTGTTAGAAAGGGGAACGATTGTGAACAATGGTTTGGAGCACAAAACAAACCTAACATTTTTATGGGTATAAAAATTTGAATAGGTCTTTCCGTCCACATTCACGATCACTACACTGTCCTCCAGCTCATGGCTGTATCATTGTGTACCATTTTAAAGGAGTGACTTTCCCACAAACCTTTTGGTTCTACCCCTGCTAACAAGTTGTTTAACTTTAATGGTGTGGTTACGTGATGGTGTCAGACCATTAGGTTAGCACAAAAGCTAAGCCAACGGTCTGAATGTAGCATTGGGATGAATTCAGACTTGTGGCAGCTCATTATCAGTGAACACTCTTTATATGATAAACTGCGGTTGTTGGAATGTTTACGGACGTCACTGCTAGGATAGGAAGGCCGTTTCTGTACAGCCAACTGCTGAGTGGAGCCCTCTGATTGGGCAGCAGTGGTGTACAACAGGCCAAGTCCTCCGTGTGAAAGGTTAGCCTACACAAATTGACCGTTCAACTTGATCATGGTGCTTTGTTTTTGCGTATTTCTTTGATAAGGACAAATTTTAGCGGAAGCAGATATTCCTAACCAAATAGCTGTTACCTGTACCTGAATGTACTTGCAGCCCCCAGCCTAGGTATCAGTGCACACTCCAATATCATACATTTTTCAGTCATGTGAGAAGGGGGGGCCGGGGGAGAAAGATGAGTGGAGTTGTAGCAGGATTTCTAAAAACCTTGATTGATCAGTTGTTCAATGATGCAGCAAGGTGCTCAGATGGAGTTTGGGGAGGACGTTAATTGTCAACATTCCTGGAGGACATTAATTTTTGTGGTTTTAGTCACTGATACTTTTCATTTTGTTTGCATACAGTTAGAGTACATCCCTGGCCTTAATTGCTTACAATACACAAGCTAGTATATTGCATTTTTGGTTGAGAGAAGGAAAAATGTAAACAATGTTCATGGTGGGAAAAACAAAGCAAAACTACCATATTTGGAAAGGGAATTTACATTGTTGTAATCTAATGTACTGTACTACTGAATTAAACTTGTCTACTGTATATGTATTGCTATTATTTTTTAAATTAAATCTGCTTTATGCAAATGGACAAAATACCTTTTGTATCATTGTTATCAATATCCTTCACAGAGCTGTGAACATTGCCATTTTACATCTATAAACATGAATTCCACTTTGAACCACTTGTAAGTTGTTCAAAGAAAAACGAATCTTTTCCAGAATGATTTTAAAACCTTACATCTGAGGTAACAGATATTTTACTGTAGTAAACAATACATAAGCAACATGAAAACATAGCAAACCTGCTGTGTCACACCGATCATGCTCAAGACCTGTGCGTGTGTGAGCGCTGCAATCACTCAAAATGACACCAGCTCTACGGTTACCCAGTTGTGCCATCTCAGTTCATGTGCGGATCACTCTTAAGGCCTCTACATTCTTCTGGGTAACTTGTGCAACATCTTTGCAGTTCGCGCAATGCAACAATGTCGCAAGCACTCAGTAATTTATACTTCTGTGAAACCTGTGACATGGTGTCCTTACACTTCTGTACACTAGTACGTCAATGTATTGAACAAGGTCGGTAAAGTTTTCATGAAAGCAGGGAAACTCCTGCACCTTCAAATTTCTTCAGCCAATCTTTCCTGAAGCTGGTTCATTTTATACCGTGTTGAACAAATGATGCTAGCTATCTATATCATTAGCTACTGTTAGCAAGCTTTATTTGGCTGTGATACCAGGTTCCTAGCTAGCTAGATGGATATCGATAGTTTTGCATAGCCAACGTTAACAGATATATACAGGTATGGTGTGCAGCTGCCAACAACGATGTCTATCGCTGTATTACTGCACTGATCTCTTGTGCGAACTATGATTGTTCTTACCATGTATTAATGCACATCTGGTAAGTTACTCTGCATAAGAGCGTCTGCTAAATGCTTAAAATTTAAAAAATGATGTACCAGCTTGATGAACTATGACCGCTCCGCCTCCATTCGCTAACCAACCAATCAATGATGCGCAACATCTACGCGACAAGTTGTGCTGCTGTCGCGAGTTACGATTTTTGTGCTAGGTACGCGACACCCTCTGCATAGGTCAATAGGTTGATGTTGCAAAGCCCTGGTTGCATTACTGTCGCTCAAGCATGTAGAGGCCTTAACACACGTGTGAATGTCAGACCAGCACACAAGACATTTACAATACAAAGGCTGTTTAGTTGTAGTAGTCCCCCAATCATCATCATGGCCATTGTTTAGGGACTTCAGACCCGGCTCACTGCACACAACCTATGGGGGGTGGGGTGCAGTGCATCCCCGCCCACTGGTGTGAGGTCCAGCTGTGACTCAGCCACCCCGGGGGGTGGAGAGAAGGAGAACTTCTGCAGTAGTGAGGTGAAGAACAGGAAGAGTTCTATCCTGGCCAGGCTCTCTCCCAAACATGCCCGCCGCCCTGAGAGAGGGGAAGAGAGTAGAGAAAGAAAGCAAAAGGAGTGAGATATCTCCCAAACACTTCCAGCTGGCCGCCGCTTCGTTTGATTGTGCAGTCAACCTGCGGAGCTGTGCGGCCATTACACTTGCTGGTGCAGGCAGACTGCAGACAACCGATCGATCCAAGTCACCACTCTTGTGTGATGAGGTGGAGAGAAACCTCCCGACCAAAACTCTCCCTTCTACAGCCAATTATGCCTGGCCACAGGCCGCACTGACTCGGGGTCAGGTTCCCATTCACGTGCTTCAGCAGGATGCGCCAGGACTTGCATATCATAAGAATCCTTGTTATTTGTAAAGGTAAAGGAACGACGATGGGTTTCCTGCCTTACCTGCGGAGAAGGGCATGAAGGCATCCCTTCTGATGAAGTGGCCCTGGTCATCCAGGAAGTGGTTAGGGTTGAAGCTGTGGGGGCTCTCCCATTGGCTGTCATCCCGTAGCACTGACATCAGAAGTGGGATCACACGAGTCCCCTGCAGAGCAGAGACCCAAAGATCCTGGTTACCTGAGCCCCTCTACCCTAGATTTTGGGGAATGAGCCTGCACAACAGTGGATCATGACAAGGCATTTGTGCAAACTTTGTCTGAATTATACCATCTTTTTTGAATTTGTGAACAGGTGTAAAATTGAGAAGATTGCATTAGAACATATCACGTAGTAACTGATTTTATTTGTACTCCATTGTAAATAAAAGTTGCCACAAAATTTACAGTTATTTAGCATCTACCAAGCTAGCGAGTTATGATTGGAAAGACAGGATATGTTTGAAAGATAAAAGTGTTTGTTTACATTACCTTGATTACACCTATGGATGAACAGAAAAATATATACTATATAACATACAGCTAAGCTTACTATTGCAGGTATGAGATTTGTCTCTACCCCCTGTTACCAACCTAATATCATGTTACAGCATTGTTACAATCTTTTATTGTGTCTACACTGGCGTTCACTGGAAGTATTGCCTCCATGTGGTAGGCAGACAGACTGGTATGAAATCTAGAGGAGCCCACCTTCCTGATGGAGAAGCCCTGGAAGGTCACGTCGCAGCTGGTGGCGTGTGGGATGCTTATGGGGTCAACGTTGGCCACCCTCTGGATCTCGTGGATCACGGCATTGGTGTAGGGCAGGCTCTTCCGGTCCTCCCCACGCGGCCAGCGGTCTCCGATCACCTGGCTCAGCTCCTGCTGCACATGCACTGATTGCAAACGGGAGAGAACGACTGCCAGTCAGGTTTCCAGTTTTCACCTGCTCTGAACTCGGATTTGAACAGTGGGTGGTGATCCAGTGAGTCACTGTGTTATCACATCAGAATAGAACGTTTGCAGAGGAGAACAGGTCATTCAACCTAACACACATACACACACTCCTACATTCTCAGTGCTCCACAATCTATCAACCATCTTCATTTACATACATGACTTTTAGCACATGCAAATTCAAAAAAATTTACATTTACATTGTAGGCATTTAACAGACGCTCTTATCCAGAGCGACTTACACTATTTGCATTTCTTTACATACAATCCATTTGTACAGCTGGATATTTTACTGAAGCAATTCAGGTTAAGTACTTTGCTCAAGGGTACAACGGCAGTACCCCACCTGGGAATCGAATCTGCAACCTTAGTGTTACAAGCCCAGTTCCCTAACCATTATACCACACTGCTGACTGCGGTGTAGTATAATGGTTACACCGCCAACTGCGACAAACAAATGTACACTTATCTGTGGCTTTTAATGTCTCATTTAGGATATTTCCAATGTGCAAGTCTACTGTGTGTGTGAGTGCGTGCTCACACTGTATTTGGGGGTACTTGGCCATGATCAGCAGTGCCCAGCACAGTGTGGTTGCCATGGTATCTGTCCCAGCTGCAAACAGGTTCATCACGCTGGTGACTAAGTTCTCCTCGTGGAAGAGCGAGCTCTGCTTTTCAGATTCCTGGAACAGATAGGATATCATCACCTGCTATAAGTATAATCTCACTCCTGTGTTGCCGACAGTGGAATATCGGTGGAGTATCACATCTTTAATCATTAGACAACTGGTGACACTACAATCAGGTTTTAGATCAAACCATAGCACTGAGACGGCACTTATTAAAGTTGTAAAATTACTTACGGTTAGCATCGGATACTGGTTGCGTTTCTATTCTAGTGCTCCTTGACACAAGTGCTGCTTTTGACACTATCGACCACCAGAGTCTCCTTCACAGGCTAGAAAACCTGGTTGGTTTGTGTGGATGAGCACTCTCATGGTTTAAATCATACTTATCAGACAGGTTTCAATTTGTGCAATTAGATCAAGAGTTCTCTGACTACTCTCAGGTTAAATATGGTATTCCACAAGGCTCAGTGCTGGGACTATTACTGTTCTCATTATACTTGCTACCACTGGGTAATGTTATTCATAAACATGGTGTGAATTTCCATTGCTATGCAGATGATACACAGCTGAACATATCAATGAAACCAGGTGAAATACTTCAACTCACTCAGCTAGAGGCTTGTATCTCTGATATAAAGAATTGGATGACAGTACATTTCCTACTTTTGAATTCAGATAAAACAGAGATGATGGTTTTGGGACCCAAAAAATTAAGGAACAAGTTGGATCTGCAGTTAAATGCAGGTGATTGCATAGTTGCATGAAGCCTAATGATCAAGAACCTTGGTTTTTTTATTGATCAGGATCTTACATTTGACACTCATATTAAAAACACTTCCAGAGTAGCCTTCTTTCACCTAAGAAACATAGCTAAAATTAGGCACATTCTGTCATTAGAGGATGCAAAAACCTTTATGCATGCTTTTGTCGCATCGAGGCTAGACTATTGTAATGCATTATTATCCGGCTCCTCTAGTAGCTCTCTAAAGAGTCTTCAACTAGTACAGAATACAGCGGCACGTATTTTGACTAGATCCAATAAGTATGAGCACATTACTCCTGTGTTAGCATCACTACATTGGCTTCCTGTTAAATATTGGGCTGATTATAAAGTACTGTTGCTAACTTTTAAAACAGTGAACGGACTTGCACCTATATATCTGACCGAAATGATTGCCCCTTATAAGCCGACACGACTGCTTCGTTCACAAGAAGCCGGCCATCTATTACTCCCTAGAATTTTGAAAAGCACAGCTGGTGGTAGAGCCTTCTCTTTTAATATATGCCATTTAGCAGACGCTTTTATCCAAAGCTACTTACAGTAGTGAATGCATACATTTTCAGTACATGTGGCCCCAGTGGGGATTGAACCCACAACCTAAGCGTTGCCAACGCTGTGCTCTACCAACTGAGCCACAGAGAGCTCCTCTGTTGTGGAACGGTTTACCAAAGCATGTTAGGGATTCGGACACAGTTTCAATTTTTAAGTCTAGATTAAAAATATCACTTTTCAGCCTAGCCTACTGCCAAACATAGTCTAGGTGGAGAGATGGAGAAGGCCGTGCCCTAGTGTCTTATGGAGTGAGAAATTTCCTAACTCAATTTCCTAACTTTCCTGACTACCTAACTCAGGAGGTGCAAAGTCATTCAGCCCTGAGTCACCTTGGACTGACCATGATATGGTCTTTTTTGGACACACCCTGTGCCAGCCAGAAGAGGATGCCCCCTTTTAGTCTGGTTCCTCCCAAGGTTTCTCCCGATCAAGGGAGTTTTTCCTTGCCACTGTTGCCTTTAGGCTTGCTTTTGGGGGGGTCTAGGCCTGGGTTCCCCCTTTGTTAAGCATTTTGTGACAATTCAATTGTGAAAAGCGCTATACAAATACATTTGATTCTAGTGTACGTTCATTGAAAAAGGCTCCACATGCACACACACACACACATGCAGTGAACTAAGATCACTACAAATTTAAATGACAGGATGAGAAAGCAACCACTGCATACATTCTTTGTTTTTTGTTGTGCAGTGTTGCCTGTATGTCCAGACGGTCTACATCTATTACAGTATTATGTTAAGTATCAGTCATTACTTCATATTTCACCCTCATAACACAATCTATTGACAATCTGCTGGTGGCGGTGGTGGTGGCGGAGTCACCCACCCTTCCACCGTGAAGCACTTGAAGAACTGTGAAAAGGCAGGATATAGACATAGTCCAGCATTATGCTGGTTACCTCAAGCTGTCGTATTAGGAATGAGTCCACAAAGCCCCTCCTCTCCTGGGTGTTGAGCGTATCCTGCAGGTCCCTTATCAGTCGCTTCATTCGGTCCTTATTCATCTCAACGTTCTTCACCACGGCGCTCCACGCCTGCATTCTTCGGGCAAGCCAGGGAAATGCGTTGTAGATCTGAAGCCCCCAGCCCCAAAAAAAAGAAACAGTCACAATTGATGGCTTGATACTTGGCTTATGAAAATGGTAGTCTATCATTTATTATAATTATAATCTCTCTCTCACACACACACACACCTTTAAATCCGTATCCAGAGAACAGAGAAACACAACTATAAAATAACCCTGCACTCCCAGCTCCCTCCCTCACCCCCCCACCCCTGATGCCTGCCCTTGACATGGAGGGGTACACAACCTGGATGATGGGGTACCAGATTTTGGTGTTCCTAGGGCTCCTGCAGACCATTTCCTGGAACAGAGGGTCAGTGTACTCAAACCTGCTGCCATACAGGATGGAGCTGGTGATGTTGGACACAGAGTAGATCAATGGCAGCTTTGTATCAAAAGGCTCACCTGCAGCCCAGAGGAAGAAGTAGAAAACAAGGTTTTATTCCCAAATGCTCTTGTGCAGTTTTTTTTGTACATCAAGCCAATCTTGCATTTTGTTTGATACATTTTTTTAAATTTCATATCCAGATTTGTGATTCAACAAGTTTTCCATCATGCATCGTGTTTCTGGGATGCATTTGGGTGATGGAGGCAATCGCCCAAAAACTAATTTGCACAATATATTTACACCCATAGGATGCACACATATTCACATTAAAAATACATTCACCATACCTCCATGTTTCTCAAACGCCTCCATCAGGTAATGGATCTCCTCCATGATTTTCTCCTCAATTTTTTTCTTTCCCATCCCAAAATCCTGAAGGTTTGCGATGGTGAAGCGTCGCATCTCTTTCCATGAGTCCCCATTAGCAAACATGATGCCTGTGACGAATCAGTATACTATCATAAGGGGTTTGAGTAATAGTCTATACTAGCAGCATTGAACAGGAGTCTACATATTTTACTCTGTAGACTTAACTCAATATGCATCTGTAGCAACCCTTCATTCCATACCTCGGATACCATCGATTACCAAATACTTCTGAGCCAGCTAGAGAACCATGTAGGAATTTGTGATCAGGCACCATCATGGTTTAGTTATTTGTCAAATAGGTTTCAATTTGTGAAACATAATGATGAATCCTCAAGCATCTCTAAGCAAGGATCAGTTTTGGGACCCCTTTTGTTTTGATAATATATGATACCCCTCTGGGATGTAATCTAGAACTACAGCATGAATTTTCATTGCTATGCTGACAACACGCAGCTGTACATCTAAAACCAGGGGCCACACTACAGCTCTCGCATCTTGAGGCCTGCTTCACTGACAGTAAAGGCTGGATGACTGAACATGTTCTGCTTAACTCTGACAACAGAAGTTATGATGCTAGGCCCCAAGCATCATAGATTTTAGATATCGAATATGACTCTAACCTTGGATAATTACACTCAAGGCTCCAAATCAGGCTGTCAAAAACCTTGGCATTACCCTTGATCCTGACCTCTTAATACCCCTGTGAAGAACATCTTTAGAAGGTTCTTTAATGTTTCTAGGTGGCTTACTTCTACTTGAGAAACACTGCTAAAATTACACCCATCTTTTTAACTTTCTTTAAAAAAAGAATTTCCCTCCTCTTCTACGCACCTACTTTTGACCCTCTTGTATTTATAGCAACTTTCTGTTGACACTTACTATTTATCTATATTATTATTATATTGTTATTATTATTGCCATTTCATCAATTTTTACTGTTTTTGTTTTCTTGTTTTATCTCAATTGTGTTAAGACCTGCAATGATAATGCATTTTAAAATTGCATAGGAGGAACTTCCCACAAGGAGTGCCTTATGAAAGTTCTTTTAAAATGCTTTCTTAGTGATGGACGTGTGATGCTTTATGAGTAAAACTTCATTAAGTGGTCATTTGTTGATTGTCAGATTGTGCCCTCCACATGAAAGCAATGACCGGTTCAATTCAGTAAACCACTGATTGTACAAGATAAATGTCTGCTGTTTTTATTGTGTCACAGACTCATTCTCATCAACAGTGTTTTTCTGTGCATAAATGGCTATAAACACATGGTCGATGTTGGCCAGGTGGACACAGGAAGCCAGACAAGCAAAAACATATTTTCTTACCATGTCCTTGGTATAAATCTCTCAATACAGGGGAAATGTCCCTGTCCCCAAACTCTACTGCATGGTTGATGAGCGCCTCTTTGACCGTTTCATATCCTGCCAGGACAACCACCTTCCTGCGGCCAAAGTGAACTGTGAACACGGATCCATACTTCTTAGACAGCTGTGGTAAGGAGAAAGAGAAACAGTAGCCCAATTCTACAGTGCCCTCCAAAATTATTTGCACCCTTGTTAAAGATGAGCAAAAAAGACTATGAAAAAATGTCTCAAAATATTAGAGAAATAGAACCTTTAATTGAAGTCAAATTATTCAAAAAAAGAAATTCTTACGAAGAAAGACATTTCTCAAAAACATGTCACAATTATTGCCAACCTTAGACATTCTTATGAACAAAATCTAAATGAAGCATATTGCTAATTATATTTAATTTTGTTTTAAATTCACCTGAGTCTTTAGGAACTCTTAAGTGGTCATCCATTACTTTCTGTTTCACTGGGGTATACATATAAGGTGACATACAGGCCAAACTCCCTTAGTCATCCATCAACATGGGGAATATCAGAGAATACACAAATGAAATGAAGGTTGTTGACCTTCATAAATCTGGAAGTGGCTATAAAAAAATAATTACCTGCCTGACAATGATCCAAAGCATACCTCCAAATCCACACAAAATGGTTTGGGTACCACTAATCAGTTTTTGGTAGCCCGATTGGTCAAGATGGTAGACCAAAAGCTCCTATCACAACGCGAGAGGGGAGTGTCTTACAGCTAACGTGTCATACAGCTAAACATCAATGAATGAACCAAAGGTGAACATCAACTCAAACCTTACCTTCTTTAAAAATCTGTAACAATACAAGAAAAGCCATTTTCAAGATTTTATTGAAATGGACCCAATTGTTAACACAATGTGGCAGAGAACATCCACGGATCAACTCTATACAGTGGTAGGTAGGTAGCATAGGTGTCTGTCGGTTAATAATGTTTGTGGTAAACTAAGACCGCCAAACTTGTTTGTTTTGTTGGATTGTTCTTGTTTGAGCAAAGTGCGGCGATTATTAATTGCTCAAATTAACTATGGTGCGTTAGTTGTAACCTTATATATATTTTGAGATTAGATATGCCCAACGCTACATTTAACTTAGCTTATCATTAGTTCAAGCATTGATAGCCGATGGCTGTAAATCACATCATGCAGGGAAACCATTCTTCCATGGCAGCCTGGAGCGACACAGCCAACACTCGTACTGGCTAACCCCGCTGCCCTAGTCAGCTTTCACCTGCTTTCCGGCCAGTCCACAAACACATCCCACCAATATCCGTATGACTTGACAGTGGATGCTGCTCTGGACCCCTGAATCATGCTGATCACCGCTGCTGAAAGCCGCTCTAAACGGCACCACTCAGGGGCCAAGCCAGCAGCGGCTGTCCCAGGACCAGGGGCAAAGTGATTGCTCCCCGAGCCTGTGACAGTGCCCATTCGACGTGAGGAATGGGCCACGGGTCTGATGTCAGCATACTGATCACTACCGGGAAACCATAGAACATTGTGCCAATTCGGAGCTATTGGCGTCAATGACAGCCGTTCCTCTCACACTCTCGCTAAGAGAGGGAAAAGCATGTCGGGGGACAGCACACAGCCACAGCACAAAGTCGACGGTTCGTCTGCGTAGGCGAGGGAGAACCACAGTGGACATTGTGCATTCTCCTTGGATGCAAACAGGTCCACTGTTGTCTCCCTGAATCTCTGCCACAACTCACGGAGAATATAAGGCGCCATTCGTCCGTCACCGGGCCGCCCCTCAACAAGAGGTCTGCACCCCAGTTAAAGTGGCCTGGAATGTGACTGCCCCCAAAGAAGCCACGTGTCTGTGAGCCCAAAGAAGCATGCCAGTGCAAGCACAAATGGTGCAAGGTAAGAGACCACACGCCCCCCGCGATTGAGATGGGCCACCACCTATCGGTTCGGTTGTGTGTACACACGAGAACGTGACAGCCTTCCAATTGTGCCTCAAAGTGCTTTAGAACGTGAAACACCACCTCCATCTCCAATGCGTTGATGTGGCGGTGTTCTGCATTGCCCAGTATCATGCCCAGTAGTCGCATTATTGTCAGTGCAGTAATTGCACGTGCCTGGCGAATGCGCTTCAGAAGTGGCATTGAGATGGGGTTAAGATGCATGCTGTCATGTTCCTTGAGTCCAGCTCGCATCCCATAAATAGCGTGCGCTGCCTGGGAAGCGGAGTACTCTTCTCCTAATTGACCGCAAAGCTGAATATGTGAGACATCAATAAGTCACGTGAGCAATTGGGTATTCTGCCGATGGTGCTAGAATCAGCCAATCATCTAGATAGTAGAGAATTCTTATTCCCCATCAGTATAATGGTTCCAATGCTGCATCCACACACTTGAAGAAAGTGTGCGGCGCTAGCGAAAAACCAAAAAGACAACATGGAGTATTGATAGGCAGTGCCCTGAAATGAGAAACGCAAGTATTTCCTGTGCTGTTTCAATATCGACACATGAAAACATGCGTCTCTCAGGTCCACTGATATGAACCAATTGCTGGGCTGAATCAGTTAAAAGAGTGTTCTGACCGTCAGCATGAAATAGGGGTGGCGTGCAATGTAGAAATGTAAGAGTGCGTAAATCCAGAATCGGACGCATTCCCACCGACTTCTTGGGAACGAGGAAATAGGGAGAATAAAACCCCATTTCCATCTCATTGTTTGGCACGAGTGCGAGTAGCTCCGTCACTTCCAACCTCAGCGCTTACATCTCTGCCGATGTTGATAGTTTCGTCTTGACTATCCCCCAAAAGATTGGGGGCGTACCTAAAGAGCGTACCCGAGCCTCAGCGTTATTGACAGTACGCATCTCTGACGCCACTCGCAGTAATGCTGTGAAAGCGGGAGTGCATCTAGACGCGGAGCTGCTTTGAGGTATGCTATGCATGAGACCCAGGCCCTTGCCGCCGCTGCATTGACCATTTTGCAACACAGCCCAAGGAGGACCTCTCTCGAAAGGGCAGAGCTACGCTCAACTCATTATAAGGCATAGCATGACTCAAGCCTATTGGTAGCAAACCCGTTTCTCTGCAGCGCGGATAGCCACTGGTCTCACTGTAGGGGGGATGGGGGGGAATGCTGTATGGAATTGCTTTTTTGTGAGAAAAGTAAGGTCTCGGTTTATTTTTATTACAAAAGACACCAGACACATTTTTTCCCTTATTACAACACTCCACCGCACACCGTAATGTGTGCCGGGGGCTGGAAGCAGCTCGGATAGACCAGTTAGTCGTTGGCAGATGGTCTGGTCAGATGGCAGTTGTGGTGGGGGTGACACCGAAGCCACCAAAGGGGTCGTGGCCACTCTCCCACATGCTTTCTGTCATGCTGCTGAAGTGAGCACCCTTCCAGCTGATGATGCTGCCACTTGAGGGAGTGGCATGTCCCGCCGGGGACGCGGTCTTGCTTCCTCGTGTTTTTTGAACCGCTGTGCCGCGTCCTCCGTCGCCAAGTCGAACAGGCCTGTTGTGGAGAGTGGTGCATTTAAAGGACTCGCCTTCTGCAACTCGGTCATGGCCATAGTAGTGAGCCATTTGTGCCTGGCTGCATCCTGCGCACATGCCAATCACCTTTGTGAGGTGAAGGGCAGTGCCAGCGGGACAACAAACCTCCGTTACCTCTGCCTCACCGAGGGAGGTCTGACCCATCGATCGCTCTGACAGGGACACTCCAATGAGGGCTAGGTTGTTAGCGGCAGTGACTGTTTGAGCTGCGCCGGCGAATACTTTGTCCAGCAGCTTCATCTACGCCTCACGCTTGGGAGGCAAAGGGTGCCGCGTCGTCCACGCCCCCGAATCAGGAGCGAGGTACTCAGTCCTCAACCCTGGGCGTGCCCGGCACATACTCCTCTGACCAGCTTTCCACGTTGGTGAAAGGGGAGAAGTGTTTCAAAGGGAGAATCACCTTTGCTGGTGCCGCCCAGATGCCCTTAATGAAGTCCATGAAATATGGAAACTGAGGCGTTGTGTGAGTGTGAGGGGTGTAGCACTCAGCTCCGAAAAAAACAGCAAGTTTGCTGTGGGTTGGCGGTGGAGGGGGCGGAGGCATGGTGAGACCGGCGTGACAAGCAGCATCTCTAAGCAGACAAGGGAAGTCAGCACGCAGGGAAGCATTCAAATCCTCAGTGGTTGCCATGGTATTCTCTGAAAACTCAGAGGGAGAGGGTGTCATCGTAGATATCACCAAGGAGGGCCCGTCTGCCTGTCTCGCCAGAAACAGCGGGGCAGTGGGCCGTTTCCATGGGAACGAGGGGCTGCTTCGGAGGTGTACGTTGTACGTGTACGTTGAGACGTGCCTTCTCGGGCATTTTATTTAATAAATATGTTTATTAAAATAGGTTACACACAAGACAAACAAGAAACAAAAATATAAATCATACACTCTTGTGAGTGTAGGCTCACTACTTTTAGCTAAAAAGAATGTATTAAACAGAAGATTATACAGCCGTGGCCAAAAGTTTTGAGAATGACACAAGTATTGGTTTTCACAAAGTTTGCTGCTTCAGTGTTTTTAGATCTTTTTGTCAGATGTTACTATGGTATACTGAAGTATAATTACAAGCATTTCACAAGTGTCAAAGGCTTTTATTGACAATTACATTAAGTTTATGCAAAGAGTCAATATTTGCAGTGTTGACCCTTCTTTTTCAAGACCTCTGCAATTTGCCCTGGCATGCTGTCAATTAACTTCTGCGCCACATCCGGACTGATGGCAGCCCATTCTTGCATAATCAATGCTTGGAGTTTGTCAGAATTTGTGGGGTTTTGTTTGTCCACCCGCCACTTGAGGATTGACCACAAGTTCTCAATGGGATTATGGTCTGGGGAATTTCCTGGCCATGGACCCAAAATTTCGATGTTTTGTTCCCCGAGCCACTTAGTTATCACTTTTGCCTTATGGCAAGGTGCTCCATCATGCTGGAAAAGGCATTGTTCGTCACCAAACTGTTCTTGGATGGTTGGGAGAAGTTGCTCTCTGAGGATGTTTTGGTACCATTCTTTATTCATGGCTGTCTTCTTAGGCAAAATTGTGAGTGAGCCCACTCCCTTGGCTGAGAAGCAACCCCACACATGAATGGTCTCAGGATGCTTTACTGTTGGCATGACACAGGACTGATGGTAGCGCTCACCTTTTCTTCTCCGGACAAACCTTTTTCCGGATGCCCCAAATAATCGGAAAGGGGATTCATCAGAGAAAATGACTTTACCCCAGTCCTCAGCAGTCCAATCCCTGTACCTTTTGCAGAATATCAGTCTGTCCCTGATGTTTTTCCTGGAGAGAAGTGGCTTCTTTGCTGCCCTTCTTGACACCAGGCCATCCTCCAAAAGTCTTCGCCTCACTGTGCGTGCAGATGCACTCACACCTGCCTGCTGCCATTCCTGAGCAAGCTCTGCACTGGTGGTGCTCCGATCCCGTAGCTGAATCAACTTTAGGAGACGGTCCTGGCGCTTGCTGGACTTTCTTGGGCACCCTGAAGCCTTCTTCACAACAATTGAACCTCTCTCCTTGAAGTTCTTGATGATCCGATAAATGGTTGATTTAGGTGCAATCTTACTAGCAGCAATATCCTTGCCTGTGAAGCCCTTTTTGTGCAAAGCAATGATGACTGCACGTGTTTCCTTGCAGGTAACCATGGTTAACAGAGGAAGAACAATGATTTCAAGCACCACCCTCCTTTTAAAGCTTCCAGTCTGTTATTCTAACTCAATCAGCATGACAGAGTGATCTCCAGGCTTGTCCTCATCAACACTCTCACCTGTGTTAACGAGAGAATCACTGACATGATGTCAGCTATTCCTTTTGTGGCAGGGCTGAAATGCAGTGTAAATGTTTTTTTAGGGATTAAGTTCATTTTCATGGCAAAGAGGGACTTTGCAATGAATTGCAATTCATCTGATCACTCTTCATAACATTCTGGAGTATATGCAAATTGCCATCATAAAAACTGAGGCAGCAGACTTTGTGAAAATTAATATTTGTGTCATTCTCAAAACTTTTGGCCATGGGTGTAAACCGAGACTGACCAGATAAAACCAGACCTTGCCAAAGAATAACCAAATTCCAGTTTCAGCACTAAGGAACAAAAAAGGAAAAATAAAAGATGAAACACGCATGACTAAGGAACCACCACAAAACAAATCTCCTCCCCACTCAAACTGAACTTAATCCAAACTCAAACTAAACTGAACTCAAGCCCTCCTCTCCTCTAACATGATGATCTCCACAGGGTGGAAGATGATACATCGTCAATTGAATGTCACAGATTCAAAATTCAATTGGAAAATGTATGGAATTCAACTTCAGGGAACTCCAAATGGACAACTCGTTAATCCTTGGGGTCAACATGATAACGCTGGCACCACTAGTCCACGTTCCTAAGTGCTCTGGTGTAATAAAAGGAGTAATGTAACCTGCGAGTGGGAACACCAGAGCAGCCCACATTCATTTATTTATGTTAAGACAATCAGCGTGTCTTTTAAGCACCCAAGGAGTTCCCTTTGATGTTTGGGGAGGGAAGAAAGAGAGGACAGAAACCAGTTGGGGATTTAGCCTAGAGAGAACAGGTCACTGAGTTACAATTAAAACATTGTGACTCAGTGACCCTGAACCAATAACACAATATCCACATACTGTCCCTTTCCTATGCCATGCTCTAAAAACTAGGTATCAGAGAGTAATTCAAAATGCACAATAATATTCAATTCATACTTGTTCAATTCAACTGGTATTTTGCTTAGCTGCAGCTAGGAGTGGGCGCTATACCGGTATGAAAGTGACTACCGGTATTATGCTGCGCCACGATATGGATTTTGCTATACCGTGGATACCGTTATATTCATAAATTCTAATTTGGCATTCATATTGTTTTGTTCAAAATTTCAATTGAGTGATAGTAGTTAGTAGCTACATCTATTTTTATTTTAATCTAACCTCCAGGTTCCTACGAAAAAAGAAGCATATTAATATGTTGACCTATTTTTCGAGCGGACGTTTTATGCATTTGTTGCGCGCATGTAGCAACAAACAAGCGTGCAGGCAGCTGCAGTTAGCAGGCAGACTATGTACTAATATTTATAGCCTATTACAAGTGCAAAAGTGAAGAATCAAAAATGAGCGAACACGCAGAAAGTGATGTTGCTCAAGAGCAGGATGATGACGAATTGGTTAAAAAGAAAGGGGGCTCCTCTGTCGTTTGAAACTGGTTTTGGTTCAAAATCTCCGACCTCGACCAACAAACAATACTATGCAAGTTGTGTCGCCGTGTTGTTTTAGCCAAAGGTGGAAACACCAGAAACCTGTTTACCCACCTGAAAACCATGCATGTCCGTCAATATGAGGAATGTACCCGAATGCGTGAAACAGTTAGTCCAGGAGCTCGCCCGAAGACAAGCCAGACTCCCACTCAGCAATCAATCAAGTCATCATTCGCTGCCGGTACTCGCTATAACTCTTTCTGGTTATAAGGTTAAAATACATATTTTGCCTTAACTAATGTCATTTAACTAAGAAGGGCTATTAAAATGTGATTCCGATTTTTTTTCCTCATATACCGTGATATCATATCGATATCGTCTGGACAGTGGAAAATATCGTGATATGAATTTTAACTCATATCGCCCACCCCTAGCTGCAGCATGGAAAAGGCTGTAGTTGTTTAACTTCACTCAGATTTATAAAACAGATTTCCCCTATTGTTCTACAGATGTGTTTTTATCCCTATTTATTTTAAGAATTATGGGAGATCTGAACAAGCGATTCTAGCGAAGTCTACAGCTGGGCATACTTGACTGGAATGTGTGAAAACGAGGATGAGTGAACAAAAATGTAAGCTTCACTCCTCAAAGTTGAAACTTTGAATATCCCTGTGAAGTCCATCATAAATAAATGGAGATAATATGTCTGAATTTGCCTAGAACAGGCAGCTCTCCAAAACTGAGCGTCCATGTGATAAGGGGATTTGTTAGGAAAGCCACCAAGAGGCCTATGGTATCTCTGATGGATTTACAGTCTTCCATGGCAGAGATGGGAGAAACATGGGACAACAATAATCCTGGCACTTCACAACTCTGTGCTTTATGGGAAGGTGGCAAAAAGAAAACCATTGTTGAAGAAAACTCATATGAAACATCGCCTAGAAACTCATATGAAACATCGCCTAGAGTTTGGTCATTCTACGATCTGATGAGATTAAGATTGAACTTTTTGGCCTCAACTTTAGGTGCCATTTGGTGCAAGCCTAACACTGCGCATTATCTCAAGAACACTATCCCTACCATGATACATGAGTGTCAAATAGAGTGCAAATGGATGGAGCAAGATAGAAAAGCCTTAGGAAAACCTGCTGTAGTCTGCCAGAGACCTGGAACTTTGTTAGAAGATTTATATTCCAGCAGGACAATGGCCCAAAGCAAACAACAAAAGCTAGATTGGAATGGTTTAAAAACAAAAACAAAAAACCAATGCCCTAGAGTGGCCCAGTCAAATACCAGACCTCAATCCCATTGAGAATCTGTGGGAAATTTTGAAAATTGCTGTTCACCAATGGTCCCCATCCCATCAAACCTGATGGTGCTCGATCATTTTGTAAGGAAGAATGGGCGAAAATTGCAGTGTCCAGATGGGGCAAAGATGGTAAGGACTTACCCAAAGACTCACAGCTGTAACTGCAGCTAAAGGTGCTTCTACCAGATATTAAGGGTGTGAATACTTATGGAATCAATTATTGTCTTTTATTTGAATGAAGAAAGCTTTAGAGTCTTTGTTGTCTTTTATTACTTGACATTAGAGTATTTTGTGTTGATCAATGGCACGAAATCTCAACTCGATCCATTATCTCACACCTATCCCCTCCTGCCCCTGACTGGATCTTACCTCATAGAGGGACAGGTAGGGCCTTTTGAGATCCAGCTGCAGTAGGTTCCCAATTAGGGGCAAAGGCCTTGGACCTGGTGGCTCCTTTCTCAGTCTGGGGGCTGAGGAGAGGAGGTAGAGCACAAACACCAGCACAGCTCCCAGGAGCACCCCAGTGACAGGGGTCAGGAAGAAAACCCCTCCCTCCATAGCCACGGTCTCACTGCATTCACTCTCCCTGCATATGAGGGTACTTGCTCATAAGCAGCAGTATCCGGCCCAGAGTGGTCACTGTGGTGCCAGTGTAGTGGATGGGCTCACGTGAGCGAACGCTGCCGAGTGACGTGGATAAGAGTGCGATTAGTTCCCGGAGTTAGGGACTTGAGTCTTTAGCTCGGCGAGCTTAATCGCTCTCTTGTCGCGTCGAAGATCCCCTCGGTTCGAAACTCGCTGCGGGCAGAACCAACACCGTCACATTGGTGCCGTGACTCGGATAATACAACTGATGGCAATCGGTTGGGCCGTGGTTGCTGCCGCATGAGTTTCGAGGGGGAGAGTGTAGCGGATGGGCTCACGTAAGCGAACGCTGCCGAGTGACGTGGATAAGAGTGCGATTAGTTCCCGGAGTTAGGGACTTGAGTCTTTAGCTCGGCGAGCTTAATCGCTCTCTTGTCGCGTCGGAGATCCCCTCGGTTCGAAACTCGCTGCGGGCAGAACCAACACCGTCACACCTGATCCAACAGCGAACAGGTCTTGTGGTCAATTTTTCCTCCTGGAATGAAGACCCCTGCTGTTCAGATACCTGCTAGAGACGGATTACACTAACAGTGTGAGCAAATTGTCTCATTCTCAGACAGTATTAGTTGGAAAAAAACAATGGCCTTGGATGTCTGCCTACTTTTCAATGTGAGGTTTTTAGAGCATTCACCTCGAAGACATTGTATGCAAGGGAGTATGCTGAATTCCATTCGTAACTTCCCATTTTTGGACCATGAATTTCTCACAATGGAATTCAGCATACCCCACTTTGCATATAATGTGTCATCAATCAAAAAAGCCCTGAGATCCCACACTTGACTTGATCTGTATAATACAGTCCATACAACAATATATGAAAAGGAGCAAATGTATATTTCAATGTATATTTACCAATCAATGTTAAATCAAGGTTACCAATTTCTTAAAGCAGACAATTATGTTTGAAATGACGTCAAGATTATGGAATGTATAGATCAAAAGCTACTCATAGTGTCTCAGGGTCTGGACAAAATTTGAATAAATGCCAACTGTAACTGATTTCTACTCAATCATGCTTTTAGATATAAAGGTCACACTTCAGAAAAACCTAAAACGTCATGTCATGTCATTTTGACACGGAATCTCCCTGTAGGAAACAAATTGAATGTGGTTTCAAGGCTGCCAGAACACATTTCAAACTCTGCGGGTTACTCACGGTTCATGAAGTAGCTGTTAATCCTCTTGAAGTTCTAAACAACATTATGCCATTGGAAAAACATGTTGCAATTCATTTTAATTGAATTTGTTGCAATCATAAAGGTAGTAAGCAGTCACAAGGCGGTATGTTGTCCGTTTGTATAAAGAGGTTCCAGGAGAAAAGTGAAGACGAACGGACAGAAAACTCAATTTACGGACGGTTTGGAAGAATAATTCAATAAATCGGATGTGGCCTATATAAACCAGCCTGCAGTAGACCGTCGGGCCCAGTACACAACATTTATCACTGATGAAACAAAATAAACCTTAACTTCAATTCAAACAAAACAGAGTTTGTGGGCGAGATTGCAAGGCAAACCGGCCTCACTACTTTGAGAAAAAGACGAACCCGATCGTGCTCGGTAGTAACTCTTTTCACATTCCTAAAGTAGGCCTAAGATAAATCACTTTCAGCTGCACGCGTAATATCGTGAAATCATCCAAGGCTGAGTTCCAATACTCTTTCTTCCAATACCCAATACTTTTTCTCGTTCACTGGCTTCATCTAGGGTGTACAGGACAAGGAAACGGGGAACCCCGAACTGCGGGTCACGGGATGGGGGATGGGGCGGGGCAGGATAGCCTATGGTAAGAATGGTGGAGTAAAAGGATGACCTTTAGACAGGGAAACTGTCATGCGCAAATAGTTTTGCTCAGCTTCACAGAACAATAGGTAGATAAAGGACTTGGTGAGTTTTAATTGCTCTTCCAAATAATTAGCGCATAAAAGAAACGTACTATTAGAATAGACCGTATTTATTTTCGGAACAAACGTAATTTTATTTATTTAGTTTTTTGCATTGCATTGTAAACGAGACAAGAATGGTGTGTAAAAACAGCCGTCTTTGTGTGAATCAAGAAATGCACAAAAATAGACACCTTATAAATTAATAATTTATTAGGTATTGTTTATCTCGTGATGCATATGTAGGGGACTTTAATACGGAGAAATGTCATTAATTTGAGGAGTTATTTATTCAACATTTTGCTGTAGCCTATACCTATGTAATGCGGGCAGTTAGCCGGCGAATATTTACATATGCAAATATTTTGGAACAACTCGGGCTTTCCGGTTTCATTAAACAAATCTTACATTAGAGGCATTTAGCAGACGCTCTTATCCAGAACGACTTACAGTTTTCTTTATTTCTTTACATATAATCAATTTATACAGCTGGATATTTGCTGAAGCAATTCAGGCTAAGTACCTTGCTCAAGGGTGCAACAGCAGTGCTCCACCTGGGAATCTAATCTGCAACCTTTCGGTTACAAGCCCAGTTCCCTAACCATTATACTACACCTGCCACCTTAATCTTAAATCCAGTCAGGGTTAGTTCAATGGCAACACATACAGGATATTAAATTTGCTTTGTAACAGGCTTCAAACTATCCAGGCTGTGGGTTAAAATTGGTATCGTCCCAAACAATGAAATCAGATCTCCGTTCATGGGCTGTGGGATAGGGAAAATGAAAACCTAAATAATCTTAAATACGCCGTTGGTGGAATAGTCCAATACATGTGTTGTACATGCAGTTCGTGAATAATTATAGTCAATAAATAATTTAAACTAAAGTTAACAACAGTTAAAATCAAGAGGACAGTGATTGTTGTTGTATTCGATTCGTCTTTGGCATCACTGCAACGTATATTGGGATTTGATTTTGAAGAGTTGGTTCCATATCTGTGTCCCCAGGTAACCAGTGTTTTGTTGACTAAATGTGGGTAGTATTTAAGGCAAATAGTTTGAAATTCTTTACATATCTCAATCAAAGATGTCAACATGCTGCTGTACACAGCTCATTCAAATGAATTCTGTATAGGTAGAGATGGAATGTGTCAATCCTTGGACATTTTTTAAGTCTTTGTGGCATTTCATAAAATAGTATTTAGTTCCTGTTATTTCCATGTAATTATTTAAACAAAACATGGACTATTACATTTCAGTAATTTAGAGTATGTTTTTGATCATTTCTTATAAAATGTATACCATATTTCAAGGCAGACTGCATGAATATAAATTCCTGGCATTAAAAGTTGTTTGGCCTGCTGGAACTTAAACAGATTCCTATTTGCTCTGTGACATCTTTGCGTTTGTCAGGTATTTATTCTTTGCTGTCTTCATCTTTAGTGTGCTGGCTAGTTTCACTGGTTCCTCTTCAGATTTCAGTGCTGTACTTATGCTCTGTGACAGCCTTTACAGCACGTTCACAGTGTGGCTTTATCACCTTTTCTAAGCATTTCTCGTCAGCTGGAAGAGGAAACTGAGAGAATGAGTCCCAAAAAGTGATACAAGTGTCAATAAGCAGAGGGAAATATTTTTAATTTATTTCGTGTCAGACGGTGGAAACGTTGAACAGCCCTGCATAAAAAGGGATTGTTACGATGGCAATAAAACCTGTTCAAACCCGTAACCAGTCACTTAAAAGCTCTCAGGTGTCCTTGGTGTGACTTGATGGGAACAAACATCTTCTGTGCTTGTTCGGGGGACATACTCTTTTACATACATGGAGCATGTTGGGAGCAAGACCTGAGGCGCTTTAAAAGGACCCTTTTATTTTTCCTTTCAAACACCCACATGACCATTTAAGCTCTCAAAAAGCAAGCACTATTCTTTCTACCCCTTAAAATAATGACAGCGATTAAAAAAAATAAAACAAAACTAAAAAACATCTGGGTAAGATTAATTGACAGCATATGACACATGATTCCTCACACTGTGGTGGAGCTTTACCTTCATGCGGGCTTATGAGCCATGGGGGACAGGGGGACAGGGGGACATGAGAGGCGTGAGAGAAGGGAACAGCAACGTTTTCCGTAGAACGCTTTTCACAAAAGCAAACAGGTCCAAGAGGAGACCCTATCTTATCTCCTTAAAATACTGCATTGGGTTTTTGTTAAAGACACAACTTTGGCCTCATACATTTGTTTGGAAAAATAGCCCCTCACCCTCAATCCCATAGCAATTAGTAACCCATTTTAGAGTCCATTCCAGCAGATAAGAAAGAACAAAAGGACAAACTGGGGACACTCCCAACTTAAAACCTGCATCATGTCAAACATTAGAGAGGAATATGTTTGAGTATACATGAAAGGTGAAATAATAAGGGCACACCTGTATGTAAAAGGCCACTTAACTCCTCTTACCACCACACATACTTGTTGTCACTGCAATATGGTATCATTTCTGTCAGGTTGCCTTCTCTCTCTGAAGCTAATGCGTGCCCACCTGGCCTCTGCTGGTTCAGTCTTTTCTAGCCACAAGGGAGTTAGTTGCATCATTCCTCCCTGATTCTCTTTAGATCAAAGTGATAAGACTGCCAACTGGAATTTAAAATGTAAAATGTTTAACCCACCTTTGTCTGCAAATACTGTTTTCTAATCAAGGTGGCGGATTAGCACCTGGCCATTGTGGTCACGTTGTTGTTGTGCAGGCTGGTCCTATTTGATAACAAAACAGTAGTTCATAATTAACTGTTGAGGTGAGTGGGTAACTGGAACACGACTGAAGCGAAGACCAAAGAGTCACTTGCATTAGCAAGGCTTGAGAATTCCTTACGGAAACCCCTGAAAGCTTCACAGTGTCTCCACCTTGATGATGTTGAGCTGCGGGTCATGGGGGGACAGAGGAAGGGGCGACTCAGGGTTTAGGTTGGTCGAGGGGCTGCGGCCCTGCAGAGGGTTGCTCGTGCTGGTGACGGGGTAGTCCGCCGCCTGTCCGTGCGCCTCGGTGTACGTCTGACTGTACGTGGGCGCGTGCGAGTGCGTGGTGTACGGCGGGCTGCTGTACGAATGCGCGAAGGCCTGCGTGTGTGACTCGGTGTACATCGGGCTGTATGTCGACGTGTGCGTCTGTGCCAGGGCGAGGCCGCCGTCGGCCGTGCTGCAGGCCTGAAAGCCGTTCATCCTGGGCGGGCTCAGCCCAGACAGCTTGTAGGCCTCCAGGGACTCCAGGCCGGAGCCGTCCAGCTCGCAGTACTTGGCGAGGGGGGGCTGGCTGCACTGGGCGTAGGCAGGGCGGGTGGGGGTGTGGCTGTCCTGCCTGTAGGGGGCGGGGCTGGGGGGTGGGGGTCTTGGCCGGGTGGAGGGTGGAGGCCAGGGCCTGCAGGGTGCTGAGGATTTGCCGCTGGACCTGTGTCTGCTGGGCCTGCTCTCGCTCCGCCCGGGTCTGCTGCTCCGTCAGCAACCTCACAGCCAGCCCCAGCCCCCGAATCTCCGCCCCCAGCGTCTGCATTTGCTCCTGCAACCCGCTCCTCCAGCCGCTGTCCTGGCACGCCCCTGGGGGTCCTTCCTGGGGGAGGAGTTAGGGGGCAGCTGTGACCTGACGGTGGCGCTGGCAACCTGGCCAGCAGGGGGTGCCGGTGCAAGGTTTGGCGGTCGGATGGTGGTGCAGGGGGGCGGTTCTCTCTGGAAGGGAGGGTGCAGGGAGCGGGCGGGTGGGCCGGTCTTCTGCTGAGGTGTCCGTCTGGGAAGGCCGGCGACCGGCTGGTCCTCCAGGGTCCGCCTCTGTGGTAGAAAAGCATGGACTGGTTACATCACACTCACCCTTATCGCAGTCACACTGAGAAAGATAACTATAACAACAATAATACAAATGTGCAAATCACTCTCTAATTTATGCCATATTTTTTCTTTTCTCACGATTTGAGATCCATATTTATTTGACTGCTATACTCTATGTTCTGTGACTTGTGTCTTTATTTGTATAATTCAGGGCAATTTACATAGCTGGATATTTTACTGAAGCGATGCTGCTTGGACATCTTGCACAACAGGCACAAAAGCATGACCCCATCTCAGAATCAAACCTCTACTCACCGGCTGAGGAAGTCTGGGGGTAGTCAAGCTGAGGGTTGGACTCTGAGGTAGCACAGTGACTTTCCTGACATCGTTGCCCTGGAAACAAGCCTGGCCTCTGCCATACAATTGGCCCACTTGCTGCCCAGCCTGAGTAGACATCTCCCTCATCTGTAATGAAAGAGCAACATGGAGGGAGGGGTTCAATATTGTAAATATTGATCTTATTCATCTACACAGAAATTCACACCAGTCTGATCTCATAGGGAAATTGTACTGTACGTGGAACTCCTTTCGTCCTTTTGAACAACACATAACAGCTAATGTGGAGGAGAGTTCGTTTATTTTTTTACCACTCTAAACACTCCAGCATGCTGCTTTGTCCTTTGAGCATTGAGCATAAGCTAGTTTTTTCTTCTTACATGTGATCACATGTTCTGTTCAAGTAACTGACATTTATATTTGAATTGAAGATTGAAATTGAGACTTGCTTAAATCAAGGAAAAGTGCCATAAGCATTTAGGTTGAATGCCACCCTTAAACTCTTCAGGAAAAGGAAGAAATATAAGATACAGTATACATTTCCAAAATTAGACTAGTTAGGGATGCCAGTATCTTTACTCCCAGTAAAGTATTTCAAGACTGAACACTGCATCTTTATGTTAAAATGAGGACAATGCAGATCAATTTGAACATTTGTTTTACACAGGGTGTGTGTAAGTGTATTTATATAAATAACATAGATAAAAAATATTTTATTAGAGACTTGATACCATCTATTCTGGACTACAAAAACTGTCAGGACATCTAGTGTGTGCACAGAATATTTGTGCATACATATAATTAAGATAAGATAGATACAACTATTATTATTAGAGTCCTAATCTCACTTATTCTTGGCTACTTACTTATTTATAAAATGTATATCTAACAAACCAACATAAAGAAAAAGAGACCACTTACCCGTGCTTTGTGGAGCAGAGCCTTGTCCAGCAGCCTCTTGCGTGCGACCAGGATGGAACTGGAGGCTGGTGACATTGGCGCTTTCCTTCGCATGCTGGCCCCCAGCACTGGCCCTGTCCCCACCATCTGTGGGCCTCCGTGCTGGGTGCCACGGGCCAGCGAGGTCACACTGACGATCCGGATGCTGTCCTCCTTCCTCCCGTCCTGCTGCTCCGACCTGCCCCCCACCTGATCCATCTGTCCCTCCTGATGGCCTCCCCCCTGCTGCCCCAGACCCCCCACGGGACATCCCACCCTGCTGAGATAAGTCCAGAGAGGGGGCGTACCCGGCAGTTCGGGGGGTGTCCCGGATTAGGTTCCATACCTGTTGGTCGGGCCAGCTCATCTGTCTCCCGGCACCATCGCCCACATCCACTGAAGTCGCAGCAGCTGCCTGAGTGGTCCCGCTTCCAGCCCCCTCCTGCCTGGGCTTCCCCTGAAACTCCTTCAGGAAGAGGTAGATAGCCTGGGCGGACACCTTGATGTTCTCCAGCTCCAGCACGGCTTTGATTTTGCGGAAGCTAAGGCCCGCCCGCCTCAGCTCCACCACCTTGCGCTTGGCGGCATCATCGAGCCGACCCATGGTAGCCCTTGCGACCCCAGTACCTTGGGCTGTCGGTGAACTCCTACCAGGGACCTTCCTCTCTCACTCCTGAGTTACAGTTTCCACCTAGACAGGAGAGCTCTGGTTCGAGAAGGGTTTCAGTTTAATTCGTATTTAAATTAAGAATGTGAGTTGTGGCAAATGAGGCAAACGATCACACATCAGCATAAAATGTATTAGTCATGAACCACATAGATTGATGCAACTTTGCATGACATTATTACTGTGGCCTTTGCAGTGGCCTTAGACAAATTTTGACATCCTCTTTCTAAATTTGATTGTTGACAGCTTTATTGTAGTGTTTTGATTAGTCAAAACCAATATCAGATTTGTTGACAACATAATAAGTAATATAATATAATATAATATATATGCTATTTAGCAGACGCCTTCATCCAAAGCGACTTACAGTAGTGAATGCATATATTTTTCAATATATGTGGTCCCAATGGGAATAATATATTATAAAATAATATAACGTTAGCTATAAATCATTTATGACGAGTTAATACACAAGTTATGATAAATGTGTATTATACATTGCTAGTTAGCTAACCAATATTTGTTTACAAAATGTACAAATATAGCTACAGCTCTTTACAGAGCTGGCAAATCAATTTTCATAGAATGACAGGTTAAATTCAGGGTGCTCACATACATAAACAAGAACAATCTCATAATTCATCATTATGAATGCAGAAAATCAAGCTCGTTAACTAGCTAACGTTAGTATATGTACTAATACTGCAACGGCTCTAGTTCCGCTGAAATACCATTAGCTAGTACTGCTAGCTAGCTACCTCCAGGTGTAAACTAGCCAGCTCGATTGCTTTAACAACACTCAGATGAGCACGTTTATAGCTGTTTACACGTTAAATATATACCTAGCTACTTTGACACGGTTCTTATAAGCAGAAGCCATTGACTTCTTTGTAGTGGAGTCGACTCACCTATTTCTCTCGATTGGTGAACTATCGCTGCGGGAAGCAAAATACACTGGGACACCGGAACATGTCTAGCAACGCGATTGCGAATTAACGTTGAAATTATTGGCGTAGTGCCGTTGACGTGAGTTATATTGCTATCTATGCTAAGCATATATCTTATGTAAACAAACAGACAGATACCAAACAACTGTACTTAGTGAGATGCTCAGAGCGCTCATGCAATGACGTCATCCCACCAAACCGCGATTTAACGCGTCATTACTCTGCGACTGAGCTGGGAAAATCTGCTTTCGCCTCTGAGAGCGAAAATGTAAGCGATTGGCTTTGAAAATCTATCTTAATCCTGCATTGTACAGTGTCTGTTGATTGTTGCATCTACAATTATCGTTATTATACACGTATGCCGTTTGGCTAGACTCATATTTTGCAGCGATGTGTCGTGGAAGTAGTTGGCGTTCTATTGTTTAATTAGGAGGACCAGCCACCAGTTTGTTTGTGCTGGAAGAACGGTTGGGGAACGTTAATTCTTTTCAAAGTACTTTCAGGTTTCGTGCACATTCCGATATGCATGTCTTATTACCTTGTACAGTATAAAAAGGAAAACTCATTAGGCATGAATGTGTAGCTTGATCGCTAGCAATCTAGTTCGCGTTAGCTACCTCCCGGATTGTCGCTAGCTAACAAACACAAAATTGTGGAGCGTGGTAGCTAGCGAACAAGTTCATCGCTATTATGTGTAATTTACGACTCTATCCTCATTACATTATTGTGGAAATTACGGTAGCTGAATTTGTATTGGTTGTGTGTCTCGATGTTGTTCACAAATTGGCTAGCTATAGTAAATTATTCCAAGCCATCTAGAATGTTTAACAACGTTCGCAAACTACATTCGATTACATGCAATAATAGATGGAGAACAGGTCACACCCAGTCAGCGTTCTGAAATACCACAGACATCTTTAGCTAGCTAGTTTTGAAAAATAACATTTGTAGTTGCTCAGTCGTGAATTTTAACATAAAGCCAAACAAGCCGTCCTCTACAAATCGTATGGTCAGTGAGGTGACGCTTGCGATGGTAATGTTATTTATAGCAGCAGGACATTTATTTTCTTGCTAAATATGCGTCTTCTGCTTTAATTGTTTTTATTTCAGGGCCCCGTCACCTACAAAGCGTAAGGATCGCTCTGAGGACAAGGCCAAGGATCGAGGGAAGGAGAAGACTGGCCCCAAAGAGGGAGCTGAGAAGGAAAGAGGCAGAGAAAAGGGTCGCAAGCGTCGCAGTGCCTCTGCTGGCACTAGCAGCAGTAGGTATGGCAACGTCAATGTTCCTGTGTGTCAAGAACAATGTGTATTTTCTGTAAGATTCTGCATTGACGGGTCTTACAAAAATGGTAAATAAACTGCAGAAGTCCCACACTTTGGACTGGGAACTAATGTGAAGATGGAAGGAGCTATAGCCAGGAACATAATAACACACAAAAAGCACCAGTGAATTTGCATTCTAGTTCTAAAAGTTAATTCTGGCTTCTGTCTTCACACTAGAACCCATCCAAGAAGATGCAGAATGCATAACATGATTAAGCTGGGGGCGATTTACCATGAGCACATCAATGTAGGCAATGCATAGAAAAGGCACAGTTTGAGCTTTCCTCCCCATTTCCTTCCTTACTTGTACTAGGCCTGCAAATAGGCTGCATTTTGAGGGGCGAAAAGCCACTGCTGTACTCAGCTTGCACTTAAACTTTTTTTAAATGTATTATTATTATTATTTTTTACAAATGGCAAACATGAATCATTGATTCTATAGGTTTCTTTGCTCTCAAACTGGGAGCAATGTCCTGTCCTCTGTCCATGCCTTCCCTCCACACTTGCTCACTGTCTGGTCACACCTCTTTGACGTCTGACCTCTTGCTTGGTATCATATTTTCAATAGGTCCCGCTCCAGCTCCACCTCGAGCACCAGTTCTGGCTCCAGCTCAGGCTCCTCCAGCGGCTCCAGCTCCTCTTCTGCCTCCAGCCACTCCGGCTCCTCCAGCTCCTCCCGCTCCTCCAGCTCCTCCAGCTCCTCTCGGTCCCCCAGCGTTAACCGCCGTCGCCACGACAACCGCCGCCGTTCACGATCCAAGTACGTGATTTGAAAATGAGTGACTAATGTTGTTGCTCTTAAAAAATGAATACATTTAAAAAATATATATTTAGAAAATACATGTGTCCCTTCGTAGGAAAACGCTTGCTTGTTTGTGTCTTCCCGAGTTTGTTTGACGAAGGACATTGCAGCAAGGAGATTGCAAATACAATTGGGCATTTCAAATTGGGGGAGGGGACATTAAAATGGTAAAAAATATAAATTGGTTATTGAAAAATATGAATTCCCAACACGGACACTTGTGTGACCATGTCCCTGTCTGCCTGAAGGTCCAAATCACTGAAGAGAGGAGATGAGAAGGAGCGTAAGAGGAGGAGCCCAAGCCCGAGACCCACCAAGATTCACCTGGGCCGACTCACAAGGAACGTCACCAAGGTGATAAAATGTGCACCAAACGCACCCCCTATTTTTTAGTCTGGGTTAACACACTTGGAATTCCGTACAGATGTTAATTCAGTCATGCAAGAAATCATACAAACAGGTATGATCAAAATAAAAGGAACACCAACATAGTGTCTTAATGGGTTGTTGGGCCACCACGAGCTGCCAGAACCGCTTCAATGCGCCTTGGCATAGATTCTACAAGTGTGTGGAACTCTTGTTGTGATGCAACAGCATTCTTCCATGAGAAATTCAATCATTTGGTGCTTTATTGATGGTGGTGGGAAATGCAGTCTCAGGCACTGCGACAGAAGTGTTCAATTGGGTTGACATCTGGTGACTTGAGATGGCCATGGCATATGGTTTACGTCCATACTCATCAAACCATTAAGTGACCACCCATGTCCTGTTGATGGGCCATTGTCATCCTGGAAGAGACCGGTCCCATCAGGATAAAATTACTTTACCATAGGATCAAGGTGCTCACTCTGAATGGCTTTGTATTTATTGCCGTTTACCTTCTAAGGGGTTGAGTTGACCTAAACCATGCCAGGAAAATTCACCCCACACCACAAGTGTTTTCTTTATTTTGGCAGTTATCTGTACCTAAAGTAGGTTTCCCAAGTACTGTCCCATTACTTGGGAAGGATTTCGGTCGGAGGCGTGCTGCCTGTCACATTGTGCAAGAGTGAAGAAGACTCCGGTGCTTGCAGTCTGCCTGTCGCAGCTGTGCATGAAGTGCAGTCCTCTGGCGCAATGGCTGCACAGATCAGCTTGTGGACTGTGGAGTGAAAAGCAGTGGCAGCTGGCTTCACCTGTTTAGGAAGATGTATGGGGGAGTAAAAACTAGGCGATGAAAATTGGTGCGTGAAAGCAGAGCTGTTATGAGAAGGATCCATGCTAGAACGGTGGGTGAAATGCTGCAATTACTTTTTTCTTGTGCACTGAGCTGTAGATCTGTAGGCAGTGCAAGTCTTGCTGAGATGTGACAAACAGCTCTACACTAATTTAAAATTAATGTTTCTTTTTGAGTCAAGAATTATTCAGCCTTCAAAATGTGTTCCCTCTTGCTTTGAATGTGTTCAGTGTGTTGTGGCGCGTTTCCACCGCAGGAACTTTTCCCAGGAACTTGGGACCTTTATGGTAATTATCTTCATATCAATCATCTAAGGCGTACTGAATCTAAAAATGTATTTTGTGAAATTTTCGAATAAAGGTTTAGTGAAATATAGGTAGTTTTTGGTGGAAACGTGCCTAACATGACCAAAACCAGCACGACTTTAATGTCCTGCATGTTCTAGGTTGTTGCAGTGACGCACAAATATGACGTCAGTCCATCGCGTTGTTTGGCATCAGGGGACTAATTTGCATAATCTTCGCGGTTCTTTAGACCCCTGTGGAAACGCAGACGTAATGGATTAAAGGAACATTTTAATTCCTTGAAAATAGTTCCTGCGACTACAAGTTCCTGGCAATTTTCAGATGCAAGGAGCTGTGTTGAGGGGAAACTGACAGATCTGATTTGTTTGCCAGCGTTTCTGTTGTCTGCAAGGTTTATTTGCATTGCTACCCAGTGAAGCTGTATTTATAATATTAACATTATTATTGCACACTATCTGTACAGTCAGTACCTTAATGTTTTTGTACTTTTGTGTAATTCAAGCAGCACTTTTTAGGATGTTTAGTATGATTCTTTGTAATATTTGTTTATTTTTGTATGTCTCAGGGATCACTTCCACAAATCTCCAAATTCCCATGGACTGACTTTTCAAGCATGATTCATTAACCGTGGGCTAATAAAGAAATGTAACTCCTGCAGTTGGTTAGGGACTACTGTTTGTTTTTGGTGGCAATAATATATTGGTTGCACTGATATACCTTAACCACTAGGTGGTGGACTATAACTATTTGATCATTTTGGTTTTGTTAGGCCGGCTTATCTTGGTTAAAAGATAGTCCTAGAAGTCTTGTGTGAGGCTGCCCAGAGGGAAAATAAAAAAAATCCATATAAAGGTTAAAACATATAAAGCCCCAATCATTGAACAGAAAGCATGGTCAACTGCAATGCAGTCATAATATCATTACATTTACAGTTGAATTCAGTGAAATGCCTGTATGTCTCGTTGCAGGATCACATTCAGGAGATTTTTGCCACCTATGGGAAGATCAAGATGATTGACATGCCAGTGGATAGGCTCCACCCTCACCTCTCCAAGGGCCATGCCTACGTAGAGTTTGAGACTGCAGACGAGGCAGAGAAGGCCCTCAAACACATGGATGGGGGTAGGTGGATCTTCTGTGCTGGTCTGCAATGGGCTTGTCAGTTTGACCCCAGAGCTTTGAGGGTCAGGGGTTCCTGCACTATAATCAGTCAGATTCTCGTTTCGTCCCCTGGCGTTGGAGCAAGACATTTCACCTGTGGTTGGTTGTCAAAGGGGTAAATGAAGTGTACAATGATGAAATTTCAGGATGCGCAATGAGCAAGTGGCTACATTGTGTACATTTGTTAAGGTCTTATGTATGTAGATCCATAGGTCTTTCAGTTGTCTGGAAGGCCCTACCTGTTCACAAAGCCCACTATGTTATCCAGCCCACATGATGTAAAGATTGGTGGATCTGCGCAGGCGAGAGACAAACATCCCCATAGGTTGTGTTTCAGGGCAGCATTCTGTGCATTAGTGGCACAGATTAATCAATCTTTATGGTACATAAATTACAATAGAGTAGAATTCTGGGACGTTGGTATCAAGTGATGAGCATGCACATACTTTTTAATTCTCAAACTTTAAAGAAAACCCCCCGCATTCTGCAAATCAAATTCACAACGCACATCTTGTAAGTCGCTCTGGATAAGAGCGTCTGCTAAATGCTTAAAATGTAAAAATGCACAACGCAAATGCCCTTCTCTGTTTCTTGCCTTTGTTGCCATGGTTACTCTGCTCATGCTCACCCTTTCCTTCCAGGTCAGATCGACGGGCAGGAGATCACGGCCTCCGCCGTCCTTGCGCCACGGATACGCCCCGCACCCCGCAGGCTCTCGCCCCCACGTAGGATGCCTCCGCCCCCGCCTGTGTGGCGCCGCACCCCACCCCGCATGAGGAGGAGGTCAGTGTGCCCCCTACTGCTATGGAGGATGAAGTGCGGAAACTGCGCAGATCAATTGGGTCTAAGTTTCCCTGACAGGGAATGTTGACTTGCAAAGGACTTGATAATGCCAAGGCACACTGGCAAAACCACATACTAGGGGTTTGGCCAAAATCTCCCCTCTAGGACTATAACAGATTCCACATTGAGGTAGATTCTATTTGGTAAAGTTAGTTTGTGTACTTGTGCAACAAATTAATTTTAACATTCCTGCCTTGCACAGAATGCAGCAACACTGAATTGGGTGAGAGTTTTAAGATGGGGGAGTAGTGTGCTAATTCGCGTTGATTGTAGGCCTGTATCGGTTTATGTCATGAAGTGATTTGTTTGAGCTCATAACCCCCGGATGATACCATCCTATCCGTATGAAAGATGAGGCAACGTGAGTGACTAGTCTATGTTGAGTGTGGGACTGTGACTCCCCCTGCTGACCGCCCACTCTCTCTCTGCCCAGGTCTCGGTCGCCACGCCGGCGTTCTCCAGTTAGGCGACGCTCGCGGTCCCGCTCTCCTGGCCGCCGGCGTCACCGGTCCCGCTCCAGCTCCAACTCCTCCCGGTAGAGCTGCTGCCTTGGCCCCACTGAGCCCTGCGTCCCTCTCCACTCTGAGCCACTCCACTCCTCTCCTGCTTTCCTTCCCTCCCTCCCTCCCTCCCTCCCTCCTCTCCATCCCTTTCCTCCCTCCCTCCCTCCTCTCCATCCTTTACTTTATCCTATTATCCCTCCCCTCCTTCCTTCCTCATTCCTTGTCCTCCTGCTTCCCTCCCTCCATTACTCCTTCATTCACTCCCTCACTCTTTCTCTCCCTTCCTTTTCGTCTTTGAGTGGAGAGGCCCTGCGGCTGTGTGGAAGTTCAGGCCTGTCAGACACCCATGTCTTGGAACCTCAGCGGAAGCAGTTTCTGCAACTGCCTGGACGAGCATTCTGATCCTTTTCTGGTTTTAATATTTTTATCTCCCCCCTCCGTTCTCTCAAAGAAATGTTTGTTTCCATAGTCTCTGACATCTGCCTCAATAAGGGCTCAGCAGTGGAAGCCCTATGAATGTGAAGTGTCCCCCCTTTCTACATCCAACCAGTTTAAATTTTATTAATGGAAGATTTTCATTGGTTGTGAAACCTGTACTTTTGTGCATTGTACATATTGGTGTGCTCCTTGTGGAAAAAATGTAATTTCATAGCTTAATCCTTCCATGCAAGAGCTGTCGTTTTTCCACACTGTTTTTTATTAGTTTTGAAAATAAAGTAAGTAAGAGAAATTCAATTTGGATATGGATTGTTTGTTTCTGTCTTCATACTCTTGGTATTCTCTGCAAATTGCATAAATCAAACTGCCATGTATGTTGCTTGTTGGTAGTCTAGTAAAATGAGTGTTCAATCAGGGTATCATCTGTCTCATTGTGCTAGAGCAACGCGTCTATTCAATCAGACTATCCTGTCTCATTGTGCTAGAAGGACCCCTCTGTTCAATCAGGGTATCCACTGTCTCATTGTGCAAGAAGGACCCCTCTAATCAATCAGGGTGTCCTCCATGTCATTGTCCTAGTGACCTTGCTGTTCAATCGGACGCCTGCCATCTGTTAGCAGTGTAGATGCAGTCCTGCAAAATATCTGCAGCTCAACTGGTGAAACGCAGAATGAAATTTAATGGGTGCAGGGGTTTTGGAGGACAAAGACATTTAGCCAAAGATATTTCAGCAATGCAATATTATTGGAAATTCTCAAACTGAGGGGGAAAAATGTTAATCAGTTAGAAATGTACATTTTTAGTGCCATACCTAACAGACTAGGAATGACCTGCAAGAATGCAAGATGCAGTCACTTGCCTAAACAAGTAAATAGATCTGTTCACCTGAAACACAATTTCTGATGCTCATCTAGGTTATTACTCTGCTTCCTGAGGTTCTCAAAAACCAGTCAAAGTCGTTTGTAAAAGAATAGAATTGGTTGTACCATTTACCTCGCAATGGTGAGTATGTTTTGGAGATGTCACTTTGCATTTGAGAGGGGAGGATGTGTAAACGGGGTGCGTTTGTTAAGGTCCCATCTATGTAGATCCGCTGGCCTTTCAGTTATCTGGAAGGCCCACACTTCTCAAGAGGGGGAGGGGTATGAAGGGGGTGACAGCAGAGGTCTTGTTCAATCGCTGCACACAGAACACTTGAATTGCAGATACCTTGCTTCAAAACTGAGCTGACTTGCAATTAAGCCTTTTGTCAAGGAAGACTTGCTGATTTTGCCAAGCTGTGTTGGATTATTTAGGGTCCATTGGGCCTCTGTGGAGTCTGCAGAATTTAGGAAAGGTGGTGCAAGAGGCCACTGACAGGAAGAAAAGCCTGGCTGCCCCCTGATTGTGAAGTCAATAAGTGCTTTGGTCAGCACACAGGGAAATGGAAACGTGTAATTAAAATCGGTACCTTTGAAATATGGTCGTCTTTGTGAACAATACACATATGCTAGCAAAACCCTCACTTAACTGGACAGCAATCTTGCTAATAAAATATATATTTTTTAAAGTAAATGATTAAACATCTCGAGTCAAAGCTCTAAGCTCTAAGACATTACTATTGCCGCTATTCAGTGGTGCCTGCGATAGAAGTAAAAGATATGTAAATTGACCACTGGAGGTCTCGCTTTTGCTCTATGCGTTCGAGAGAAGGGGAATGAATGTGGCAACCGAAGGATGGAGAGGGAGGGAGGGAGAAAGCGAAAGGGAGGGGAGGGGGAGGTCAGCAACGAGACGGCTGATACGTACAGAGCCGATCTGAAGGAGAGCGAGACGTAGCTGCATCATAATGCTTATTCAGTCGTAAGCGCGGATATATCCTCCAAATAGCGAATTTATCAGTGGACCTTTTCAGGTTCGTGTAATGTTGTAGACAAAAAATATATACACATATATTTTCAAATGAGATAATTCGATTTCTCGTTGCCTTCGGGCATCTTATCAGTTGCACCAAAAGTGGCGGACTTACGCCAGACGACGCCTTTGGAGCCTCTGGAGTGAATTTAGTCCAACACACACAAGAAATCAATAGAAACCATGGCCACGGAGCAAGAGAAGAACAAACGCCGTTTGCAGGAGCTGATGGAGAGACCCGGTAACTCGTGCTGCGTGGACTGCGGTGCTGCAGGTAACGGTGGCAACAATTCCTTAAGTGTGAACGTACTATACCGCTCGGGCCCCTGGAGACAGTGTATTGGAACAAGGTCGTTGATTTCCGTGTAATGTACCGCACTGGATACCCTGTTCAAGAATGCTTTTGAATAGAAATACCTGTCGAGGCTCAGACTGCGCGTTCACCTGCTGTGGAGGAGCTGGCACTTCGCTTCGTATCGCACTTCCTTCCCATATTTAACAGCATTTACACACCGAGCCGGCTAATCTCTTCTGACTATTGGTTAGAAAATATTTTTGTATTAGGTTTTTTCTTCTTCTTCATGCGTATTGTAAATATTTTGGCCTATCATTTGATATTATTTTGGCATATTTATTGAGGGTTTACCATGGGAAGTACATTGAGTTAATTTGTGCTTTTGGAACATAAATGGACACAGACATTGATACCGAGGGGGTAAAAGTTGTTCAAATAAAGAAAAAGGAGTACATAATTGTACCTGCCACCCCCTTATGTCATGTCACCCTAATAAGGTAATAATATTGATAGTAATAATGTTTAATGCGTCTCTGTGCGGAATACCGTATACTGCCAGAGACAGGAAGCAATTTCTGAACTGATGCAGATAACTCGGGAAGTTATCTGTATCAGGTTTGTAGAAAATCGCTACCGTTCATAAAGTGATTTACTTTTATAGATTGTGTGTGTGTGTGTCTGTGCCTGTGTGTGTAAAATAACTCGCATTAAATACTGTAGGTGGCCTTCAGTTGTTTTTAGCTGGCTTGTGTTCTCCATGTGATTGGTATTTTATTAAAACTCCCATTACACGTTACAACAATACCAGCATACATGGTAGAATCATACAAAACAATATGCTTTTTTTTTAAAAATTGGTGGGACATGGGACATTTTTGTGCTAACTACTCTGGAGAGGATGAGAATTCTCTCTCTCTCTCTCTCTCGGAATCGACCCTTTCTCTACTGCTCAGAAAGAAAGGATATTACTCTGAGACATACTGTATGGTCTTGCAGTCCATATCTGGTGAGTCACCAGCATCTCCTGCATTGGGGCGAGGGTTCTCCACACATAGGTTTAATCTGTTTACCGATTGCCCAGGCCCCCCCGGGGGAAACATAAGGGACCACGCCTGTTGAGGCAGATATTGGCTCTGGATATCCAGCGTCGCATTTTTCAGCATTTTGCACTGGAAGGCAAGTTGATTGATTAAATATTCGAAAAACCAATTATATTGCACTTTCCATTGAAACATAGATGAGATATAAAACAAAACAGGTGATTCTTCAATGTGTTTATTCTGCAGTACTCCAATGGAGATGAAGGGGCTACAGCTCAGAATTAAAACACAAGGAACAACGCACACAAAATCAGAGATTCAAACACATAGACATGGAGGTACATACACACACTCTTTATATTGGTCTCCTATATCACATCACAGATTTCTACCTTGCGTATAATGATGGATGTAAATTGTTTTAGAACTTTAAAGTTAAACACAGTTTATTTCCAGCTAATCTAGACCTAATCTCAACATTTCCATAAATCTTCTGTGGTAACAGAAAGTAAGGTTTAATAAAGGTGTGCTTTGTGGCGCAGACTCTGCGCTGAGATTTTGCTGAGTGTGTAGCACATATTTGTACTACCCCTACTATTCTGCTGATAGGGTTCTTTTGTTCTCAGTTAGCAGATTGTGTGCCGTTATCAACAAGAGTTTGCACACAAATAAATCCAAACAGGCATAATAGAATAAAACTGCTGTGTGTAACAGTGAGAGAAAGTACACAATTACAGGAGAAGCTGATTCAGGGTTCACTTGAGGCCTCCTTGTACAAGATGAGTTGCATTTCCTCCCATTCTAACCCTCTCCCTCCAAGCGACAATGATTGGGTACTACATGCACAGGTTAACCCTATGGTGTCTTACCTACTGTGGAAAACATGCTCACCTGCAGTGCCCCATGTATATCTTACTGCGCTGCACACAAACCCAGAGGTGATCCTGTTATTCACCTGCATTCATTTCAATGAGTGGCTGACCTACTGCTGCAGTGGTGTTTAACCGGGGGCCCTATCAAGGACTGTGGGTGGCCCTATCAGAATATACATATGGCCCTATCAGATATGCTTCAAAGGGGATAAAAGGCTGCCCAGCTTGGTAGCTGGTAAAAATATTTATAAATAAACTCAATATCATGAAGTTTTCTTGTATAAGGTTATAACCACCTTGCAATAACTTTTTTTTTGGGTGTGGACATACATGGCGGCGTCACATAAATGAGTATTGGGCCACTGTACTGCTGAGTGTTAAACATTTAGTTGGAAGTCTTTAATTTAAAAAAATCTTAATTCCAGTTATATAATTATTGTTTGTGTCACCGTTAATTTCAGGTTCACACCTGTTAGAAAATGAGTAGCCTATGTCCTGCAAATGTCTTTAATCCCACAAATGTCATTAAATTCGGTTAATGCTATTTTCTCATACAGTATAATTCACAGGTGTCAAACTCATTCCATCGAGGGCCGAGTGTATGCAGGTTTTTGTTGCAACCAATGCACTACACCAGGTGATTTCACTAATTAGCTCACTTCTTCAACCAAGGAGGGTTACAATGCATTGGTTACAACAGAAACAACAGAAACCTGCACCCACTCGGCCCTCGATGGAATGAGTTTGACACCCCTGCAGTAAATAATGTTGTACATCGTTTGATATGTATAATGCTCTATGAGGTTTTACAAAATAGCTACATAATCTTGTTTTGGCATCTTTTAAAAAATATATATAATTTTCAGCATTTTTCACATCACTAAAAAATAAGTACTTTAGCACCTTCAAGGAGGAAATTGTTAAGGGGTGGCTAATGCAACAGCATCTCTGTGCAGAAAACCACATGGCCCCCTTTATGGCTCTGATTTACTATCAGATCTCATTAGTTACTCTCGTGCGCTCTCCTGCCTGTCCAGGGTAAGATTCCTTTTCAAAGCTGGATTCTGTCGCTGCGTAGCGAGGAGCTTACGAAGGGAGAGTAAAGCTCAAATGGGTGATGCTCTCAGTCGCGAGGCTTCCTTACTGAAAGCAATTGATTTACACAGAGATATCCGTACCATGTTACAGGATATGGTTGGATGGAAAAAACGTTGCATCTGAGATGGTCATTCAGTGATCATGAGCGTGTGTATGCAAACGAAGCAAGCCCTCCACATTAATTACTATATTAACGGCCTCATTACACTTCGTTAAATGCTGCCCCCATCTGTTGTGCGAAAGTATCATCTGCTATCAAAGTGTATCTCACTCAGGTTAATTAAGCACTGATAAATGTAGTCTCCTCTTATTTCCAAAGATTTGTAGTACCTGATAAGTGTATTATATGACAATATTTGTAGAACATCAGGGAAATTTATAACATCAATCAGGTACTCTCTTTACATAAAAAAAAATAAAAAAAATTGTTTCTGATTTTATCCTATTATCTCCCAATTTAGTTACACCCTCTATTTTTTGAGGTACTCCGGTACTCCAGAGCCACTCGTGTACGCAGCGAACTCATGCCGGCTTCCCTCCCCCCTCCTCCCTGGGGCAGACAGCCAATTGCAGCCCCCTAGTGGCACTTCCCGAGCCAACTCTGGCGCTGCCGGTGGAATTGAACCCCGGTCGCAGTGGCCAGCATCAAACGTTGTAACCGCTAGACCACCCAGGAGGCCCAGGTACCCTCTTTTGAATGGATTATGATTCATGAACCTCTTAATTGGTGGAGCTGTAATCGACTGACCAATTAAAATACTTTGTTCTTCATATAGTAAATCATGATTGGCTCATGTCAGTAAATCAGATGGCTCTTCATCCATTTTTGGGGTTCAGAAAGCCTCTCTCTCTTTGATTTGATTGGATGGTTTGATTCATTGGCTGAGGTCAGCTCATCAGGGTGAGTCAGCCATGGGCTCAACCAAAGATACTGGATTAGGAAGATGTCTCACAGGGTTGAGCGGTGTCTGCAAATTTTAGTCAGATTGTAATCCATCTGGGAACTTATTGATCATTGATTCCCCTTCAAAAAAAGATTCCTGCTTCTGGGGCTTACTTTTGTAGTTCTTGCAGGCAAGTTTTCAGTGAGAGTGGTGACTCTGCCTTAATCCTCTCTGGCTCAATTCAGCCCAGTTTGATTCCCGGCAGCCCCCATAGCTCACCCCACCGCACACATGCTCCTTCACCTCCGTATATTCAGGAAGACCTCATAGATCAGAGATGGGCAGCTGCTGTCATGTAGAGTTGACAGGTACAGAGCCCATAAACTGAGTGATGGATGCTGTCTCTGGGTGTGCTTTCTGTGAACTCATATTCTACCCAACACTATTTTTAAAGTATAGTGTAACATATGAGTTCCAGAACATTTTCAAAAATATAATTGAATACATTTTCTGTTTTCAAATCCCATGTTTTTTTTCATGTTTTTTTTTTACACGTAATCATGTTGCATTCTACATGGAAATGTGAATATGGTACAAAAAACCCCAGAAACAGGTGATTCTTTAATGTATTTATTGTGTAGTCACTGCTAATACTCTCCAATGGAGATGAACCTGTGAAGTGGTACAACTCTAGGTCAGAATACACACACACGTGCAGGTACACACAGACACACAGAGTTGTAGTCGAGACCGCCTTAAGCAAGTCCAATTCAAGACTGAGACCAGGGCCATTCGAGTCCAATTGAAGACCGAGACCGATGGGGGTTCGAGACCGATTCAAGACAGACCGACAGGGGCTCGAGACAGATTCAAGACTGAGTCCGGAACAATCCGAGCCATATTTGAGACCGAGACCATAAAAGTGCGGTTTTTATGCATTGTTAATGTTGTAAATAGAAAAATGGTTACTGTGGTTTAATACTGTATCAAGTTTAATAATTGCATGTTAAAGTGAACATTGTACATGATGATCAGAATAGTGTGTGTAGGTGTGTAGAGGCATGGTTGCTCTGTCTGCGAATTATGTGTGTGTGTGTCTTTTCTTCTTTCTGTTCATTATGAACTGCTGCAGTGTCTATTGATGGCAACTGCACTCTGCATTCTAGATATCTGACCCAAATACAAAACTGCAGCCACTAAAGCAAAAAACAAACAACAGAAAAACAGCAACTCAGGAGGTACAGGTTCAGACAGCAGCACTGGCCACATTCAGGAATAGTTCACCCTGACCGGCAGCAGTATCTGCAGCCAATGATATGACATATGCACACACTTCTTGTGTTTGGTCATGTATGCTAATCCTTTGTTCCTTTCTTTGCACTGCTGTATTTGTTTTTTTTGCAAGCTTTCAGTTATTCTGCACTTTTGAAATGCAATACTGTAGTGCTACTGTACCATATCGCATGAACACATGCATGCGTTCCATACTGCATGAATAGCCTCAGTCACCTGGTTCAATGGCCCTGGTAGTTAGTGTGTCAGCACTGGTCCTTATAACATTGAGGGCTCACTCCATTGCTAACCTTCTACCAAAGGCCATATGCATGATCCCCTCTGCCTCACTGCATGGCACTCAACATTGAAGAGGTGGATGGTGGGTAGTGGCCCTGCAATAGGCCAGTGCTCTGTCCAGGGGGAATAATGAACGGTATTCATCTTTGGCATTTTTCACATTTGATTTCCTTTCTTCATGGAATCAAAATTGATTTCTTGCCACTGACCAACTCAAACTACTTTATAATGTCAAGTAAAAAACAACTCTAAAGCTTTTTCTTAATTAATTACAAATTAAAAACAGACAATAATTGATTACATAAGTGTCCCCCCCCAGCAATTACAGCTGTGAGTCTGTTTGGGTATCGCAGCTTTGCAGGTTTTTTTCCAGCAATTTTCAAAATGTTCCACATATTCTCAATGGGATTGATTGATCAAACAGTTTTTCCCTAAACCATTGTGGCTTTGGTCATGCATGTCATTGTCCTGCTGGAATATAAATAGATTTTGTTCAAGATTTGAATGATGCCATCCATTTTGTTTTGACAAATTTTCCTGTCCCTGCAGACAAATCCCATAGCATTACCTAACATGTTAATGTAAAAAAGTTCAATCTTGGTCTTCACAGTTGTGCATATTCTCTCCATTTCTTTATGATGGAATTAATAGTGCTCTGGGGGATATTACCATTTTTTGAAATCTTATATCCTTCCCCTGATCGGTGTCTTTGAAAAACCTTTTCTTGGATTTGCTTTGAATGTTCTTTGGTCTTCATGATGAATCTCTTGTTTGGAAATGCACTAACCAACTGTGGGACCTCTCACAGACAGGTGTGTTTAATTTGAAATCATTTGAAACACATTCATTGTACACAGGTGGACTCCAATCAAGTAATTATGTGACCTCTGAAGACAATTGATTGCACCAGTTTGATTGCACCAGTTTTTTATTTGTAAAATAAAACTCTCCACAGTTGTTTTTTTATTTGACATTATAGAGTACTTTGTGTTGATCATTGGAAATAAATCCCAATTAAATCCATTTTGATTCCATGAAGTAAGAAAATAAAATGTGAAAAATGCCAAAGGGGGTGAATACTTATTATATCCACTGTAGGCCATAATACCTCAGTTTGTTTGTGTGTGTGTGACCCAGATCATATTGCCACTGCACCTCACAGCATTACTTCTAGGTGTGTGTAAACTGGTCTTCTTAGTCCCTGGCCACTCACAACATGGCAATTGCTAAATGATAGATTTAGCATCGCAGTTATCAGCATGCATGCTCTCTACATCCGCTCATGACCAGAGCTCAAAGTCAGCAGCCATTTTGGGCTGAAGGCCTACAGCCTCAAAGTTTTGATTTTGATTTTGTGCGCATTCAATTCCCAAAAGATTTTCAGCACATCTGAACTCATTGGGAAAATTGTAAAATGGCTTGCATAAAAGAATGGTGACATCTCGTTTAATTTTCGGCATGTAAGCATCGATTTATTTTTCATTTAGATCAAGGAAGTAATAACAAAATTGCAAAGTTTTTGCTTGACTTTGGGCAATGGACAATTTAGTGTCTGGCTTTGGTTGAGTTTAACTGAGTATTAAAACTGTGATCAATATTCTGTTCATGAACACTGATAAAAACCTTAGTTCTTATCTCTTGGGTCTTCAGAAAGCTTGTTCAATCCACAGAAAAGAGAGATGGCATCATAGATTCTGGGAAATGCATGAGATGTGGAGGTGGTTACAGAACCAAAGAAGAATGCCATACCACGTTTTATGCGTGGCTCTCCAAGTGGGCAAGTGATTGATTAATCTGAATCAAATCCTGACTGTGCCAGTGCTGACTATGGCCAGGAGTCTCACAGAGTGATGTTAATAAAATCTCACTTAGACTTCCTGGTTAACTATGGTGGAAGGATTTCCCTCAGTAGTGCATGTATTTCCCACCTGATCAAGCAGTTCTTCAACAAAATAACTGAACAGCACTGCTGCTACATCACTGTGTATTACAGCAGATTATAAAACATAAGCAATCTTCTATGGGGACCCTACTATAACAAAATATTACAAATATCTTTATTTGAACATTGACTACAATTACAATTACCTCATTTATCAGACGCTCTCATCCAGAGTGACTTACAACAAGTGCATTCCACTGAGTGAGGTGACACAGCATATCACATTAATAGCTGGTACAACTCCCTCACAAAAATAGCTGCTAGGAGCACACAGAGCAGCTAGGTGAACATTATTTTGTCTTTATATAAAAGAGATGGGGGCAAGTTCCAATGTGATCCATGAGGGGCTAGGGGTAAGGATGGGAGTGGGGGAGTCGAGGTGCAGTCTGAAGTGATGGGTTTTCAGTGTGCAGTAGAACTCTGCACTCCTCACGGTGGTGGGGAGGTCATTCCACCACTGGGGTGCCAGAACAGAGAAGAGTCGTGATTCAGATGAGCAGCTTCTGGCTCCTCATAGAGCTCCATGCCAGGCGGCCAGAAGTTGCAGAGCAAAGTGACTGAGCTGGGGGGTATGGTTCGATCATAGCCGGGAGGTAGTGACAAAACCACTGCTGACCCCATCACCACAAAAAAGGATTTGTGTCATCAGAAGTGAACTCTGCATCAGCATGGGGCTGTGATCAGAGCACTGGACTCTGGAACGGAAAGACATGGGTTTCAGTCCCATATGGGGGTCAAGCTGCTGTTCCTTTAAGAAAAGTACATTTACCACGTATAAAATAAAATGAAAAAAGGATATTATCTACACAATGCAAATAGTGTAACCATTGCATGGCCATCATATCATGAGAAGTTGTGTCCATTCAAGCTCAAGGTGGTCTGAAACTTTTGGATCTTCTCTTTCCCTTTGCTTGTTTCATGGCAGAGAGGTTGTTTTAATATTCAGGTTACATCCTTTATATTAAGTGTGATATGGCTGGTATATTCAGATAAAGAAGACAGGGACTCTATACATTTGTAGATTTCTGTGTAAATGTGTCTCTGCTCTCTCTTGCAGTATAAATGGTCAAAATATAGTTTCTAAAACTGAACACTAATTTTCTACCGCAAGGTGAGTCACTGTGGTGTTCATTCGAGTGACTCTTATTGCACAAGACAGGCTGTGTATCGTAGATTTCCCAGTGAGACCAATCTCATTTTCATGGACATTATTTTGATACTTCAGTGCAGAAGGGAATCACTTGATTAATGCTCTGCCATAGGTTGTGGCATGGTTTGAAATGAGCTTGGACAGTTTTTAGTTCATGGTGCTTGTGAGTTTGTCTATCGGTTTCAAACCTTGCCATATGCAATGCAATTAAGTTGATTAAGATATAATGTGAAGAGGTGGAGGAAGGATCAGTGTGCTCAATACCTGTATTCTGTCTGGCTAACCCAGTGCCAAGCTGAGGATGTTCCCCCTCAGATTTGTTAGTATTTGCTTTAGTAATATAATCATATAAAAATAATATAAATCTATAATGTTGTATATATTATACAGGTAACTGTATAAAGGAAAGGAAATACTTGAGTAAATGAGGGATACAAAGTGTATTGAAAGCAGGTGCTTCCACACAGGTGTGGTTCCTGAGTTAATTAAGCAATTAGCATCCCATAATGCTTAAGGTTATGTATAAAAATGCTGGGCAGGCCCAGTTGCCCATTATTTTGGCTATCATGGCTAGAAGAAGAGATCTCAGTGACTTTGAGAGGGGTGATTTCTTGGGGCATGTTTAGCAGGAGCTTCAGTGATGAAGACTCCTCAACTTGCTGATGTTTCACGAGGAACAGTGGCTAAGGTGATGTCGGCATGAAAGTCTGAGGGAAAGATATCAACAACTAGAGGCAACTGTGGTCGAAAGGGCATACTCCTCAACCATCATATCCGTGCATTGGTTTGAGATGCAAGGCAAAACAGACAAGGTGGTTTAATCAATAACAGTCCATCTAGTACTTCACAAAGAGGGATTCTATGGTCGGGTTGCAGCCCTAGTAAGACCCTTTATGTTGGCATTTCCTTTATTTTGGCAGTTACCTGTATATAATAATATATAATATAATCTTACATGATGGGTAGCACATCTCATAGGGACATCAACAGTCTGATGCCAGCTGAAAGCCATAGCCTAATTCATCAATTACTCATGTAATGTCATCTAAGAAAATGGAAATGGTAATAAGAAGCTCTTAGGCAACTGTAAACAGCAAATCCTGCAGAGGAAACATACCTCTTAAATGTCCTTTAGAAACCATGTACAATTTTGCTGATCTCTGATACCCATAGGCAATGGGAGTCAGGGAACCAGAGTGTTCTCTTAGCTGGCCTGTGGGTTTTAAAGTTCTGTAGGAAGGAATCAGGCTGTGGAAGCCCTTAAATATCAGTGGGAATATCATCTTCAATTTTATAAGAAATTATGCCAGGAGCCAGTGCAAAGAAGTCAGCTCAGGTCAGAATTTGTGATTTATTCTTGTCATTTCTTTGTGTTTTAATTTATTCAAAGCACATTTTGAAACTCTAGCGACCAAGATGATGTGATGTTTAAATATGTATGAGATAGAATGGATGTGAAGAAGCCTTTCTGCACTGGGCTGTGAAATACTGGAGTTGGGAAATATTGTGTTGGCAACATGTTTTTCTCCTTTTTTTCCTTTAGTCCCTCTAAACATTAGGTCTGAATAAAAACATGTTTTTTTTACATGTAGGCTGGCGTGGACCTCAGTTCACAATGCTGCAGCCCGTTTCGTGCTCAACCTTCCTAAATCTTTCCATGTCACCCCACTCCTGTGCACCCTTCATTGGCTCCGGGTAGAAGCTTGCATCAGGTCCAAGAGGGCAGTAAAGGAAACCGCTCCTCCCTACCTCCCGGCTATGATCGAACCATACCCCCCAGCTCAGTCACTTTGCTCCGCAACTTCTGGCCGCCTGGCATGGAGCCCTACGAGGAGCCAGAAGCTGCTCATCTGGATCACGACTCTTCTCTGTTCTGGCACCCCAGTGGTGGAATGACCTCCCCACCACCGTGAGGAGTGCAGAGTTGCTTCCTATCTTCTGCTGCACACTGGAAAGCCAGTGCAGAGAGGAGAGTAGAGGGGTGACGTGGGTGAACTTGAACACCAGATGTGTGGCAGCATTCTGGACTAGTTGCAGTGGCTTGATGGCACAGGCTGGTAGGCCTGCCAGCAAGGAATTGCAGCAGTCCAGACGTGAGATCACCAGAGCCTGGACCAGGAGTTGTGTGGCCTCTTGGGTGAGGAACGGTCGGATCCTTCGGATATTGTGGAGGGAGAATCGGCAGGTCCGAGTGATCGCTGCAATGTGGCCCGAGAAGCACAGCTGGTTGTCCGGGGTCACTCAAAGACTCCTGGCAGACTGGGGCGGAGACTCTATGGAGCCTTCCACGGTGAATGAAGAATCAATCATCGGGGAGCCCTTCGCTGGCAGGAAGAGCAGCTCTGTCTTCCCCAGATTCAGCTTCAGGTTGTGGGTGGACATCCAGGCAGAGATGTCGGCCAGGCATGCAGAGATCCGTGCCGGGACCTGGGTCTCAGATGGAGAGAGGGAAAGAAAGAGTTGAGTGTCATCGGCATAACAGTGATAAGAAAAACTGTTAGCTGAGATAACAGAACCAAGTGACTTGGTGTACAGGGAGAATAGGATGGGGCCTAGCACTGAGCCCTGCGGGACTCCGGTAGAGAGGGTGTGGGGAGAGGAGAGGGATCCTCTCCAGGCCACCTGGTAGGACCGATCAGCCAGGTAGGACTTGAACCATGTCAATGCAGATCCAGAGATTCCCATCTCGACGAGAGATGAGAGCAGGATCTGGTGGTCCACGGTGTCGAATGCAGCTGACAGGTCGAGGAGGAGGAGGACAGAGCTAAGGGATTGGGACTTAGCCATGTGAAGAGCCTCAGTGACCGCAAGGAGAGTAGTCTGTGGAGTGGCCTGCCTTGAACCCAGATTGGTTAGGATCAAGCAGGTCATTCTGTACGAGATGAGCAGACAGTTGGTTATAGACAGCCCACTCTAGTGTTTTGGAGAGGAATGGGAAGAGAGAGACAGGTCTGTAGTTGGAAATGACAGCAGGATTCAGAGAGGGTTTTTTGAGGAGGCGAGAAGGAAGACAGAGGGTGAGAGGTTTAGGTAGCGAGATGGGTGAGGGAGAGGAAGGGGGGAAGGAGCTGCAAATGTCATCAACCTTCTCGCGAAAGAAGGATGCGAAGTCATCCGCGATTAGAGAGGAGGGGGGTGAGGAGAGAAGAAAACGTAGAGTATGTAGAGTTTTCGAGGATTAGAAACAGAAGATTGAATCTTGGAAAGGAAAAATGCAGACTTAGCAGAGGAGAGGTTAGAGGAAAAGGTAGCCAGGAGAGTGTGGAAGTCAGTCAGAGCCACAGGGGATTTGGATTTTCTCCATATCCTTTCAGCTGCTTGCAGTTTGAGGTGGTCATCCTGAATGGAGTCAGTTAGCCAGGGGGTGGGGGCTCGGAGACGAGCAGGTTTAGTGGATAGAGGACAGAGTGAATCAAAGGAGGAGGAGAGAGAGGAAAGTTGGGTGGATGATGCTTTCTCAGCAGGTAGCTGAGAGAAAGCATCAGTAGGGGTAAGGGAAGATAGAACAGTAGCTGACAGGGCAGTGGGGGAGAGAGAGCGGAGGTTGCGATGGGCAAGGGCACTGGGGGCAGGTGAATTTGGTTTAGGCGCAGAGGGGAGGGGGAGGGAGAAAGACAGAAAGCAGTGGTCAGACACATGCAAAGGAGATACCACAATGTTGGGTGAGGTGCAGTTCCTAGTGAAGACCAGGTCCAGTTGGTTATCAGCCTTGTGGGTGGATGGGGATTCAGCCACAGTGAAGTCAAAGGACCGAAGCAGGGGGAGAAATGCGGAGGAGTGAGGGGTGTCCAGCAGCAGGTTGAAGTCACCGAGGAGTAAGACGGGAGTGCCATCCTCAGGGAAGGAGCTGAGTAGGGCATCCATCTCATCTAGGAAACTCCCCAGTGGACCTGGTGGGCGATAGAGAACAATGATATGCAGTTTACATGGAACAGTGACAGTGACAGCATGAAATTCAAAGGAGGAGGATGAGAAGTGTGGAAGAGGAACAATACTAAATCTCCACAGGGGGGAGATCAGTATACCTGTCCCTCCACCTCTACCTGAGGGTCGGGGAGTGTGGGAGAAGGTGTAGGCAGCTGAGAAGCAGCAGGGGTGGCCGTGTTCTGCGGAGTGATCCATGTCTCCGTGAGCGACAGCAACTGCAGTGAGAGTAGGGAGGCCTGGGCCGAGATGAAATCGGCCTTCCGGACAGCGGACTGGCAATTCCATAGTCCACCTGCTAACACCACGTCAACACCGGGAGATCTAGGAGGGTGGATGAGATTGGAGAGGTTTCGGGTGTGAGTAGAATCTCTCCTTCTAGGAAATCTAGAAGAGGAGACACGGACTGGAATAGGAAGGTAGCATGTAGTGTTAGATGCAGAGGAAGTAGAACAGGAAGAGACAAAACTATGATACTTACCGTGCGGTGAGCACTCCCTAACTGGCCTCCCTTGGTGGACACCTGCAGGTAGACTCCCTTGTCTTTGTCCGTTGAGTCCTGACTCCTACAGGTAGACTCATTTGTCTTTGTCCGTTGAGTCTTGACTCCTGCAGGTAGACTCCTTTGTCTTTGTCTGTTGAGTCTTTGTACGGGGAGGCTAGGATGGGGAGGCTGCCGCAAAAAGCTGCCGCTTTCCAGAACGAATGCAACTTATAAAGCTCAGTGGTGCTAGGCGCAGCTGATAACAATAGAGACTAATTTACAACTCACAGGTCCCTCCCGCTACTCAGGGAATGCTCAACTACAGAGACGGACGTTACACCTGAAACAATTAAACCGATTGAAAGCAGCTAAGTACCGATCAACTTTGAAATAAAACTTCTAAGCAGCAATAAATACTAACACTGGAACATCAGCAACAAGGTAATGATTAACAGAACTAAGTCACATTAAATGCCACTGCAACCAGTGAACAGGTAGCGAACACAGTAGTTAAACACAAAATCTCACGCCGGGTAACTCTGGATGAGAGCGTCTGATAAATGAGGTATTTGTAATTGTAATCAATGTTCAAATAAAAATATTTGTAATATTTTGTTATAGTAGGGTCCCCATAGAAGATTGCTTATGTTTTATAATCTGCTGTAATACACAGTGATGTAGCAGCAGTGCTGTTCAGTTATTTTGTTGAAGAACTGCTTGATCAGGTGGGAAATACATGCAGGGAAATCCTTCCACGACAGTTAACCAGGAAATCTAACTGAGATTTTATTAACATCACTCTGTGAGACTCCTGGCCATAGTCAGCACTGGCACAGTCAGGATTTTATTCCAATGAATCAATCACTTGCCCACTTGGAGAGTGGTATGGAATTCTTCTTTGGTTCTGTAACCACCTCCACATCTCATGCATTTCCCAGAATCCATTATGCCATCTCTCTCTTCTGTGGATTGAACAAGCTTTCTGTGCATGCCGAGGAATGGAGGACCAATGTTGAAGAGATCAGGGGGTCTGGGGAAGTCTGCAGATTTTGGGGGTCATCTGCCTGGCAGCGGATGCAGAACTGCACCCTGGGAAAACAGCACTCAAATCAAAATAATAAGCATGTTGACATTACCTTTCTCAGCATTCAGCAATACTGCCATTAGTGTTAAAAATACAGATACGGAGGCGACGGATGGCGTATCGGTCTAACGCGCCACACTTTGGTGTGGTGTGTGCTGCCTGTCAGGGACGGGGTTCGAAACCCGCGTCTCTACCAGACCAGCCCTGGTCGTCAGCCCCGAGCGGAGGCGGCATTTGGCTGTCCGCCTCCGGGTTAGGGGGGAGGATGAGCTGTCACGAGTCTGTCGAGGAGAAGGTAAAAGGCATCTGTGGAAGAATTTCCATCTTGGAAGAGGCGGGAACAATCGGCCGGAATGAGTGTCTCGCTCCCGGAGGACAGGCGGTGGACTCGTGGGGGTGGGGAATTGAAATAAAATAGAGGGTATAATTGGCAACCAAATTGGGGAAAAACAGGAAAAAAATAGAAATTAAAAAATTTAAATTAAAATTAAAAAATACAAAAAATACAGATACTAATGCTAATTCTAAGAGTAACTATTAGCTCTTAAAACCCTGATCAGTGTAGTGTCAGTGACATATAATGCCCAGACTGAAGGAAATCCTGTGGGCTGTTTTAGACCAGATGACGTTGTAGATGTTTGACCACAGCCTGTTCTAGGCCCTGTGATAGAAAAAAGTAAGATCAGAGGAATGGTGATGGAGGAACTGCTGACTTAGTTCAACAGAGTTCAACAGAGCCTGATGTGGAAGTCCTCCACCCTCCCATGTGTATACTCTATGACCCGGTTTCAGTCACATTATGATGGCTGCCATTCATTCAATTAAATGACCAGGCAAATTACTTGAATACTAAAGATTCTGCTTCAGAATGCCCATTTTGAAGTTCCGTGATCCGATTGATTTTAAATACTGCATCTCATATTTAAAAATGACACTGACTGGCTGAACTGCTGTATGAAAATTGACATTATGATCAGTTTTGGGTAATTTTGCTTTTTCAGTTTAACCAACTCCAGTCATTCAAACCTTTTCGTAATTTTACAGTTATTGGTGTCATTACCATTCATTAACAGATTCCACCACCAAAAGGGCTTGACTTATTGACTGTGCATCCTGTTCAATACATATTGTTTGAAGAGGGAAGCTCCAGACCAAAACTCTAGACATTTGTTTGCATTTAAGGCGTATATTAAAAAAATGGATTATGCAAGTATGAGTAAGTTCTTTGGCTTGGAGTCCGATGGCAGGTATTGCACATTGGACCCAGTTGCTGACCCCCCTGGACATCATAGAACAGGATGTAGGAGTAGGGGTGGAGACAGGAAGGTGGTGGGATGCCAAAAACCACAAATGTGGAAGAGAATAGGTATGTGGGATATAAGTATTTGAGATAACGCGCCTCTATGTTTCAGGTAATTAACTAGGGCTTGTCTGGACTTTGCTCTCCTGAATCTTTGTTTTGGAAATCTGAAACCTTAGAACATCCATCAATTAATTTATGCAATTCATATATGATTTCCTCTGCATGGTTTTCTTAGGAATAGCTTAAATTAAATTCTAATTAAATATCAAAAAATGAAAAGGAAGGTCACACACTTCTCTGGAACAGAAGTGTAGACTGAGCCGGACTGACGCAGCTGGGGAATTGAGCCACAGCCACAGTGGGCAGCCTGCACTCTGGACGGGTGCCTTTATCATTGCGCCATCCAGGGCCCTATGGGTTCCCTTTTCAATCTCTGACCTCATGTATAAAATGGAGTGTGCTTTCAAAAAACCTGAGTGAATCAACATGGAACTGCTTAAGGAAGATTACTCCTGCATTACTGCAGTCAGGCCAGTGTAGACTGCACTGAGCCACTGGCCTGGTAATTTGGGGCAGATTGACCCGTATCTGACATATCTTTGAACTGCAGGGGGTTTGTCCCTGTTAACAGGCATGAGGGCCTCTTCCACAGATATATACAGTCAATGGGAAAGCATGGGTTTTGGGTTTGGGTTTGGGCATTTAAATAGCTTTTTTTGTTATTGTTTAATTTACACTACCGTTCAAAAGTTTGGGGTCACCTGCTGGAAACTATTTTTATCTCATAATTGACAATGCTTTACACCGTATACATTTCTGTAAATACTTTAAAATGACAAAAAACACATGTAACAATGAACAAAATGAACATCAAAGAAATGTTCAAGAAAATTATATTGAAAATTGAATCTTGGATTCCTCAAAATAGTCACCCTTTGGCGTGAGAATAGCCTCACAAACATTGGCCATTCGGTTAATATGTTTTAGCAGGAAATCACCCGACATGTTTTCCCAGCTATCCTGCAGCAATTCCCAGAGAAACTTGTGGGTTGCTTTGCTTTGACTCTTCCTTTCCAGTTTGTCCCATACAAGTTCTATGGGATTGAGGTCTGGACACTGGGCAGGCCAGGTCTTTAGTTTGAGTTGTTGTTCACATTCCTCCTTCACCAGATAGTTCTTGCACAACTTCAAGGCGTGTTTCGGGTCGTTATCTTGCTGAAGAATGAAGGAGTGCCCGATTAGCCATAGTCCAGATGGAAGGTGACCCCAAACTTTTGAACGGTAGTGTAGGTCTGACACTGATGATCCTCACGTACTATTCAATAGTACTTTAGTGCCACATCACAGCACAGTATATGGATCGATACACTTTTATATGATCTGCCATACACAGTGATGATCTGATATATAGTCTGTCATATGCGGTGATTAACTGATGTATGCAGTAATTATCTGATATGTGGTATCAAATTTGTAGTGATTAACTGACATATACAGTGATTAACTTGTGAGATACCACAGAGTTCATCTAGATACTGGTCAAGTGTGTGATTTATTGAAAAGAATGAACGATGACCTTAAGCATACATACCACATGTACAATTACACCAGGTTTAGCAAGGCAGGGCAAATACCACCCAATATTACAATGTGTGTGTCTTTATGCATTGGAGGACATTGCATGGTGGATTGGGCCCTGTCACAGAAACAGTGGCCACTGTGATGTGAATACATGGAAATGATTCTGGGGGCCTCAGCAAATCATATGGTCAGTACTCTTTACACAAGATGATTTACAGTCTGATATACAGTCTCGACTGATGCCGAGTGATTAACTAAAATACACAATTATTGACTGGTATATGGTATGCAGTCTGATTTATGCAGATTGATTAACTGATGTACTGTCTGATGTATGCAGTTATTAGCTCATACAGAACAACTTATGTATTAGTTACACTCCAGTTACCTCTGTGTTATGCATGTTGTTGAGTTTTGATTAATAGCCCACTACTCTACACTGCTACTGCTCCACACTACCACTACTCCACACTGCCACTACTCTACACTGCCACTACTCTACACTGCCACTACTCCACACTGCCACTACTCTACACTGCTGCTACTCCACACTGCCACTACTCTACACTGCCATTACTCTACACTGCTGCTACTCCACACTGCCACTACTCTACACTGCTACTACTCCACACTGCCACTACTCTACACTGCCACTACTCCACACTGCCACTACTCTACACTGCCACTACTCCACACTACCATTACTCTACACTGCCATTACTCTACACTGCTGCTACTCCACACTGCCACTACTCTACACTGCCTGTACTACACTATGCCACACTTCCACTACTCTACACTGCCTGTACTACACTATGCCACACTGCCACTACTCTACCCTGCTGCTACTCCACACTGCTGTTACACCACACAGCCACTATTCCACATTGCTATTACTCCACACTACCGCTATTCCACTATGGTGCTTTGCCTCTGTTAATGTTGTTGATCTGACTGAACGTTAACTGCTTGGCTTTCAGACCCGGACTGGGTGTCCTTCACCCTTGGCGTGTTCATGTGTCAGCGCTGTTCTGGCATCCACAGGAACATCCCCCAGATCAGCCGCGTCAAGTCAGTGACACTGGACGGCTGGCAGGCCACAGAGGTGGAAGTAAGTGGGTGGGGCTTATTGAGGCGGGAGTGAGGCGCATTGGCTTGAAGGAACAGATCAGGTAGGTGAGACTTTTTGTGCGTGTGGAGGGTGATTCTGTGGCTAGAGGCGGGATCATTGTGCAGTTTGAGCCATGGATACCTGTACGGGAATGGGGAGGGGAGCATGAGAAGAAATAGGGGGGAGGGAATTGTGGGATCATTGGCTGTGATAGGGAGCAGGATAGTTTTGAGAAGCTGGATAGCGGCAGGGACATTTTGGAGGGGTGAGAGGAGAGGAGTGAATGCTCGCGGGGTGGGGGGTTGAGTTGGGGCTGTGGTAAGCAGGGCCTTGGATGGGGTGCCCAGGTCTGCTGCTCTTCCTGCAGCAGTACCCCGACCTAACCCAGCCCAGCCAGGTGGAATTGATTGGTGGTTATTTATCTTTGTCAGCTGGCGGAACCTGAAGAAGTCATCAATGTGGACCCCTCTTGAAGAGAGACAGATGAGATAGTGTTGGCAGAGGAACAGGGCGATAGGGGGGATCTCTCAGATGGAAGCACAGCATGTGTCAGGGCTGTCCTTGGCAGTTGATCCTTTTAGAGAGGGGGCAAGCTAAAACAAGGAGAGTGTGGCAGAGGAGCAGGAGATGGCAAGGGTATTGAAAGCGCTGTTTTGGCAGCCCTGCTGAAGGAAGTGAAGGGGTTTCTGCTGATGGCTGCATTGTGTGTTAATGAGAGATATGGAAAAGGAAAAGAATGACCACAGCACTTATTTTCCTCTCTTCCCCTCTCTCTTTCCCCTACCCCATATTTCTCTTTCTCTCTCTCCCTCTGCCCCCTCTCTCTCTCACACTGTCCTGTCCCTTTTTTCACTCGCTCTCTCACCCTCTCATTTTTCTCTCCCTCTCTCACCCTCTCTCTTGCTCTCTGTCTGTCTCTCCATCTGTCTTTCTCTTCCTTTATTGGAAAACCGTTCATTCAAATTTCCAATGTACTGAGTACCTGTGAGTATTTCCACATGAGGGGCACTTTTCAGCGTTGGCACCCATTTACCTGAACTTTCAACCAGTCTATAGTTGTCTGTCATCTTTGCGTTGGCTCCTGAAACATTATCTGTAATGTCACCTCAATTGCTGTGCTGTTATATCTTTAACATACTGTAAATTCCCTATCAGAGATTCAAACAAGCTTGAAGTTTCCATGGGGAAAAATACCCATTATTCATTGAACAATTGAACATAAAGTTGAGAGTCAAAAAAACTGAACACAGGTGCGCTCATGAAAGTAGAAAAATAACTATGTTGTGTTGTGGCATATCCAAAAAGGAGTCAAAATTGAGCCTATGCGTACGCCTATTCGCCTTCATAAGGGCTTGGCCCAAAGACTGGCTAAGGATATATTTATATCAAAGAGTGCCTTGAATCCGTGCTGACTTTGAAGCAAAAAAATTTTCCACTAGCTTTAGCGTTAATATTGTTGTTGGCTACAAAGCTGAGAGTGTTTGTGTGGATGCAATTTGATAACGAGTACATACGTAGATGATTGGTGAATGATTTGTATGTTTGGTCAAGTACCCCCGTGTCTTCCCTGTGTGTTCTTGGAAAAGGGCTGTTTCTATGTAAAGCCAGTCCTTGTGTGGCTCTTTCTAAAAATATCCTCTATCATAATTATTCTCATCAAACAGTCCTTTGAGGACTTCTGTGAGGCTCAGTCAGTAAAGGGGATCGCCATGAGGGCAGGCAGTGTGGTTTAATTATTAGGGAACTGGGCCTGTAGCACAAAGGCTGCAGGTTCAGTTCCCTGGTGGGGCACTGCAGTAGTACCCTTGAGCAAGGTGCTTCAGTGAAATATCCAGCTGTGTAAATGGATTATATGTAAAAGAAATGTAACCTGTGTATGTTGCTCTGGATAAGAGCATATGCTAAATGCTTGTAATGTAATGTAATGCAATGGCAGTCTTTACCTTATAACCCATGCATCACATGTTTGAGCCTCAGGTATGCCATTAGAGGTCATAGATTACTATGACCAGGAATTCACAGCGGTGGGACAGGGGTAGGGAGGGTTTAACTCAGCCAGGGTTGCTCATGTTACTGCTGCATTTCCTCCTCCTAACGATGTGCCACAGGCTACCAGCTGCCACCAGTAAGAGATAAGCCTCTCCACCGATTGGTGCTAGCTCTCTCCTGTAGTACTCTCTGGCCTGTATTGTGTAAAACAGTCACTGGATTGTGGGCGTGAACATCAGGGGAATGTGTGTGCTTCAGCTGCGGTGTTCTGGCTCTGCGGGTGTGGGTGGCACAGTGTTAACTTTGCGATTAGCCTGTGAGCCTTTTTCCACAATCATGCTCTGTTTTAATTAATTTAGTTAATATGGGCATAGTTTGAGGGCATAGTTAATATGGCAAATTCTCTCTCTCCTTCTCGCTCTGTCTGCAGTTCATTGCTTCGATTGGAAACAACGCAGCTAAAGACAAGTACCAACAGAAGATGCCACCTTTTTACTACCGTCCCACACACACAGACTGCCAGTAAGTCTCCAACCATTCTGGTTCATCTTCCTAGCCAGTGTGTTTACAGTGTGTTTTTGTGAATATGAACATGGATACGAGTACAAATGTAAATAAACATTGTTCTTTTTACAACAAAGAATAGGGAAAGGAAATGAAAGTAAAGCATTTGTGATGATTTGGTTTGCGCACTGCTATGGTGAACCTCTGTGGCTTTTTGGGTGGGGTTGACGAGGCGGGGCGTGGTGCAGAAGATGAGGTTTGATTTGGTGGAATATTATACTATCGAGTAGCTCTGTCATGCTGCAAATATAGATGAATAGATTATAGATTAAGTCTGGGGTGTGTGACTGATGGGGTAACAGTAGAGCAGTATCCACTAAAACAAAGGGAGGAAGGAAGGAGGAATGAAAGAAGGAAGGAAGAAATAAAAAGTGAGGGTGAAAGATTAGCCTGTGAACAAGATGATGGGAGAATGGGCTAAAACACATTTGTGAGTGTGGTGTGGGAAGGACTCCTTATGTCAGTTATCTTTGCATGTGTGCATGCATGCCTACAAATATGTATATGTATGTCTGTAGGTGTGTGTTTGTGTGTCTGTGAGCGTGAATGTGTGTGCGTCTGTCTGCAACTTTGTGTGTATGTGTGTGTGTGTGCTTTTTAGGAAGATCAGGGTAAAGGGAGCTCTTCATATGATTGTTTAACATGATTCATTACATAATGGCTTTCCCTCTGTAGTTTGACTGGTGGTGAGTGGGCACTGTATCTATTAAGAAGGCTTCATCCAAAAGGTTTAGGTAAAATAGGCAGTCAGTTGGTACAGTTTTGATGTCACCCCCCTGTAATGGAGATATGAGCTCAGCTGGACCCCCCATAGAGTGACTTGCCCAGCTAACACAAAACATTTCAAGATCATTGGCGAACATTCTGCTTTGATTCCCATTTGGTTGTGAGATAATGTTATGATGAGAACATTCCCAAAACATTCCCTTGAAATGTAATTGAATTTCTGTCAAAGTCAGATAAAGTCAAGTCCAGATACAGTATGTGGCTTACACAATTACTGCTAAATCCAATGATGGTTATCATTAAGTCATAAAAAACACCACGGTGGATATCTGTCAACATTTTAAGAATGTTCTGAATGTAAGTACAGAAGTGGCAGATTAGTTGCCAATTTCTAACTTCTCTGATACAATTAAGGAAAAGACTCTTATGATTGTCAGATGTACTTTATCAGTTCTGGAAATGAAATGATACTACTGGGCTGCCCAACTGAGAACAGGTCAACTATACATGGCTATTGCATCATGCTCAATTCAACCTTTGAATTAAAATATATTCTTTATTTTAGGTTGAAAAAGGTAAAGCAACTTGACTAATTGAAGCTATGGGAGGCAGGCCACAAATTTGAATGATAATGATAACACTTTCATTCAATAAGGGTATTACACAATTACTTTTTCAGGAATGAATATTTCATTTACATTTTTCTATATAGAATTTTGTACATTTCTACAAATACAACATCTTGTAAAGTACACTGCCTGGCCAAACTAAGCACCACCTGGATTTAACTAAGCAAATAGGTAAGAGTCTTCCATTGGATAATTACTGCAGTGATTAATATGTTTTAGCTGGCAACAAGTTATTTAACCCTAACTGATGCAGTGAGTAGCTCCTCATTTCTTAAACAACCATGTCGGAAGACATATCCTGTGGTTGTGGAAAAGATGGCCAAATTATTGGCCTGCATCAAGCAAAGAAAACAACTAAGGAGATTGCTAAAAATACTAACATTGGGTTAAGAACTGTCCAACACATTATTAAAACCTGGAAGGATAGTGGTGAACCATCATCTTCGAGGAAGAAATGTGGTCGGAAAAAAATCTTGAATGATCGTGATCGGCGATGACTTAAACGTTTGGTGAAATCATATCATAAAAAAATCAACAGTAGAACTCACGGCTATGTTTAATAGTGAAAGTAAGTGCGTTTTCCACACGCACAATGCGAGGGGAACTCAAGGGACTGGGACTAAACAGCTGTGTAGCCTTAAGAAAACCAACCTAAAAAAAGGCTTCAATTTGCTAGGGAGCATAAAAATTTAACTCTGGAGCAATGGAAGAAGGTCATGTGGTACATTTTACATTTGACATTTTAAGCATTTAGCAGACGCTCTTATCCAGAGCGACTTACAAGATGTGCATTAATACATGGTAGGAACAATCATAGTTAGCGCACAAGACCAGTGCAGGAATACAGCAATAGACATCATTGCAGGCATCTGCATACCATACCTGTAACACCTGGAAGGAAAAGGTTAGTGAATATTTTTGTTTTTTTTTTTTTTTGTCAGTATAGTGTTGAACAAGTAAACAGTGATGAAGACAATTTAGCTAGATGGACAGAGTTCAGTGGTAGTGGAGTCTGAAGAGGTGGGTTTTGAGTCTCTTGCGGAAGATTTCAAGTGATTCCGTGGTCCTGACCGATTGCGGAAGGTCGTTCCACCAGCGAGGGATCAGGACAGAGAAGAGGCGAGACCGCGAGGAGCGGCTGCCAGGCGCCCGGAGGGAAGGGACAGTCAATTTACCAGAGGAGGCGGAGCGGAGGGGTCTGGGAGGGGTGTAGGGAGTGATGAGTGACTGGAGGTAAGGGGGAGCAGTACCTCTGGCCGCTTGAAAAGCAAGCACCAGTGATTTGAATCTGATGCGTGCTGCGATGGGGAGCCAGTGCAGAGAGGAGAGTAGAGGGGTGACGTGGGTGAACTTCGGTTGGTTGAACACCAGACGAGCAGCAGCGTTCTGGACTAGTTGCAGTGGCTTGATGGCACAGGCCGGAAGGCCTGCCAGCAAGGAATTGCAGTAGTCCAGACGTGAGATCACCAGGGCCTGGACCAGGAGTTGAGTGGCCTCTTGGGTGAGGAACGGTCGGATCCTCCAGATGTTGTGGAGGGAGAAACGGCGGGTCTGAGTGATCGCTGCAATATGGCTCGAGAAGCACAGCTGGTTGTCCAGGGTTACCCCAAGACTCCTGGCAGACTGGGACGCAGACACTATGGAGCCTTCCACGGTGATTGACGCATCAATCATCGGGGAGCCCTTCGCTGGGAGGAAGAGCAGCTCTGTCTTCCCCAGGTTCAGCTTCAGGTGGTGGGTGGACATCCATGTGTAGATGTCAGCCAGGCATGCAGAGATCCGTGCCGGGACCTGGGTATCAGATGGAGAGAAGGAGAGAAACTGTTGAGTGTCATCAGCATAACAGTGATAGGAAAAACCATGAGCAGAAATAACAGAGCCAAGTGACTTGGTGTACAGAGAAAATAGGACGGGGCCTAGCACCGAGCCCTGCAGGCCTCCGGTAGAGAGGGTGTGGGGAGAGGAGAGGGATCCTCTCCAGGCCACCTGGTATGACCGGTCAGCCAGGTAGGACTCGAACCATGTCAACGCAGATCCATATATTCCCATCTCGACGAGAGATGAGAGCAGGATCTGGTGGTCCACGGTGTCGAATGCTGCCGACAGGTCGAGGAGGAGGAGGGCGGAGCTAAGGGATTGGGACTTAGCCCCATGAAGAGCCTCAGTGACAGCAAGGAGAGCAGTCTCTGTGGAGTGGACTGCTCTGAACCCAGATTGGTTGGGATCAAGCAGGTCGTTCTGTAAGAGATGAGCAGACAGTTGGTTATAGACAGCCTGCTCTAACGTTTTGGAAAGGAATGGGAGGAGAGAGACAGGTCGGTAGTTTGAAATAACAGCAGGATTCAGAGAGGGTTTTTTGAGGAGGGGGACAACATGAGCACATTTGAGGGAAGAGGGGACAGAGCCAGAGGAAAGACAGGAGTTAATGACATTGGAGACAAAGGGGAGGATGTCCATAGCAATGGACTGGAAGAGGGGGGAAGGAATGGGTTCAAGAGGGCAGGTGGTGGGACGGTGGGAGAGGACAAGTTTTAGGATGTCTGAGTCAGGGAGGGGCGAGAAGGAGGACAGAGGGGTGAGAGGTTTAGGTAGCGAGATGGGTGAGGGAGAGGTTGGAGGGAAGGAGTTGTGAATGACATCGAAGGATGCGAAGTCATCCGCGGTTAGGGAGGAGGGGGGGGGGGGGAGGAGGAGGGGTGAGGAGAGAGGAAAACGTAGAGTAGAGTTTACGAGGGTTAGAAACTGAAGATAGAATTTTGGAAAGGAAAAATGCAGACTTAGCAGAGGAGAGGTTAGAGGAGAAGGAAGCCAGGAGTGTGTGGAAGTCAGTCAGAGCTACAGGGGATTCAGTTTCAGCTCGCAGTTTCAGTCTGTTAGCCCGAATGGAGTTGGTTAGCCAGGGGGCGGGAGGTCGGAGGCGCGCAGGTTTAGTAGATAGAGGACAGTGAGAGTAAAAGGAGGAGGAGACAGAGGAAAGTAGGGTGGACGATGCCTCCAGTAGGGTGGTCTGATGAGTCCAGATTTACCCTGTTCCAGAGTGATGGGCGCATCAGGGTAAGAAGAGAGGCGGATGAAGTGATGCACCCATCATGCCTAGTGCCTACCGTACAAGCCTATGGGGCAGTGTTATGATCTGGGGTTGCTGCAGTTGGTCAGGTCTAGGTTCAGCAACGTTATGTGCCCAAAGTATGAGGTCAGCTGACTACCTGAATATACTGAATGACCAGGTTTTTCCATCAATGGATTTTTTCTTTCCTGATGGCACGGGCATATTCCACGATGACAATGCCATGATTCATCGGGATCAAATTGTGAAAGAGTGGTTCAGGGAGCATGAGACATCATTTTCACACATGGATTGGCCACCACAGAGTCCAGACCTTAACCCCATTGAGAATCTTTGGGATGTGCTGGAGAAGACTTTGCGCAGCGGTCCGACTCTCCCATCATCAATACAAGATCTTGGCGAAAAATTAATGCAACTCTGGACGGAAGTAAATGTTGTGACATTGCAGAAGCTTATCGAAACGATGCCACAGCGAATGCGTGCCGTAATCAAAGCTAAAGGTGGTCCAACGAAATATTACAATGTGTGACTTTTTTTTGGATGGGCAGTGTATAAACAGAATAGCTGTTGGCTGTTGTTCGTTTTACAGTACATGGTGTGCTACGTGGTGGCTCAGTTTGCTGTGTGGCAGCACAGTTTGCGGTGGACCACAAGCTTGGACCACAGCTCTCTGCACGTGCAGGCAGTGAGGAAGAGGTGGGTTTGGGGGCAGAGAGGATGACGAGGGGGCGGGAGTAGTCACCCATGCTGACAGTGCCTGTGGCAGGCCCATGCTTACTAATGGCTTTGTCAGATCAATACTGGCTTAATAGAACACTGTTCCCCTCATCTGAGAGGATACACTGAGCGGCCTTGCGCGACAATAAAAGTCCATGTAAATGAAACGCAGCTGAAATCAGCGTAGGAAGCAGGCTCAGCTGGTAATGGGGTACGTGACCGAACGAAGGTGAGGCCATGGTGTGGTCCTTTTTTCTTTGTGAACACAGTGTTTGAAGTGTTGCAACAACATTGTGAAGATTTTCTGTACCGCATATTCATCTGTTATGCAAATCCATAAAGAATCATTGTGGTGCGACCCTAAGCTTGACTTCAATGTGTATATGTATGTTTGTGTGTGTGTGTGTGTGTGTGTGTGTGTGTTTGTAGGGTGTGTATGTGCATATTTGTATAGAGGGTGTGAGTGGTGTTAACTGCATTAGGACTCTGTTCAGAGCAGATAAATAAATGCATTAACCATGCACTGCCTCCAAACACAGAAAGTGAAAAACTGTGTAAGAGAGCATAAAAGTGAATGTGTGGCAGTGATATTTTATCTGATGGTATCGTTGTGGTGTGCTGTTCACATGGTGAGTGGAGGCCAGGCCAGGCCAGGCCGGTTTCTGAGCCTGTTTCCCCTTCCTGTGTGAGTGAGGGCTACAGACAGAGAAGCAGTACCACCGCAGTGACGGTTTCACAGCGCTGTGAGGGGAACCATCTGTGTACTTGTGTGGTAAAAATAATGTAGCTGCAGCTACACTGTCCCCATCCGACTAAATGAGGCATTCAGCCCTTCAGATGGCTGTTATTTGATACAAATTGCTGTACAGTGAGGAAGTAGCTGTCTTTTTGTGGGTCAGCCCACCCCGTCACAGACCTGAGATATAAATAACACAGTTCGACAGCAGCCTTTGCTTTCTTTAAGTTTCTGCTGCAAGAGGTATCTGTAGTTTTGGCGGATTACAGTTAGAAAAAAAGATTAAAAACCCCCAGCAGAGACGACAACTTCCTTCTAAGGATGGTGTCGGTCCGTCACGACATGCGTGGAAGTAAAGAGATGGAAGGATAGCAGGAATTAAGTAGAGAGAGAGAGGGAGTGTGAGTGTGTGTGAGAGACAGCAAAAGAGAGTGGTAGAGAGAGAGAGAGAGAGAGAGAAAGAGAGAGGATGTTGGAATGGTAATTTTTGGGGTGAGGTTCTGCTTTCTCCACACACTGACGAATGAGGCTTCAGATGCAGAGTAGTTGTTTGTTTATTCAAAGTACTGCGCCCCCGTTAATCCGGATTAGTGGCAAGATGGGGAGAACGTGCGGAGAGAGGGAATACAGGGAAAGAGAGAAAAACAGAGTGAGAGAGGGAGGAGGGGTGGAAGTAAAGAGAAGCAGGCAGATCTTTTGACTTTTGGAATCTCTGCTTTATTAATAAATCAACACAGGACGACTTCTTCTTTAACCATGAAATGTGGAATCTGGCACACACAGCTGTGGATATGTAGATATGTGGATAAGGATTGCAAATGAGTAAAAGCAAAGGTGGAGACATGGAGAGAGAGATCAAGGAATAGGAACAGATAAAAAGAGAGGGAAAGTGCCCAACATACATATATCCTGAGGTTCTTAACTGATATGATATGTGAAAGGAGAAAATGAATACACCATGTTATTAATAGTGTACTACCATGCATCCTTGTTCAGGGGTTTCCCCCTTGCTGGGTTGTGAGGTGATGATCCAAGATGTGCTGCAGTGTAGCATAGTTAAGTTCATAACCAGAAGGCTGTTGGTTTGAATCTGACCTGGGGCATGGCTGCGTTTGCAGACAAGAGATATGCACATGACAAAAGTGGTATCCCTCAGAGCATACATGTACAGGTGGCACAGAGGATGGGGACAAGGTAGGTAGCCTTGTTTTTGTTTCAAAGAGAAAGCCAGCATCACCCAGGGAATTGGTTGATCATGGAGAAAGTAGCGTGGTGGTATGGCTTTTTGATCTTCAGGCCCCATTGAAAACCATTATTTCTGGTGCATTTTTACATTTTATTTGAAAATGTCAGTCTATAGGGCCCCTTGACATACAATGCAGCTACCTGACATGAATTCCTCAGGTGAATAGCCATCCCTATGAATGGGTAATGCACAAACTATGTAAATCAACCTGGATAAACAAATCAGTAGCATAAATGTATTTACTGTCATTGACCAGTTGACCATTGGCACACACACACACACACACACACACACACACACACACACACACACATACGTATGTATTGTGTGTTGTTCTGCAGGTTACTGCAGGAACAATGGATCCGAGCCAAGTACGAGAGGAAGGAATTTGTGCACGTGGAGAAACAGGAGCCATACTCTGCAGGTAAGCCAGCGGATACTTCATGTTGGGGAGCTCCTGTCCCAGCACACCCAGGAGGTTCATAGGATTCTATATTGTCAATATAGTCACTTTTCTGTATGTCATGCCTAACAACACCCTTGCCTGGGTGTGACTATATTGACGATACACCATGGCCTTTTGGGCCTTATTGCTTTAATATATCTTTTGAATGTATATACTATATATATATGATATATACCAATCAGCCACAACATTAAAACCACTGACAGGTGAAGTGAATAACATTGATCATCTCATTACAATGGCACCTGTCAAGGGGTGGGATATATTAGGCAGCAAGTGAACAGTCAGTTCTTGAAGTGTTGGAAGCAGGAAAAATGGGCAAGCGTAAGGATCTGAGCGACTTTGACAAGGGCCAAATTGTGATGGCTAGACGACTGGGTCAGAGCATCTCCAAAACAGCAGGTCTTGTGGGGTGTTCCCGGTATGCAGTGGTTAGTACCTACCAAAAGTGGTCCAAGGAAGGACAACCGGTGAACTGGCGACAGGGTCATGGGCGCCCAAGGCTCATTAATGCACGTGGGGAGCAAAGACTAGCCCGTCTGGTCCGATCCCACAGAAGAGCTACTGTAGCACAAATTGCTGAAAAAGTTAATGCCGGCTATGATAGAAAGGTGTCAGAACACACAGTGCATCGCAGCTTGCTGCGTATGGGGCTGCATAGCCGCAGACTGGTCAGAGTGCCCATGCTGACCCCTGTCCACCGCCGAAAGCGCCTACAATAGGCACGTGAGCTTCAGAACTGGACCATGGAGCAATGGAAGAAGGTGGGCTGGTCTGATGAATTATGTTTTTTTTTACATCATGTGGATGGCCGGGTGCGTGTGCGTCGTTTACCTGGGGAAGAGATGGCACCAGGATGCACTATGGGAAGAAGGCAAGTCTGTGGAGGCAGTGTGATGCTCTGGGCAATGTTCTGCTGGGAAACCTTGGGTCCTGGCATTCATGTGGATGTTACTTTGACACGTACCACCTACCTAAATATTGTTGCAGACCAAGTACACCCCTTCATGGCAACGGCATTCCCTGATGGCAGTGGCCTCTTTCAGCAGGATAATGCGCCCTGCCACACTGCAAAAATTGTTCACTTGGCCTCCAAATCCCCCAGATCTCAATCCGATCAAGCATCTGTGGGATGTGCTGGACCAACAAGTCCGATCCATGGAGGCATCACCTCGCAACTTACAGGACTTAAAGGATCTGCTGCTAACGTCTTGGTGCCAGATACCACAGGACACCTTCAGAGGTCTTGTGGAGTCCATGCCTCGACGGGTCAGAGCTGTTTTGGTGGCACGAGGGGGACCTATACAATATTAGGCAGGTGGTTTTAATGTTGTGGCTGATTGGTGTAAGTCATATAGTAAGTTTATATAGTAGTTCTACACTGTATATATGTATATATAAAACATATAAACATGCAGTATCTAGCTAGCTAACTAGATCATTTGGATCCGTAGCAACCCCACTGACCTGCTGAGTTGTGAGCACATTTTGTCTGAAGTGAAGCCATGTATGGCTCATTTGAAAAATGTGTCATTTTGAAAAGCGTGTGTGTTGTGCAACAATGTCATGACATTAATTGCCTTAAAATGTAATGGGTTTTTTTGTTTCAGATTTTTCTCCCCAATTTGGAAGGCAATTATACCCTCTATTTCTTTCGATTAACCATCCCCCACGAACTCGCCGCCCGTCTCTATGGGGCAAGCTACTCTCCGAGGCCAGCGATGATCCGCCTCCTTCGAGACGGAACAACCTGACCCCCTTTCTGGAGACACCCTTATGTGCTTCACAGCGAGTTTGTGCCGACTACCCTCCCCCCTCCCTCTGGAGTGGACAACCATTTTAAGGCAATTAATGTCATGACATTGCTGCACAGCACACACGATTGGGGCTACCAGCCAGGGCCGATCTGGCAGAGACGGGTTTTCAACTGCGTCCCTGTTAGGCAGCTCACACTCATACAGAACCAGACAAATACGGGTGCGTTAGACCTCTACGCTATTCCCCAGCCCCCTAAAGTACATAATTTTTGTTTTGTCAGGATTATATATAAGATATGTCTTAAAAAACCCTTGGTCCAGGCCTCCCGGGTGGTCTAGTGGTTACAACGTTTGACGCTGGCCACTGCGACCGGGGGTTGGATTCCACCGGCCGTGCCAGAGTCGGCCCTGGCCGGGAGTGCCACCAGGGGGCGGCAAGTGGCTGTCCGCCCCAGAGAGGGGGGAGGGAAGCCGACAGGAGTGGCTCTGGAGTACCGGAGTTACAGTCGACAGCTTGGCGAGTGCCGTCTCGGAGGAGACGATACTTTGCCTTTGTCATTGCCGGTCACAGGGCTACGGCAGCGAATTCATAATACGAGGGGGGGATTGACATGAAAAATAGAGGGTGTAATTGCCTACTAAAATGGGATGAAATCTGAAAAAAAATTTTAAAAAAAAAAAAAAACCCTTGGTCCTATTAAGACTGCAGTTGTCCATCCCTGTGTGTCAAAATGTAGTTTGGAGTCTTTAGGAGGAACCAGGAAGTCACAGGAGTCAAAATTCCCCAAAATGTTGAAATGTATTTTTCACAAGGCAATATTGAAAAATACCACAGAGACCCACAAGATACAACTGAGGCTGAAATACAGAAATACTGTCCTTGCAGCCTGGACAGCTAACTGCTATCCCTATTGGCCTACAGTGTTGCCACCGTAAGGCGAGCTGTGCAACTTTTTGCTCTCAGGAAGTGTAGCCATTCTGAGAGTTCCCCACCTCAACTAGAAGCTGGCTCTTCTAGGGTTTACCCCCATGGCCTAAACCAACCCAGTCTCTACAACAGGGGAAAACACAAACACAATATACTACATCAGACAAAATACTTGTCAACTGTATGTGAATACATCTACTCAAACGCTAACATCAGCATTATTATGCACTTACATTTGAAATGATCAAAGCGACAATCAACTTAATTGATTAAAACCAAATCTGTTCCTCCACGAGGGCGAATGGGGTGCGCTTATGGGAATAAATGTGTTCCCCTACTATGCCCCAGCCCTACTTCCTGCCCCTGATAAGTTACTTGGTTTCCCCAAACAATCAAACAATCCATCCGTACAAATGACATGCATTACAGGCCAAAACAATTTTCTCTTTAACAGAGAAATCAACATACACTGGCTAGAATGCTATACCCGTATTTCCTAATACCATGCTTCACTATTGTTTCTCCCACAATTTGCTGCTATGCACTTATTTTGTTAAGTACTTGGTTCTTGGTTCAAAACACTCAGAAGCATCAATCACCATGTACAGCAAACACACCATTTGTAACACATTGATATGCATCTTATGCAACATCTGCACATTTCCACCGCCCAATGCATTGGTGAGTCTGGCAACTCTTTATATGCGCAGTTCAGTATATTAGCGGCGAAGGCCACAGGCAGCAGATAAGGCACAGAGAAGTGTGTGAGGAACGAGGGGCCACTCGACTTCACTACACTGTGATACGGCATTGATATGGGCTGGTATTTGTGATGTGGGTCCTCTTGCTGTCCAGATTGTATTGGACCGAGGACATGGCACCATTCCAAGGCCAGGCCCCAAAGACAAGGTTTATTGTCTCCCGCGTAGGTCTGAACACAGAGTGATATACAACCGGAGGAGCTGTGGACCCAGGCGAAGAATGTTCACAGGAATAAAACCATTTTCTCTCTCTTCCTCTCCCTTCTCTATCTGTAGGGCTGCTTCCAATTTATCTGCAAGTAGACCGCTTTTAGACCTGCGCATCATGCAGCCGTAATGGAAGTCCTCAGATTGTGTGACAGCAGTAACTAGAGCTGATATAATTACAGAGAGAAAAGTGAAACACTCCGCTCATGTAATCGCTTTTTCAATCCAACTATGAAATCTCCACCCTTGCATTTTTTTGGTATGTACAAATTATGTGCCTGGTCATGTGTGCAGATGAGACACTGCTTTGTGGTTTTCATTGGACACGTCCTGATGTGATATCGCTATGCTGGGCTGGGGGGGGGAGGTGGTGGAAAGGGGAAACGCAGAAGCTTATCTCCCCCACCCTTGCCTGTTGCTTGAAAATGTCTTTCCAAGCAAGAGAGAGAAGGACTGTGAGCGGGAAAAACCTGTCTGCCGTTAAATTGACCCGTCGCCTGTCTCTTGGCACTCTGCTCAAGAGGCTCGCTAATCCGCCGCGCGATCAGAGCCACAAAGCCCATTGCTCGTGACTGAGGCAGCCATTTACAGAGCCGCGGCCAATTAGAGCGCCTGTCACTCGCAGAGAGCCGCGGATCGCCCGGGAGACCTGAGGGGGAGCCGGCGAGATGGAGATCAAATCTCGTTGTCTCCTTCTTTTGTCCCTCACCCTGTTCTGCCTTTCATACTTCACTCTTCACTGACTTCATCCTTCACGCCCTGCTTTAAACTTCATTCTGTCATTGTATGCTCCTTTCAACTCAATGCTGTCTATAAACTTCACTTTAAAAAAGCGATTTTATTGAAAAAGAAAAACATGTGAATCACAATCACAATTATTGTCACGGAGCTCAAGTCTTAAGTTACACCACCACAATGCTCTTACCATTGGCTCAGCAGCTAACATTAGTTTCAGATAAGAAAATATAGGTAGTAACAAATGCTGACCCCCATTCCTAAACGCCATCATATAGTAATTCCACCTCATTTTATCATTTATAATATTTCATTGCATCAATACAAAGTGGAAGGACTTGGCATGGATAAAATGCAGATTCTAATGGCTATAGACATCTGCTCAGAAAGACACGGTCATGTCCTGAATTCATTTTCATCCCTCTGATGCCAAGAAGTTGCCTCTGCCATGCTCTCTTCTTTAACATTTTTTTTGTTTCTGATTTTATCCTGTTTTTCTCCCAATTTGGTAGCCAATTACACCTGCTATTTTCAGGTCAATCCCCCCCTCATAGTTTGCTGCCGTAGCCCTGTGACCGGCGGCGACGAAGGCAAAGTATTGTGTCCTCCGAGGCGGCACTCGCCAAGCTGACGACCGTAACTCCGGCACCCCAGAGCCACTCCTGTGTGCAGCGAACGTCTTGTCGGCTTCCCTCCCCCCTCACTGGGGTGGACAGCCAATTGCCGCCCCCCTGGTGGCACTCCCAGCCAGAGCCGACTCTGGTGCAGCCGGGGAATCGAATCCCGAATTTTTCCAAATGATATTATGTCCAAATAGATAGTAGATATTAGGGGTGTAATGGTACACAAAAATCACGGATTGATGCGTACCTCGGTTTGGAGTCACAGTTCAGTACGTTTTCAGTACAGCAGGGAAAAAAATAAATGCTTTTCATTTATTATGAACTTTGTAAACAGTAATAATTTACTGAACAAAGTAAGGCACATATCTTTCTTTATAAAAATAAAAAAGTCCCTCAATACTGCTGTAACTGCACACAAAACAAGTTCCGCACGTGCGTTAGTGGTTTAGTGGATTTAAACCGAACCGTTACACCCCTAGTAGATTTAGTTGACCAATCTAGTAATTATTTTTCCAAATAATATTATGTTCAAAGGTTGCATGCTACTTGCACAGCGCTTTGGTAGTCAGTCTTTAAGGGGCTAAATACTGCATTTTTAAATTTGCTGCTGTTTCAGCAACAGCAAGACGGTTCTTTTGAAAGCTCACAAAACTGTGTATCATGGTGGCGCTGTAAAAGTTGTTTTATATTCATTGTTGAACCTTGTTGAACAAGCATACTGTAAACTGTACATGTCTGAAACTTATATAGTATACGCATATGTTATATTTTTTGTGAACAATTTTGTTATTGTTTTTCCCCAACTACAGATATGCAGGGAATAATATTTTCCCCTGTACAGATGTGCAGGGAATAATATAATAGCATAAAATAGCATTATAATATAATAGCATACATAATAAAAAAAACACCAGTAAATTACATAAAATCTGCTAAAGCTTCTAAAAAATGGCTCCAGCATTTAATAGTCCTTACTTTAGCTCCATTCAGTTTTGCAGTAGCTCTCTCCATAAGAATAATAGAATGTAAATGTGATATGCATACAAAAGGAACGTTAGGGGTAAACCATGACTGTAGAATGGTTCTCTTTGCAGCAGTGAGAGTAGCCAATAAGAATGTATTATTAGGGACAGATAATCCCAGTGTGGGTGTGTCATTTAGGAGAAATACAGTAGGGGATGGCTTTATTTCAGTATGAATAACATCGGATAATATCACCTAGGCAACATCATCCCAGACATTTCGTATGACTGGGCACTCCCAGAACATATGCAATGTCGTTCCTACTATGCCATGATTACATAGCATACAGATGGGGTCAGAAGATATTTTCATCTGATATCATTTCAATGGAGAACAATACCCTCTATGTCTAATTTTAAAATGATGAGCCAAGTTCTTTGTCAGCAGAACAAAAGGCCACAGGTGGAAATTAGTTCAAGGCAAATTCCACACGGATATTAGGAAGTTTTTCTTTACACAGAGAGTTGTCAATGCCTGGAACAGCTTGCCAGGTTGGGTAGAGGCAGAAACACTTGGGCTATTCAAGTCTAGGCTAGATGTAGTACTAGATACTCTTTAGATTAGGACATCACTAGCCTAGATGGGCTGAACGGCCTGTTCTCGTCATTATGTATTCTTATGTTCTTTGAGGAGTGAAAGGTATTCTCCCAAATTCTTGTCCAATCTGGTATTTCGTTAAGTCCTCTGAGCTCCCTATCCCTTAAAGTAGCTACGCTGAGGACTTACACGTTATATTCCTTAAATCCACCATACAAGTAAGATATCAGTTCTTTATTGAACCATTCTATTATTGGATGTTTAGGCAATTCTGTGCTTAAAGACATCCCTGCCGCACTGATAGAGGAGTGAAGCTGGAGATAAAGGAAAAATGTAGAGCCTGGGAGAAAATAGGAATCTGGAATGTCCTGGAATGTACCCATGCCGCTTGAACCAAATAGATCTTTAAGAACATGTATGCCTCTAGAAGACCAAGTACTGTGCTAAAAGGGCTGACGTGCTGTCAACAGGAGTGACGTATATGTTATATATAATATATGTGTATCTCTTTGTGCTTTTACAAACTATTGACCAGAGTTGTCCCTTTTGTGCCACGAGTCTAGGACGAACTCACCGACCAAAACCATCCCTCCCTGCTTAACACTACAGCCAATTATGCACTGCCCTGTGGGGCTGCAGAATGCAGGTGGCACTAGTAAGCCCTGATATTACATAGAATATTTACATTTTGAAATACAGTATGCCAACTGAAACAGCATCTGTAATTCAGATTCCTGACCCCTGTATTAATGAGTGAGTTATTTGAATGAGCACCTCACTCTTTCAACTCTGAGCAGATTCATTTTAAGAGGCCTCCCGCGTGCTCCAGTGGTTACAACGTTCAACACTGGCCATGGAGACCGGGGTTCGATTCCCCGTCCCGCCAGAGTCGGCTCTGGCTGGGAATGCCATCGGGGCGGCAATTGGCTGTCCGCCCCAGGGAGGGGGGAGGGAAGCCGACACACACAGTTCGCTGCGCACAGGAGTGGTTCTGGGCTACCGGAATCACAGTCGACGGCACGACGAGTGTTGTCTCGGAGGAGGCAGCGCTACGCCCTTGTCACTGCCGGTCACAGGACTACGGCAGCAAACTATAGGGGTAAGGGGGATTGAACTAAGCACACGGGTAATTGGCTACCAAATTGGGAGAAAACGGGGTAAAATCATAAAAAAAGAAAAGAAAAAGAGGCCTGTTGCCAAGTTGTCAGGCAAGGTTTCTTTGGTTCCATCCCATAATTGCTCAATTGTGAATTGTCTCCAGCTTCCTGCCTTATGGCTTGATTATGTTTTCCTGTCGTTAATGCTCTGTGGATGCCTGGTCCAGTGGCTGTGATATTTGGGGCAGTGTAGCGTGTACCTCCAGATAACCCTCTGCGTCACTGTCTCAATCCTGAGGCTGAAAGTGGCACTGTGATGAATAGGTCCTCCTTAATGATCTCATATATTCTCATTTCAGAGTACCGGAGCTACCAGGAGAATGATGCTAACCAGTGAGCTCATCTAAAATGACTCATGCACGGATTCACTCTGCAACACAGCACTCATGTGCACTACATCAGGGGTTTTCAATAATGTTTTACTGCAGTACATTTTTTAGAATTCCTATGACGTGGTGGGCCAAGCCCAGCTGTCAGCATTGTTATAATTACTTGAATATAACTTAAACACTATTGAAAATCCCTGATAACTTGTATTGCTATGTGTAACGTGGCAATAAACCCCATTTAAATGGAAATGGAAAGAACAGAGACCCCACTTTGTTCAATGTGGAAAACAATAATTTATGTCTCAATTAAATAATGTCTAGAGACCTTTACAGGCATGAAACAAACATATTTATTTTTATGAAATAGCAGATTATTATTTAAAACCATTGAAATTTGCTAACTAGCTATCTCACAAAAAACACAAACATTGACAGTGAGAAAATGCCATGGCCTGTATCAATCATCCGCCCCCTTCCCGTGCCACTGATTCAGATTTTTGGGAGGTGAGCTTTTTCACACTGAGACCAGGTCCCACTCTGGACTGTGGGCTGTCTATTGTGGATCAGTGCACTACATCATAGTAATGTATAAATTAAACAGCACTGATGTATCTCTAAATCATATTGGTGCATGAGTTAAACAACACTGATACTGATAGAATTTATATTGTCCACAAACATTTCAGGCTGGTCTTCAAGGCAAAAATGATGATCCCACAGTTAAAAAAAGAAAAGGTACACTACCGGTCAAAATATTTTGAACACCCCCAGTTCCAGTTTTTACTGAAATTTAAGCAGTTCAAGTCCAGTGAATAACCTGAAATGGTACAAAGGTAAGCGGTAAACTGCCAGAGGTAAAAAAAAAAGTTTAGGTTACCAAAAACTGAAAAATAATGTTATAAAAAAAGGCCTTTTTCAACAAGTAATGGGTTAATGTGGGTTAACAGTCACTTTGTGCAAGTCACCGACAATGGATCCAGCAAAAGAGCCCCAGACGCTTCCTCCTCCATGTTTGACAGTTGGTGTCACACACTGAGGAACCATCCTTTTGCCTACTCTGCGGCCTACAAAAACCTTTCAAAATTTCAAGATTTAAATTATTGATTCATTGGTCCATAAGACAGTCTTCAGTAGTCCACTGGTGGACTTCATGGCCCAAGCAAGCCTCTTTTTCTTATTTTGTCATCTTAGCAATGGCTATCTTACTGCCACTCGACTTCTGTTGTGGCTTTGGCTCTGCCAGACCTCTTCCTGTCAGAGTTTCCTCCAGTTTCCAAGTGCCTTTTGATGGTGTAGGAAACTACTCACTGCCAAAACATAAACAAAACAAAAAGGCCTTTTTTTATAACTCTGAAATTTACATTATTTTTCAGTTTTTGGTAACCTAAACCTTTTTTTTAACCTCTGCCAGTTTACTGCTTACCTTTGTACCATTTCAGGTTATTCACTGGACTTTCACTAAATTTCAGTAAAAATTGGAAAATGGGGGTGTTCTAAAATCAACAGACATCTTTGACATTTTTGTATCCCCTAAGTATGTTACTGTAACATACAATGGATGGTTTGTTGGTTTGTGAGTTTTTACTTTTATGGTCAGGAGCCCAATCAGAAAGGTCAAAGGTCACAATCCAGTGTGGGGGGTGTGGTTTATGCAATGCACATGCTGTTGAGTCACAGAGTGGATTTGGTGCTTGCTTTTCTCCTCTGCGCTTAGTCTCCCGAGTGGTCTGGAGGGTGTTGCCATAACCAACACCCACACTGGGGGCTGGTGGGGATCGGTCGAGCGATCGGCAGAGCCAGCCCTGGGGTGGGTGCCAGCATGGGGGACACAGCGGTCCCGTCCCATCTCGTGACTGTCAGCACCTCTCTGTCCTCAATAGCGCCTTCTGTTGTGGGCAGCGAAGGGGGGGGGGGAGAGCTATTCTTCTCAGGATGGGGGTGAGCCTCAATGCACCCTTTTGTTCTGGGAAAGGCTGCAAAAGGCCACTTTTTATAATTCCTTTAATGTTTGGTGACCCAACCAGTGGCTCAAAGCAGCTACGTGGGCTCTGGTTTGTCATCAATGGAGGCTGGAATGCATATTTCATTGGTTTTGCTATTGTGAGATTTAAATACATCTTTATGTGTAGTAGTGATGAAGGAACTGGGCTCATACCCCAGTTGTTGCTGTACCCTTAAGCAGGTACTTGAATTGAATGAAATGCATCAGTAAATATTCCGCTTCATAAATGGACAACATCTAAAAGTTTTGGGATACAGATGTCTAATAGACAGATATATAACTGGTACCATTGGCATAATTGGCATGAAGAGCACATGCAGTGCTGTTAATTTCAATGCTAATCTATGGGGCCTCAGAGCCACTAGCTCTGGGTTCTACTGTCATACACTTCTTTTAGAGGGATGTGTCCTGTCATCTTGACAACTGGGCGAGGAACCCCACTTCTTCCAACGTTCCGGCTTCCTGCCATTGGAAAACTGCGCGTATTGGACAGCGGAGTCTCACTTTTCCCATCATTCCGGCTTCCTGCCAGGACATTCTGCATGCATTATGAATGGGAGCGGGGTGGTATCAGTTGCAGGGGAGCTCTCTTCTGCCTGGCCTGTGAGGACTTCATTACGAGGGGGTGAGGTAGATGGGCGGGTGCCCTAAGGGACAGAACACCCCCCCCCGCTCGTATTAGGGTTGATTAGGCTGCGTTTTCATTCTGCGCTAATGAAAAAAATATAACTGCCGTGCTGGGGACCATAAATGTTTCTGTTCTTCCTCCGTTACATATTCTGTCTGTATTTTTCTCTTCCTGTGTCTGTGTGGTTGATTTGTAGAGGGGATGTTTGTCCCTTGTGTGCAATCTACAAACCTTTGCTGTGGCCTTTTGCAGCGCACATGAAGTGTCAATGTCAATGTCTTAAGAAATAAGAGATGTCTTAAGAGACGTCTTAAAGAGTTTAACAGCGTATTTGACAGAAAAACTTGTTGACAAGGTGTAGATGGATACCGTTGTACATGATTCACCCTCAATTAGTCACCCTTAAAAAGAAGGCTGTCACATTAAATCATGGAAAGCATGTTGAGCTTTGTGTATTTAAATAAATACTGTTACACTTTGGAAAATTGACCAAGAAGTGTTTTGCTTTTTTTAATTGTTGTTATATGTTAATTGAGACATATTTGTATGTCAAAGAGTATGTCAAAGTTATTCTTTACATGCTTTGGCGAAAGTGCTGGTTGTCCTGACAATAAAGCACCATAAAGACAGAGAGAGAGAGAGAGAAAGAGAAAGAGGGGATTATACTTATTTTAGACTCCTGTCTTTTAGAGTCTTTGAGGGAACATGCCAGGATTGAGCCAGCGGTTTCCTGTAATGCTTTCCTATTCGAGCTGATGAAAGAGGATGAGGATGATGTCACAATATTAGGAAATGCTCTTTTTTAATAATTCCTGCTGTTCTGCTCTTTTGAGTGGTCACTGAAGTTCTATATCACATTTCTCTCCACAGAAAATAAATACAATTATAAACAAAAACTATTGTACTAGAGATGTTTCAGTTAATAGCCTGTTATGGACACCATTATATACTTATAAGGACACTGTTAACCCAGGGAGAGAATAAGAGAGGGGGACGGGGAGGTGATGGAAACATGAGGAGAGAGAGCGTTAAAGTAAAAGAGAGACAGAGCCACAGCGAGGAGGGAGAGAGAGAATGGCAGAGGAGAAAGAGAAAGGAGAAGGAGACAGTGCAGCATCTCATGTGGAATGCGCTGTGGGTTCAGGGCTGCTTCCTCTTTGGCTGGGCCCTCAGCATTGATCCAGTGTGTGCAGTGAGGCAATCGATTGATGAGCCAGTCCAAGGTGAATAATTAATGTCTGTCTGCTGCAATCGAGCTGCTCCTCTCCCGGGCTCCAGAGAGGAAGGAAGACCACGGAACCGAGGCTGGGGCCAGAGTCAAGAGTTCAGAGTTAGAGTTATCGCCATTCGGAGCCAGAGTTAGAGCCATTCAGAGTCAGTCTTTCAGTCAGAGTGTCAGTTATTACCATTATTATTACCACAACTGCTACAAAATGACCATTGTCATACCATTTTCCAGGTGTTCAGCTTGATCACCTTTTAAGAGGTCAGGGAATCCTCTTCCACTTGTTTTACAAATTGGCTTTGGGTTTTTACAAATTGTTTAAAAACATTTTTTTTTATTACTTCATAAAATGTCCATTGTGAAAGTGCTATGTGACAACCTATTTGTGAAAGGTGTTATACAAAGATAAAGACTAAAGATTAAAAGTTAGAGCAGAGTCAGAGTTCAAATTATTCAGAGTTGAGAGTCAGAATCAGAGTCAGGGTGCAGGACTGGACTGACTCAAGGCCTCAGTCCATTAAAGCCACCCCTGCTGCTCCATGACCCCTCATACAAAATACAGAAGCCTTCGTTCGAAACCCCACCCTCTCTCCCACCATGGCTTTTGAAACACCTCTGATTCAGATTCGGCCTACTCCTACGGCCTCTTCTCTTCTCATTTTTTCACATTTTACACAACCCCTGTGGTTACTTTCTTCACAGGATACAGAGAGGGGTTTCTATGGAAACGAGGGCGAGACAACGGGCAGTTCCTGAGCCGAAAATTCATTCTGTCGGAGCGGGAGGGCGCTCTGAAATACTTCAACAAGCACGATGTGAGTTGTCCCCGTCATACGGCAGCACTCTCTCTCCCCACTTTATCCCCACCCCCTTCCCTTTCTGTCTCTCCCTCCCTTTCTCCCCCTCTCCTGGAATCGGACTTTTCTGATCTGAAGAGCTCGTCCTGTATCAAAGGCCCTCCACAATGTTGATTTAAATAGCACACACTCTCAGATGGAAGGCACTGTTTTATGTTTCCTAACAGGAGACCAACAGGAGACATGAGACAAGGGGGAAGCTGTATATATGATTTGACCTTCGACTGAATACTTACCAACTTACCACTGCCAACCTCAGTCACCCCAGGGTTAAAATGATCAAAGGATGATCAGATCAGCCCTGGAGCATGGCACTAAACCCTTGATTTGATTCATGTGTTTGGACATGGAGTTGATATGGAGTTTTCTCTCATTGAACTTCCATTTGTTTAAAAGACCCTTATTACACATACATGTTAAATACTAATTGTACGGTAAATCTCTGATCGTTTTCATAGAGCAACTATATGTATGCTGTGCTGTGGCACAGTGGCTCACACACTTGGGAATTGGGAACCACTGGTGATTGTGGGGAGGGGTTGACGTGGGTTGTGAGATAATTATAATTATAAAAAATAATGACACAGCAGCACCTAGCACAGCAACCCTGATGTTGAGTGGCACATGGTGAACACCAGTGGTGGGCTGTGCATTTCACACCTAGGCCTTCAGTAGTGCTCCGTCTGAATCAATCCACCCCTCAATAACTATTTTATAGCTATAAAAGCCATCTTATTGTTATGTTTTGAGTGTCTGTTCAGTTTGTTTTTGCACTTTGTTTATTTATCTTTCTTCAGTCATGTTTCATTGGCTATTGCGAAATTCTATGTTTCGGTTTTTCCGTCTTCGTTTCTAATCTCGTTTTACTTCCTTCTTACTTTCTAATTACACTTTGTATATATTAGTTAGATGCATATAGTACTAACCAACTAATCTACTAACATTAGGGATTTAGATTAAGTTACTAACACTATTAATCACTAATTGTCTCACGCTTCTAACTATCGCTGTCATTCTCTCTCGTCCTATCTCTATACGCTTCTCACGTTCCCGCTTTATTCGCACGCAGATTTCTTTATGCGTTCCTCCTCCTCCCTAAAAAACCGAAACAGAATTTCCCGAAGTGCATGACAAGACAAGGAGAGGAACTTGAACAGGAACAATGACAGACGGGGAACAAAACGAGAATGAAACATGACTGAAGAAAGATAAATAAACAAAGTGCAAAAACAAACCGAACAGACACCCATTGCCGTTGCATCGCAGATAGATAACTCGTGTATCCAGAATAAATGCCTTTACTGAAGAAACAAACCGGGGTGCTACAGCTGCGACACACACATAAAAAAGGAAAATAGCAACATTTTACTCACCAAAAATCCTTATTATTTGTACACAAAATCCATCCTCCTTTCTTTCCTCAAAAAGAGTTCAATTACTCTGTCGTACAGATTATCCGTTTGTTTCAGTTCCATCAAGAAGTCCTTTTCTATCACCATCGAAGCTAATGCTGAAAGTCGAGCCTGCCCTGTCGTATTTCTGGCATAAGTTTTAATTCGCTTTAGGGCTGAAAATGTCCGCTCAAATGTCTGAATCACAGACTGATGTTAATTATATTTTGTCCATGAATACTTATTAAATAATTCCAAATGGTCTGTCCGCTTCCTTTCATAGCTGTTCCCCTGGTTGCGCTGCATCCAGATGTGTATTTTCATATTAAAGCATTTAACCAATCACATTACATCATAGTCAGACACTCTCTGACTATCCAATCAAAGGGTGTGAATACGCTGACATTACCTAGGCCAGAAGGCCTTCGTGTCCCCAACTCAAAATCTGATTGGTTGAAGCAACAGTTTGATCAACACTTATTTTATGCTACAGGGCCTGCAGAACTGATTGTGAAGGCCTCCAGGCAGATTTCTTTGACCCTGGCAACAAATGATGGCTGAAATGTGATTGGTTAAATGCTTTAATATGAAAATACACGTCTGGATGCAGCGCAACCAGGGGAACAGCTATGAAAGGAAGCGAACAGACCATTTGGAATTATTTAATAAGTATTCATGGACAAAATATAATTAACATCAGTCTGTGATTCAGATATTTTTTAGGCCAGCAGAAGAGGCCTTGCAGGCCCTGACGGCCCACCACTGGTGAACACTAAGGTGAGACAGACATTATAACCAGCGCTGGGCTGGTGACACAGATCTGACCCGCTCCCCCAGGCGAGGGAGCCAAAGGCCATAATGAAGATCCACACCCTCAACGCCACCTTCCAGCCAGCCAAGATCGGCCACCCCAACGGCCTGCAGATCACCTACCTGAAGGACAACAGCACCAGGAACATCTTTGTCTACCACGAGGATGGGAAGGTAAGGTGTAGAGGAGCGACACTCTCTTGCGCACATATACACACACACACACACACACTCACACATACAAACACACATACACACACACACTCACACACACGCACAAACACACACATATGCATGCACGCACACAAGCGCACACACACACACACTTAGTAAGAGCAGGTAAGCTTCACATTATCTTAGTGTGTAATGGAAAAACCCTCACTGATGTGATCATTTATCACTGAACCCATAGCTGCGCCACCAAGACCCAATGTCAGAAAGCTGCTATTTTTAAACTGGCAGTAATAATGACCTCATCTGGAATTTCTGCTGAGCATTTGCACATATCCAGGGAGTATTAACCATCATCTACAATTTCAATCTCACACACCTCTCTGTCCAATCTCTGCCAGGCTATACTGAAAAGCCTGACACTGTGAGCATCTACTGTTTTGTACACAGTGGATGAGTGCTTTGACGTATTTGCCCAAAACTTACACCTCTATTTGCCCAAGAAACATTTCATTTACAAAGATCTTTTATTTCATAGCCATTGAGATGAAAAGCTGAAAGGATATTGCTCCCTCTGCAGGACGACATTCATAATTGCATGTTTGTGAATATGCCCATGCACCCTGCCTGTTCATTTAAAAGCATCGTGCTATGCTCTTTGTTTCACACACTAATAAGAAGAGGTGATTTTGTTCAGGAAGTCACCCCTGTTTCAGTCAGGATCTGCAGTATCAGTCTGTGTCTCCTCAGAGTTGAGGTCAGGGAGAGTACCTATGTCCGCTTTGTTTTTGGTAGGAAATGGTGGATTGGTTCAATGGCATCAGAGCAGCCAGGTTCCATTACTTACAAGTGGCTTACCCCGGAGCCAGTGATGCAGATGTGAGTCTTTCCTCCTCATGTGTCCAATTTCCACCTCTGTGACTTCAATGTGACATCATCAACATGTGCCAACTCCCCAACCCCATGACTCCATATAACCTCATCGACATGCCCCTGCTCACCACGTCTGTGACTTCCTTATGACCTCATCAACATGTCCCTGCTCACCACCTCTGTGCATTCCATATCACTTCATAAACATGTGCCAGGTCCCTTTCTCTGTGACAGCAATTTGGCCTCATCAACCTATGCCACTTACCACCTCTGTATGACCTAATAAACATATGTGTGCTCACCTCCGTGTTGCATTCACTGTTTAGTTTAACTACACTTTTCCAATTTGTTTGGTTTAACCGTGTGTTTGTTTATTTTGGCAAAGTGTTGCTGTAATATTTGCTGTATGGATCTGGACGCCCTCACCTTCAGTGTTTTTGGTCAAATGCTTATTTTTCTTTCTTTCTTTGTATCCAGTTGGTGACGAAACTTACAAGGAACTACATCAAGGAAGGCTACATGGAAAAAACTGGGCCAAAGGTTCGTTTGATCTGTGTTGCCACTTATAAGGGAGGTCACAGCAAAATGCCTCCGGAGATCCTTCCATGGAATTTTGCTGTTTCGTGTAACTCATTATAGTACTGGGAAAATTTTCACCACTTTCATGATGGCAAAACCAACCATGTTACAACAAGAACTGCACACAATGGGCCTCATTTATCAAGCAACATATGAACAAAATGTATTGTAATTCCTTCGTACCAACATTTACACATGAAAATTGGGATTTATCAAAGTTTGTCCAAAGAGTCCAACTTGTCGGACGTGCAAAGGAAATTGACGAAAACCTGAGACCACGCGCAGAGTGTGTATAAACTCAGCAGTTTGTCTTTTGAACTCGAATCTTTCACTTTTATTGAAATAGGCTTCTTTGTCTACATATTTTGTCCTGAAATATCATAAAGAAAGATACATTTTTTACATTTGTTTCTGATTTTATCCCATTTTCTCCCAATTTGGTAGCCAATTAGACCTGCTATTTTTACGTCAATCCCCCCCTAGTAATGTGAGTTCGCTGCCGTAGTCCTGCGACCGGTAGTGACAAATGCGAAGTGACGCCTCTTCCGAGACGTCACTCGCCCGAGCCTGCCGCCGACCAAACCCGGTACTTACAGGGCCACTCTTATACGCAGCGAACATCACGTCGGCTTCCCTCCCCCCTCCCTGGGGCGGACAGCCAATCGCCGCCCCCTGGTGGCACTCCCGGCCAGAGCCGACACTTGGCGAGATGGGGAATTGAACCCTGGTCTCCGTGGCCAGCGTCGGACGTTGTAACCACTGGACCACACGGGAGGCCAAGAAAGATACATTTTAAAGAAACTAACATAAATTGGTTGTGAATACTATTTGAATTAAGTAAAACATTTTAAAAAAAGAGTAATAGCATTACAAAGAGTTATTATGATTTCATAATTGCAGTATATAAATAATGAATCGATAAGAAATACTATTTAAAGGGCCCAAATTCTGTAAAGTCCAAGCTTGCAATGGCGGACCTTGCGCTATTAGAGGAATTGGTAAGAGTGATTCGGGCGAGATCACATTTTCAGGGTCTGCCTTTTTTGTCGAGGATGACGAGTGGCTCATGAGCTGGTTCCGATTTCCTAGAACCCTTCTATTGAGGCTGTGCAACATCTTAGAGCCAGACTTAAGGAGGCAAACAAGAAGATCTTATGCTATTCCAACACATGTCCAAGTGCTGTCAGTGCTGGCCACGGGCACTTTCCAAAGGGAGATTGGCGACTGTTCTGGAATACCCAAATCCTCCCTGAGCCACATACTGCCCGGTGTGCTTCATTCTATTGTTAAACTAGCCCCGGAGTATATTCGATTTCCCTTTATTGCGCAGAGCCAAATTGGTGTCAAACAGGCCTTTTTCAGTCTGGCCGACCTTCCTAATATGATCAGTGTCATAGATTGTATCCATGTGCGCATTAAAGCTCCATTCACCGACACCTTTGTCTATTATTCCCCTTCTGGAATAATACCGGACAGCTACACCTCACCGATGATGGCATCGATGTGCTCCTCCGTTTGGGAGAGCTTATCTAGTGTTCCTTGGCCTCCTTCAGTGGCTTACATTTTTTGCCTACATGCGGTTATTCGTTTTTTCGTTTCTAGTTTCATATCAAACCATTTAACTTTGACTTCTTGTACATTTCGTTCAACAGATGAAACGCTATTAACTTGTCTTGTGACTTCGTGCCCAATTTGGACCTTTTGTGTAGCAGAACCCCACTGCTTCTGCTACTGAATAATATATTTTTGTTCTGTTGAACAGTATCTAGTATTACCTCCACCTCTGCGTCTGATAAATGCTTATTCTGCCTCTTTGATGCCATTTCTCAACTGAGGATCATCTTTGTGGGTTTCCTGCTTTGCCATATATATTATTTCGGATGGGGTTCGATTATGTTAATTAAGGGACCCTGAATGTGCTTCGAATTTACGACTGATTGGGATTTAACAACATACAGTGCATCCGGAAAGTTTTGCGCTTGGCATTCAGGCCAAAAAGTTCAATTTGTGTCTCATCAGACCAGAGAATCTTTTTCCTGATGCTCTTAGAGTCCTTTAAGTGCCATTTGGCAAACTCCGGGTGGGCTGTCATATGCCTTTCACTCAGGAGTGGCTTCCATCTAGCCACTACCATAAAGGCCTGATTGATGGAGTGTTGCAGAGATGGTTGTCCTTCTGCCAGGTTCTCCCATTGCTGCAGGGGAACTCTGAAGCTCTCTTAGAGTGGCCATTAGGTTCTTGGTCACCTCCCTGACCAAGGCCCTTCTTGCCCGGTTACTGAGTTTGGCCGGATGGCCAGCTCTGAGAAGAGTCGTGGTGGTTCCAAACTTCTTCCATTTCACCTTGATGGAGCGCACTGTGCTGCTGGGGACTTTCAATGCTTTAGCAATGTGTTTATATCCTTCCCCAGATCTATGCCTCAACACAATTATATCTCAGAGGTCTATGGAGAGTTCCTAGGACTTCATGGCTTGGTTTTTTGGGACCTTATATAGACAGGTGTGTGCCTTTCTAAAGCATGTACGATCAATTGAATTTGCCACAGGTGGACTACAATCAAGTTCTAGAGACATCTCAAGGATGATCAAAGGGAACAGGATGCATCTGAGCTCAATTCTGAGTGTCATAGCAAAGGGTCTGAATACTTATGTAAATGTTATATTTCAGTTTTTTATTTTTAATAAATTAGCAAAAATGTCTAAAAACCAGTTTTTGCTTTGTCATTATGGGGTATTGTGTGTAGATTGATGAATAAATTTTTTTTCTTTTAGAATAAGGCTGTAGCATAACAAAATGTGGAAAAAGTGAAGGGGTCTGAATACTTTCCGAATGCACTGTACGCACGGGATACGATTGAAACTAAGTGCCTCCGAATGTTTGATAAATGCGGCAGAAGTTGTTAGTTTGTATAATTTTACAGAGAAACTTACGTGCATATTTACGAAATTATTGATAAATGAGGCCCAATAAATGGAAAACAGATTTCAAATGTGTGAAACAACAGATTTACCCAATTGGCCACATTAAGACTATATGTCCACCTCTGCTGAACCTAAGTGCTATATTTAAGGCTAAGTGCTTTGTCCCCCTAAGTGCTTTGTGCAATCTCATTCTACAGCAAACAGAAGGCTTCAAGAAGAGATGGTTCACTATGGATGACAGGAGACTGATGTACTTCAAAGATGCTCTGGTGAGGTGACCCCCCCCCAGTGTTTTTCCTGCTGTGACTGCAGTAGGTGGTTTTACCATAGCTGCTCAATAAAAATGTATTTTTGTTTCGCGAAAATGATGTCGACACAGGAAATGCGGTAGCGAGCGCTGAAGGATAAAACTTTTTTTTACATTTGTTACATTACATTGCCACAGTACAATCATGTGGTGTCAAAACCTAGGAGGAATTACATGGTGGGAAAAAAAGTATTGACACATTACAATTGAATAGAAATTGAAGAAAGGCGCACGCACACATACTCACATGCACAGGCGCACAGGCACAGACATGCATACATGCACACACATATATGTGTATACACGGCCACGTGGCCACACACACATACACACACACACACACACCCCATATCCCACAGATTGTGACTTTGTGACAGCTCGTTCCACTGTTCCTGCTTCTGATTCCCTATCCCAGGATGCCTATGCCAGGGGGGAGGTGTTCATCGGGAGCAAGGAGAACAGCTACACTGTGCTGCCCGGCCTCCCGCCCTCCACCCAGGGGAACCACTGGAAGTTTGGCATTACCATAGTTACACCTGACAGGAAGTTCCTGTTTGCTTGTGAGACGGAGGAGGACCAGAGGGACTGGATTGCTGCCTTCCAGAAGGTGGTGAACAGGCCCATGCTGCCGCAGGAGTATGCAGGTGAGACTCAGATGTAAATGGTCAAATGTAACATCCCGTTATGGGAGGCCCCTTTACAGTCAGTGCAGGAAGCTTTTACTGGTGGTTAGCACTGTGTGGCTTTCTGAAGCAGGAGTAGCAAAGCCACTCGTGATCTTGGTAGATGAATGGCTAGTGTAACTGTGTTGGGAGGCGAATGGATTGTGTAACTGTGTTAGTGGGTGAATGGATTGTGTTACTGTGTTGACAGGTGAAAGGATAGTTCTTTTGTGTTGGCAGGTGAATGGATTGTGTAACTGTGTTATTGCCCTCTGCAGTGGAAGCACATTTCAAGCACAAACCCTGAGGGCGGGGCCAAGGTCCTGTGTCAGGTGGGACTGGAGAAAGTCAGGTATTCTGCATGGATGACTGAGCTGAACACATGGGTTCCCTGGACTCAGGTGGACAGGGCAACGCAAACAACCCCCCTCTATCCACCCCCTCGGAATGCAGAACAGAACCTACGTCAATGTCCTAATCTGTCCATCAAGGGGGGCAGTAACCACACAGGAAGTCTGATGCGAGCATCTATTTCCCCTGCTCCTCCCCTGTAGCGCCCCACCCTGTCTTGTCCTTTCCAGAGTTTGTGCTAATCTGCTTCTCTAATGTACTGTACTGGACCGCCAACCTCAATGTTATTGAGAAGTTACCTTTACATGAATGTTGTCTTAACTTATTTGTACTACGCTATTGTGAATAAATAACATATTGACAAAAAAAGAGAAGAAAAAAACAGGAAGAAGAGATAAGTAGCACTGACTCAGAACAGGAACTATAGATATGACGTTTATTTAGTTTATTATTAGCATCAGGGTTTCAGGCTGCTTGGACATCGATATATTTTATTACTCAATGGGAATATTCTTATTTAATTTGTCATGATAAATGTTTAATGTCCCTGTGCAGTTTTACACAAAACAATATAGTTGTGGCCCACACAGTTCATACATTTAAGGCATAAAAAATAACTTTGTATTACAAAGTATTACACTCTGTAAGCCTGAAAATACAAGCTCAAGGTGGGAGTTATTTTCACACCATTCCTCATGAATATTAAATGTGTGGGTGGTGTATAGTCAGATCCCAATTGAATTGGTCCTCTGGCATAAGTAGGTGTGTCTTCGCTTTCTCTCCATCTCTTTCTCTCTCACTCACTCTGTCGGTATATCTCTCGCACACACATACCCTCTCTCTCCCTCTCTATTTTTCTCTGTCTCACACACACAAACATCATGGTCATGCTGCTTATGGTCATATTATTTTATAACTTGCTCAGAGGACCTACTGTAAGTGACAAGTGGACCACAGTGTGAAAAACATTCTGTTGTGTAGTTAGCTGTTCTCTAGTCTATTGCCAGACACTCTGTCCTGGTTAGGGACATTGCAAAATGTCTGTTTGGGCTTCAACAGTAGGCTGACCACCCCACCTGTCATGAACTTGGAGAAACCTGAACAACCTCATTCCCGGAACAGACCGTCTTCCTTGTTAATGGTCTGCTCTCTCTCTGTTATTCATTTATTTATTTATGTATTTATTTACATATGTAAAATACTTTGGTTCTGCTATTTCTTTTTGTTTTTCTTTGTACAAAAAAGACAAAATGGACACCATCTGTGTTTCAATAACAGGTGGTAAAGGAGGAGAGAAAAGACAAGTGGACGACCGCTTCTACAAATAATAATAAAAAAAATCCAATGTGATACATCATCAAATCTGCATGCATTTTTTCAGTTATTATCGATGTTAAAAGCTGATATGTCAAAAGTGCAACATTATTGGCCTCCTCTTTCCGATATCCACAAATGCATTGTCTTTGTTCAGTTTAGTCTGTACAAATGAAAATGTCCTTACTTAATTAGTAAAATTATATCAGCAAATGAACTGTTCTGAAGCTATATGGTGAAAAGGTTAAATAAAGTGTATTTTGGTAGTTGCAACTCATGTCCACCGGGGGAAACAGCAACACATGCAGGGGAAAAGAAAAACACTGTTCCTATGGGATTCTGTAAATCCGTTCCTTGGGGGAAGACCGTATCCTTTGGTTTCATTCCAGCTCAGCTCTGGATTAATGATCTGGATTGATGTTTTATCTTGATTGATCTGTCAATTGAAGACTGATCTGTATTTGAATGAAGCTTCAGGCTGTTAGTTCTTATATTATAGATATGAATGTAGAAAGTGTGCTTGTTGTAGCAGAACTTGAAATTATGTAATTCAGATTTATTAAGAATACTTTGTTGTTCAGTGGGCCCCAGAACAATTCATCAAGGTTTTAATTAAGCTCTGTTCAAGGGGAAAGATATTAACAAAAAAATGTTGAATAAGCAACTTTACTTTAAATTAGATGCAATCACACTTCCCATTGCTACACGCTTTATTTAGCACACAAACAATTTACAGCATATTAAATATAGGGAAGATCAGGATTCAATTAACAGTTGAAAACAAAACTCATTAATTGAGAACAGAGAAGCTATGAGTACAGAGGCTCTCTGGTTATATTTTCTGCTCTGGGTACAGCAGAGGGCGCCATTTGACAGTGAATGAGCTGACCAGAAGCAGAGGCAACAGACAAACCCAGTCAAATCCTCTTGTACTGTAATTTAAAATTTTAATTAATTTAAAGATACAACCACACTGAAAATTTCTGAAAAAGTTACATTTCCATGATGGCAACAATACACTAACTTTTTTCTTGACTAGGCTACTGGATGTAAATGTATATTTCAATTTCATGTCAGTATATAATAGAAATAATCATAAATTAATACAAATCTGGGTTGAAAATACAGTCAAACACATTAGGCAAACACATCAAACACTGCTGTTACACTGTAGCAACCCTTCTAAGAACATTCTAAATGTTATTAAATAAAATATCACGTAAGATGAATCCTAAAAAGATGATTTTGCTGTATTAGTATGGAATATCAAATGCAATATATACATACAGTATATGCAGCATATTCATATATTTTATAAATAAAGCAGCAATACACCTTTCTTATAGACTCAACAATGTTTAACAATACCGTAGCTTTCATAATATTGCAAAACAATCTAAATAAAAAATAAAACTTAATCCATTATTTTTTTATATTTCAAGTTGCTGTACAACACTGAGACAAAACTGACCAAAAGTACCAATATTTTCAATTTTCTTGAGGTCATATCACTTTGCTTGATTCTTCTAGTTTTCTGCAGTTTTGAGGGTACTCTTTACCTGCAGTTTGGTACATCTATATTTCTACATCACAAAAGCATTTTGTCTTCTAAGGCTTTAGAAAATAACCACTTACGAAAAAAGTAATGCAAACTATAAGCTCATAGTTTATATATACATATATATATGTACAAAATAATGCTTTCATATGTACATTTTTTTAAACTTTATTTACTTTCTGTTTGAAGGTGAAAGTAGGAGTAACTACCACCTTCCCTTCTTTGGCAAACAACCCCTCGAAGCACAGTTTGTTTAAGGGGATGGTTACAGGCCTGACCCAACAGGGGTTTGAACCAGTGACCTTCGTGGTTGTAATGACAGAGTGAGGCTTCACGAACCTCAAAATAGGTGGAGCTATTGTATGCTATCAAATGGCTCACTTATTTGAACTCACAATAGTTTGCCACGCAGAGTGCAGTCTTTTTATTGGTTCACATGAGATGGCCAACGATTGACAGAACATGGCTCCACCTATTACCAGGTGACACCTCACTCTTCCATCACTCTTTAATGTCTTCCATGTGCCTCTAATGGGGTGACTCCTCAGCCTCATCTGCCCCAAAACCCTGGCCCCTGGTGGATGAGAGAATAACTAGTGATGGGGCAAACAGGCTTCATAAACACCAAAAGGATGGGGCTAGCATGTACTGTCAATCAATGGCTAATATGAACCAATTTCACTTTGCTCTACATAGCAAATCACAAAAATTTATAGAAAGCAGTGAGTTAATGACAGCACATAGTATGTAGTTCTACACATTATTATTATTTTTTTAAGCCTTCCTCTTACATCATCAACTGTAGCCAAACAGAGTCACTGCAGGGTGAGCGATAGCCAGAGCAACCTACTCAGCTAGAAAACGACTTACACAGTTAGCATTTAACATCCCTTTATACTGCTTGGTAATGAAGCAATGCAGGTTAAGAAGCTTGCTCTCAGGCAGGATTGGAACCCACACCCTCCCGATGACAGAAGTCAAGAAGCCTGCTGAACAAGAAAGGTTACTCCCCACCCCTGGGTCCACTTTAATCTTGGACTACATTGAGTGTGCTTGCTGCCATCCAAATTAGGAGCTTTTAGACAGAATTAAATAAGAGGTCTGACTGTGTGGCT